>CM065791.1:17922071-18492071 GCA_033296515.1 Macrochelys suwanniensis | reverse complement strand
AATTAACCAGTGACAAAGTTCCTCCTCTGCCTTGGTGGGTCCTGCACTTTTTGGCAGATTTGCTCACCTCAGAGGTTCACGGCAGCCCTCAGTTTGGCCGCTTCTGCTAGAGACTCAAACCTGCCGTTCATTCAGCTAACCTCATCACTGGCCAGCATGGGGGAAACAGAGAACAATCTCCGCAGTCTCTGTTGTCCCACCTAGTGGGTCGGGGACAGGTCAGATCCCTTTCCAAATTAGACCTTCCCTTCTGGTGCTGCTCACAGACCAGGTCAACTCCTCCTGTGTCCAATCAGGAGTTGGGGGGATGGGAGGAACCTGGGCCCGCCCTCTATACCGGGTTCCATCCCAGGGCCCTGTGGATAGCAGCTGTTTACAATGTTTCCTGTATCAGCTGTGTGACAGCTACAACTCCCTGGGATACTTCCCCATGGCCTCCCCCAGCACCTTCTTTATCCTCACTGCAGGATCTTCCTCCTGAAGCCTGATCATGCTTGTACTCCTCAGTTCTCAGGCAGCACGCCTTCTCACTCCCTGCTCCTTGCATGCCCTCCACTAACTGATGGGAGGTCCTTTTTAAACCAGGTGTCCTGATTAGCCTGCCTGTCATAATTGATTCTAGTATGTTCTTAATTGGCTCCAGGTATCTTAATTAGCTTGCCTGTCTTAATTGGTTCTAGCAGGTTCCTGATTGCTTTAGCGCAGCCCCTGCTCTGGTCACTCAGGGAACAGAGAACTATTCATCCAGTGGCCAGTATATTTGCCTTCTACCAGACTCCTGTACCTCACTGGTCTGGGTCTGTCACACAACATAGATTAGAAGACAAAATTTCCTACCTGCTATGAATGATATCCAGCTATATATGCAACGGTGCTCCCATAGGAAAATAAATTTTGTCTGCTATGAAAGGATGTTGTGCTCCCATGGGAAAGTAAATTTTGTCCACTATGAAAGGATGGGACCCTTCTGCTGAAATTGTACTTTGAATACGTGATAAAATGAGTTAGAAAAGGGCGGGATTTGATGTGAAAAATTATAGCATACAATAAATTTAGGATTCATGCTGCTGTCTGGGTATTACAATCGGGCATACAAACACATTGTATTAGGAAAAGTTTAAAAGTGGCAGTAATAAAGGTTCTTTGATATATATATATATATACATATATATATAAAAATTGTTAGCAAACGTTTGCATTTCATTTAGGATATTTTCGTGGTAAGAAAGCTAAGTAGGTATGAATTAGTGATTGGTGAACAGATCTGCATAAAATAAAGGGAACTGAATTTTCTTCCTAAACTTTTTCATTCATTTTGTTTCATTATTTTCAGCCTCTATAATTTCTCATTACACCCAGAACAACTGAGGAAATACTGTGAGGAAAGTGGCTCTTAGAGTCATACAGGGTAATTCCTGTCTGACTGGAAGCATGAAATATCTCGATAACTTGGATTTCAAATGAATTTAAAAGTTTGGCTGAATTGACTGAGTACATAAAAAGGAACACATCAAGTCTGTGGTATGGGGACCTTACCAGCAGCAGATATGCATTGTTAGTCCATGTTGATAGGACTTCTGTGGACGAATCCTTCCTGTACGAGGAATGATTTGGCCTGAAGTGGAAAACCATGTTGTCCAGGTACTAGGAGTTGTTACGGATATGTTTGTAAGGCAGCATAGGAGAAATACTGTTGATAGGCAGTATTCACTGTATGGCTCAGAATACCTTTAAGATGGAATGAAAGTACTTTGGGGAGGTCATTCAAAGTTGGAGGGGGTATGGCTAGAAAGATCAAAGATGTTAAAGTAATTTTTATCACCTACAATCTGGATACCAAAAGTATGTAAATCTGCTAATTGGATATAAATGAAGTTGAGGTCTTTTGTCTTCCACTGATGATAGTCCATTATTCTAATTGGGTTCTTGAAGGGGCAGGGGAAGGGTTCTGATGTCAAATCAATGCTCGTGTGGGTCCATTTCCATTCACCTGGTTTAAAGACTTTGTCTCCTTTTTTTAAAGAAGTATTTCTAAATTATGCCAGTTTCAATAAACTATAAATGCCTCCATTTTTCAACAGATGAGAAGCAAATTCTGAGAGATTCAAAATTAACTGTAAACAGCAAAGATACAAGAATCAACACTGGAAATTTAAACTGCTCACAGCAATCTTACTATGATGAATAAATCAGACCTGAAGTGAGCCTGAAGAATAGAGCAAAAGCTCTAATAACTGCAATCTTCTGTCTAGTAGCATACTGTAAAAATAGCAGCAGTAAGCAGTCCTTCTGACCAATCAATAGGCTCCTATTAACCTCCCAGCCAATTACAGGATGATTGGCTAAGCAAACAAAGAATTATTGGCTGTTTAGTTGGGCTTTTATTCTGCCTGCTCCGTCCCCTGTTTCTCATTCTGTTTTTTCCCCTTTTCCGGTTAGGCAAAAAACATCTGCAAACACCTGATATTCATCTGAGTTGCTGCAGTTGTACAGTCTTGTTAAATTGTTACCACCTTTTCCACAAGCAGTTTTGGCAATTAACCTCATGGCCATACACTTCAAAGGAAACAACTGTTGAGTTTAACCTCCTTGAGCTACTATGGATTCCTTTATGATTTTTCTTCAAACACTTTCATCCTGAACAAAAATGCAGCCTGATAAGATTAATGTTTATTTTTATATTTTGTCAATTTGTTAAGAAGACAAATATCTAGAACAGTTACTCCCACTTTATGCACCTCTGAAAAAACCTATGCAAAACCCAAAGTTTTATTTTAATTTACATTCCTAAAACATGTGTGCTGCTTTGCTCTTCCTGAAATCCTACATTAGCTAGAATCCAAGCATTTGATACATTTGACCCCTCCTTGCCCCTGTTTGCAAATCTCTCATATGTTTCTCAAAATGTCTGAAGGCTCAGAACAAAAAAATGCATATAAAATTAATGCTAAGAACTAAAGATGCCCTTAAAATCTATTTTCATTTTTAAACCTTTACCATTGTTTAAAGATACAAAGACTACTCTTTGCACAAAAACAGTTAAAAATCTCTCCAATTAGAATTAACGAACAGTTCTAAAGATCAAAATATATGCTGATTAAAGCTTCCCAAGTTAACCTTTCCTTAGGTCTAAGCTCTTGAACACAACATACTTCAACTTACTAAATTTTACAGCTGCCCTTAAAACAACTGAATCAACGAGGATAAGAAAGTACCAAAGTAAACACTATAAGTCTGCAATCAAATTTCATGGAATGTTTTTCTCCCTCAAGAAAAATGTCTCAGCTGGTGTTACTGTACATTCCCCCCCCAAAGTAATCATAGTAATGTAAAATGGGTTATTCTTAGGAGCAACTTTCAACGGAGAGCCAAAGAACACCAAGAAGGTGTTTGAGTGACCTTTTGCTACTGAGCCAGTACACCACGGCTTTGCTAATGGTTCCTCTCGTGGACCACTAAGAATGAAGCACCACTTGCAGTGGCTGCAAACTGTCCTTGGTGGGAGGGAGCCGCTGAGAGGGGAAAGTAACAAAAATATTTGTCTGTGGAAAGAACGTAACAAAAGTTTCAGGTCTGTCCTGCAGTACAGCAAGGGAAAGCATTTGGCATTTCTACAAGCCAGGCATGTGTTCCAATTTGTGAGGGAGAAAAAAATTCATTCCATACGTGCCGTTCAGTTCAAATGCAAAACTTATTCTGACTATTCTCATTAGTCAGGATTTTCAAACTAAGCAGAACTCTCCTCTGGATGTCAAAGTAGGAAATAATTGATGGACACAGTATTTACATTTCATGTTTTGTTTTACCCAATTCCACTTTTAATTTTTATGTGCTTGTCAACAAAAGGAAAATCTCTCCCCCTAAAATTTCCCCCCCCCCCACATTACATGATACGAGGGTCTGGTGCTACGTTGCACAGTTCAATGAACCCCTGCACAGATCAGCAAGATGGCTGGAAATGTCTCTTTCCGTCTGTTTTTCATCTCAAAAGACTGTGTACTCAGTAGAGTGTGAAGAGTGCCTCTCTTCTCCTCAGACCATTCTCCTGCTAGCCCCCCCAAACAGCCCCTGCAGCGGAGAACAGGAACTAGAGCAAATGCTTTTGTGAATTAAGAGATCTTGTGAGCGTAAATTTGGTCAGGCTGCTCCTTTCTGCAGGCCAGACCCTGCTGCTGCCCCAGGATGTGAACTGTCAGTTTGCATAGCTGGTGATGAGTTGCAGAACCATCAGTAAAGGTGAAGACGGCAGAAGCAAGAAAGATTCAAGACTGGTGGAAATCATTTCACAAGGAAAATTTCAGCCATCAGTGGGAGGAAGCTTTGAAAAATGCTGCCATTTCCGAGTTAGAATGAAGGAAAAATTAAATTACTGCCGGTGAGGCGAGCCAAAGTCGCATCTTACCCTAGGGAGAGTTTTGATAATGGTAAACATTTGACAGCTGGCCTGAAGTTGTTATCTTGTTCTAACAGTTGTTATAGTCTGAATGAACATTTCTGATAAGAGAACAGAAAGAAAAACACTAAACCATTTTTAATTTCTCGCTTTTATATTTTAAGCCGCACAGCCCAAAGCCAAACAGGTTTAAAACAGTTTGCTACCATCGGTCTGATTAAAGCTTCATTTTTACATCAACAACAAACTACAGGTCTAAATTATTGGTAATGTTATTTTAATTAATCCTATATTACAGGCACATTTGATAAAGCAGTATTTTAATGGGAGGCAAAAAATAACACTAGCCCTTTCACTTTTTCAGCAGCTCTTAAGAAATATTAACACGATTTAGAGAAAAAGTGGTTAAAGAAGGCAAAGGGTTAATTGAAATAAATTTAAATCTAAGCATGTAAGATAAGACCCACTAGAAAAAAACATTGTTACTGTATTTTAAGCTGTTGAGAGACTGTAGTAAAATTTAAATCTTTCACTGATTATGTTATTATGTCATGAAGAATAACTGACCAGGCACACTGAAAAGATACTGAAAGTGTACGAGAAAACGACGTTTCACTGGGGAAGGGCATTAGTCCATGTATGAGAAATGCTTTTGCATTAGCTGGAAAAAAAAGTGTGCTGCCTTCAAAACACATTTCATTTTATATAAGCACTTTCTTTGGGCTTAGTTGGTCTTGAGAGTTTTCTATCAGTTAAGGTAACACATATCAGCTTTTCATAGGTACCATGTGTGTCACAGTTAGCAGTTCCATTTTTAGGAAAAGTGTAATGCAGATGAGGAAAGTGCACAGCACGTGTTTTGGAACCACATCTACAGTAATATAGATTAAATCAAACATTTTTGAAAGAGCATGCATGCATTTCTGGGGTATGTAACTGATGTGGGACAGTCCTGTCAAACAAATATACCAAAGAATTTGCACCACATTAAAAAAACCTTAAGATTAATATGTACTGTAGTTACTAAACTTTGTCTCTGGTATTTTACTAAAATCCATTGGTCACAAATCTGTAGAGCATATGTACCAAAACACTAATATAATGTCTTCCTTTGCTTCAAGTGCAAACAAATGCTACTGAGAAATTTAACTAGTACAGTCAAAGATGACAGATATGGTATTTTCCTGATGTTTGATTATAATGTTCCTAAATACATGCACATGATAATACTGCTATTGGAAAGACAGCTTGTACAACTTGTTCCTCAAATACATACATAAACTTTTAAAACATCACTACATTTATGGGCAGAAAGTGTTTCATTATTTTTTCCCCCCAATGACTTTGCCCTGTCTTAATACCAAAATGTATAAATTGATATTAAAGTATGGTATTTTGAGAATGTTTCAAAGTAAGGTCAAACTCGTATTAAAAAAACCTACTAGTATAGGCTAGAATAACAGTCTGGCTGAGCAGCCTTTGGTACAGCTGGGTCCAATTATTAACTACATCCTAGCTATGTTTTCTACTAGCAATAACAACGCAAGCAAGGCTTTGAGTTCACGAACAATGTCAAAGTTAAGTTACTCGCAAGAGAAATTAGATAAATCATCCAAATCTTGCAGCCATATTGGCAGCCAACTTTCCCCCCAGTTTCAGCACTGGAAAAGCTATAATGTTAAATAACTAACAATTATGGAACATACATGAGTTCTTATCTAGAAGGGAAGACTGAATTTAACGAGAATGCTTGCAACTAAGAAGTCTGAGAATAAAGAACACTAACAAAAGTGATAGCTCAAACAAGGTGAAGGACAACCAAATATGTAAGAAAACGACACAGAGAAAAATCTACCTCTCTCTATCCCATTGGCACATTTTGATTTATTTATTTCATTTTATTTGGCTGTACCTCACAGCAATAAGGTTGCATTAACATTAGTTATTTGCATTTAATATATTGGTTTGTTGAAAGAGAGCTATTCCAGCACCAACACCTTTTTTTATTTTAAATAAGAAGGTTTTGGAAGTTGTTGAAACATCTGCTCCCTTATTTCAAACTGGCTCACTGGTCTATATAATTTAAACCATATTTAAGCGCTATGAGTATACTGCTTAGGTTGGTAACACACTTACAATAAGGCTGAATACTTAAGGTCCATACTGGAACTCAAATTCATACTCAGTGCTGACACAGTCTGGCAGGATGCTGAACTGTTAGAGGGGACAACCTTAACTTGGATCATAGCCAAACAGAGATACTTTTTCCAACCGTCTCTAATGGGTGTCCTGATGGAAGTTAATGATCCCATGGCACATTTAAAGCAACAACAGGGAATAAGCTCAATTTCTCAGCAATGCTCGCTCTACCCAGTAAACCAGCTTCTAAGGTTGAAGGATGTGTGCAAACTACCCCGGAGTGCGTAATAGCTGTCCTGCTTGCATACACAGGATACTCTGAGCCACACACAAAAATACTTCTACTCTCATCTACCAAGGCCCAGTAAGACGTGACCATAAATAAAAGGTGTTCCACATTACACAAAATCCGGGGACTTTCTAGTGGGATACTCAAAGCACTATGGGCAACTTTATATGAAGCATCCTAAAAGTTAGCAGTAAATCGCTAAGAAAAAAGGGCATTTATTTTGTATGAAAAGAGCTATTTTATCCAGTATTCTCTCATTTTCAGTCTGCCTTCTGTTTGCCGTGAATGGATAATACATCTTCAAAGTGACCGATCAGATTAAATTTAGAGGAAAAAGTGCTTTTTGCTCGGTCAGCATTTGTCAGAACACTTCCAAATTAGAACATAATAGTATTTTAAATCATGCACTATCCAAATGCTGCATTATATTTATATATATTATAAATTTATACTACTGAAATGTACGTAATTATATAAGGTCATTTCTTATAGAAAAGCACTAGGATTAAAGTTTTATGCAAGAACAGTCTGGCTGTTTATTAATTTACAATCACAGATGAGAAGCTCTTCACTGATTGTTATAAGGACATATGCAATACATTTTTGCATTCCGAAGTCATGCAAAAGCTGTACTGAGATTTGCCTTTGCAAGAAGTCATTTTTCCAGAAACAGCTCACAAAACATTAATTAGTCATTAGGATCGCAAACTGCATGGAGCCAAACTGCGAGCCTCTCTCTCTGAATATGAAGCACTATCTCCTTCCCACAACACTTGTCTTGTATGTACCTGTTTCCCAGGAGACTTGCATTTGCCAGGAACACTATATACATATTGTCTACTATGAAATTCGTTGAAGAAAATCATCTGATCTGTTCACCATCTCAGGCATGTTTTAACTTTTGGTGAAGAGAATGATCTAGGTTTACATAAGGTTTGCACATGGATGCCCAATGGATAGAACTCTATAAAGCTAGCACGAGAGGCCTGCACAGGTAACAATTAGACCCAGGGAAAATAATCTTTCTGCTGTCAATATTAGTAGGGACATGACTATTTACATCATGGAGAGCCTGTGTTTTGTATTGCCCTCACTTCCCCAAGAAAATTCCTAGGTGGTCCAGGAAATAAAGTCCCTTTGCCAACAAGTCATCTAAATTAATCAATATTTTACAAAAGAAACACAAAATACTAGAAGGGAACATTCAAAGAAATGAAGAGGTAATGGATTTATAGCTAACAAATAAATACTTTTATTACATAACACATGATTAATCAGTGGAACTTTTTGTCATGAAATGTTATGGAGGCTGTAATAGAATGGTCGGTCTGCCCCTTTAAGGGCCAGAGGGCCTGGGGCCACCCAGCCCTCTTCCATAGTCAGAGCCAACTGGGAAAGGAGCAAGTGACTATAAAAGTCAGCAAGTGGCTCAGTTGAGGGGGAGCTGCAGGAGGGGGATGGATTGCAGGGAAGGGAGTATTCTCCTTTCAGCACTGAGAGAGGGAAGGGGAAAAGGCTCTGGGAGCTGTAGTCCATGCTGGGCAGAAGTGCTGCTTTGTTTGATGTTTTGCCTATGCTTTATGTTCAAAGAATAAAAATTTGCCTGAAGGAAGAGCCTAAAAGACTCTGGGAATGGCAGAGAATTGTTCGTGGGCTGAGCAGGGAGGCCAGCAGCCTTACAGAGTCCAAAAGTTTAGCAGGATTTATTAAAAAAGGATTAGACACTTAGGGGAATAACAAGAATTTAGGAAGGATACAAAATTATAAGGGATATAAGTCTTACTCTTCAGAGTAGAACCGTAGGAATAAATTTTCCCCAAGAGCAGCTTAATCCATAGTTCTACATTAACCGGTTCCTTGCACTTTCCTCCAAAGCACGTGGTACTGGCCACCATTGGAGACAAAATACTCAAATGGATACACCACGGGTCCGATCCAGTATGGGAATTCCTATAATCCTATGGAATATGAAAACTGCTAAGGTAAGACCAAAGGGGAGAGTCTAGTAGGATATACAGATAAGATGCTTGAAGGTCCATATACCCTATCCATGTATCTTATATGCACACACATTCCTCTCTTACATGCTCCTCTATCAGTCTTCTATCTTCTTGCAGCCCAGGCTGGGGAAAAACCTCTGGAAAAATGATTGGGAAAAAAAATCAACCCCAGCTGATGGAAAGAAGCCAGCTGCATTCTAGTCAAAAACTTTCCTTGGCTAGTTTGTACATTGCAGAAGCCTGGGGAACTAAACAATCAAACTAGGCAAGATTCTGTGGGGACCTTGCCATACCCAAATTAGCAATTTATATTGTGCAGACCTAGAAATATGCAAATGGCACCAAGATACTAAACTGATGGGTGCAGGGGACTGGACTAGATGACCTCTCAAGGTCTTTCCAGTCCTACAATACTAGGATTATTATGATCAAAGGCAGATAGGGGAGCCATTCCTCGCCCCCATACGGCCTCTCTTTATCTAGCAATCTTTTCTGAAACTACATTAAGCTCCTCAAGCCTGTGAGGTAGAATCGGATGCTGACTTCAGGGCTTGTTCCACATCTTTACCCTAAATATTGCCTTTTTAATGAGAAATAATGAAAATGTTATCCATCGGGAAACCTGCATTTTAGGGCCTGATTCAAAGCCCACCGAGTCAACGGCAAGACTCCCATTGGCTTCAATGGGAATCAGGCCTGTAATGAGAAGAGGGCTTTCCTAGCCACTACAAATATCGAGGAAACTGGTAGGAGAAAAGCAAAGAAGGGAATCAGCAAGTAGACTCAGATCTGGTTTCTTCCCTTTTCCTTTTAGACACAGTTCTGTGGGAAGGCAGTAAGTACAGTAAAGCCTCAACAATATGACTGATCAACTGTGCTACAGTATACAAACACATAAACGCAGTCTTGCAGTGGATAACTCACAGCCCCATCAACCTACTTGTCAATGATATCCTTAAGGGACATGTGACCTTCTGAAGGAATGAATAATTTCTTACAAATGGTGCCTTTGCAGAGTTCACTTTAGAATGAACAGATCTGGGGAGACCTAATCAGATGGGCAGCAAAAACGGAGCATTGTAAATCATCCATGAATCAGACACGGCCTTTTTAATAAGTAAGGTGGATCACAAGAGTTTTATTCAATATGATAATGTAAGGGGTGGCAGGGAAATCGCTGTTCACAGATTGTTTTTGTTTATGTAGCATTTTTAGAGTTTGATCCTTCTCCACTGAATTCCCAAGT
The DNA here is from genome assembly GCA_033296515.1 of Macrochelys suwanniensis. Taxonomy (NCBI): domain Eukaryota; kingdom Metazoa; phylum Chordata; order Testudines; family Chelydridae; genus Macrochelys; species Macrochelys suwanniensis. The sequence goes on along the minus strand of CM065791.1, from coordinate 18,482,004 downwards.
AAGGCAAAATTCCCATGCCCTTAGAAAGGGGGAAGTAATTAAACATGAAGACCTAGGATATGAAATTAATTCAGCTGAACATACTGAGAGAGAACCCTCTTCCTCTTCTGCAGATACTGATAAAGGGCCCGTGGAGACTTGAATTCAGCACCAGAATTTTAGTGAGTCCTTCAAGGGTTCCTGGGAATTGGGAGACGTTTTATGTTGGGATTCTTTGCATCTGAGGTGGAATGAAGGGCAGAAACCCAAAATTAATCTTAAATTAAACTGAGAGGCAGAAACTGTCCTTTGCAAAAATGGTATTAAATTTGCATTGAGTGTCATGTGGGTGTAGTCTGCTATTACTTTCCTCAAAAAGAACCATTCACTGAACAATCCAGTGGGCCTAAGCCAACGTTTTAAGTCATCTCCCTGGAGGAAAAGCCCACTGAATCCAATACCCACGCCTTGTCTCATGCACATCGTTGTGAACCTGTCACCGGGGTTCCCATGAAAGTGTGCCTGCTAGACCCTGGGCCAGGCCTCAGCACTCACCCAGGCTTCTGCCCTGAGGTGTAGGTGTGTTTCAGTGCATTGGTTTTGTTTTAAAAGGCTCAGCCCTTCAGTTGAGCCCCAGAGAGCTGGCCCCTTCAATCACAAATAAAGTAGCCACAAATGAAACATCCCAGAGGAAGTGTAAGAGTCCTCTTCCCTCAGAGAGCTTCTGTACAGTAGTGGGCCGCAATTAGGCTCACAGGTTAGTGGCAAAGACTGGCCCCATCATGAGTGGATCCACAACAGGTCCTCCCTCTCCTTCAGGGAAGGGTAGGTTGAGGCAAGGACTGGTCTGCCACCAACTAATCTGGCTTTGTCCCTTTTAATCTGCTCCCTCCAATTCTGACATCTCCTGTAGGTGCAGTGTGGCAGGCCATATAAGCCCAGATTTGCCTGGTAACCCCCTGTTGCGCAGTGTGGGATTTGTATACCCCAACACAGGACGCTAAAAGCATGAAGAACAAGAATGGGATAGCACCTAAGTGTTTAATGATGGGACAGTGCCTTTCGTTAATGCTTTCCCACCTTAGATAAACAGAGGACCCAAAGTGTAGTGGCAGCATATGCTAAATACCCTCTCTGTAGCCAAAAACGGAACAAGTACATTTTGGATTAGCAAATAAAATTGATGGCTTGTGTTTTTGTCTTTTCCCTTAAATGACTATTTTTTTCAAAGGGAACAGGGAAATACCTCAACAAGATTAGAGCTGTAGATGCAATAAAGACAATGTGAAGTATGCATAAACCTGGGTTACCACTTGGTTGTGAGCGTAAGCAGAAATGGCACAGAAGGAGATATACTATGAATCTCATCTTTGAAACATTACTTAGTATATGCTGCAAACAAGCAGCACTACAATTACAAGTCTGAAGATTCTCCTTATAGACTTCTCCAGTAAGTGACTTATAATTCAGCTGTACAAATTCATTCCAGGCTCAGCTCAAGAATAAGGCATTTTTAAAAACCAATTTTCAAATGTACGGTCAATTTTAAGTTACAAAAATGCAAAAAAGACACTAAAATTACTTAATATTTAAAAACATAAATGACGACAGCTGGTTGGTCTATAATGCGGTCATAATCTCTTTTAGCAGTCTGCGCTTTTTCAGTACGTGCCATAATACTACTGAGTTGAGATATTAATATTTACAGAATGGCTGCTATGCATCAGCATCATTGTTCATAATGACATTTATCATGGCTTCACAGTTCCATATTCTTCTCTTAGGTATGCTGGCATAATTCTGAATCACAATGGATTTAGGATGGGATTTTCAAAAAAGTCCATCAGAGGGTAGGCACTCTAACTCCCATTGAATTTAATGAAGAAGTCTCATCTTTAACTCATAATTTTCTTGACCTTGTTATTGTGGGGTTTAAGCAAGACCCCTCATCTTATTTCAATTGAGAGGCTTTTGCAGTTCGGAATAGACAAGAGGGTGCTTCTCCATACATGATTAAATAATCATGGTAACTGTGAATTTGCCAGAACCACTCCAATAGTGAGTAGCCCAGAAAGATGATTCTAATAATTGTGACAATGTAATCCAGGAGATGCTACTTAATCTCAAACTTCTGAGGACATTCCATCAGAAGTGTGAAAAATATTGTCCCAGATATTCTTACCAAAAGGAATATAAACCGAACCATAGCCATTCTGCATGTATTTCTGTAGAGTTACAGCAGATTTCATCCAGGTACAATATTATGCTATTTGAGTGCAGAAGCAACCATTTTGAAATTAACAAACCATATTTTTAAAAACTTTAAATTGACATTCTATGTAATGAATAAACAAACACGCATTTCTGGTGGAGATATATTATGGTTAAAGAAAGGAATACAACATATTTTAGTAACCCTCTCTTAAAACACTAATATGCTTGTGCATAAATAAAGCCCTTAGCTTGCTTGGATAGACTCTCACTGAGACGTGCCGATGGTGCTAACTCAGAGCAGAAAACGCTCTTATTCCAGGCCACTGCGGTGAAGTGACATTTACCTAATGCAGCTATAAATTTCCTGATAATTAGTGGGTGGCTGACAGTGATGCAATCTGACTAGTGCAGCATGTCAGCCTCAAACTAGCTCTCCAACACCCACAAGTTACGCAGACTCAAAAAACAAAATTTCCCAAATTCTGAACAGCACAACAGCTCAGAGACAAAAGATGGTGCTATACAACACCTACCAGTTGCTGTGAATTTTCAATGTTCCACACTTCCATTATTGATTAGATTCATCCACCTTCGTACTTGACCATTGCTGGTTTCCACAAACAACTGACTTCACGTCCCAATTTGAGATGTGTCAATAGTTAAATTTTTACAAGTTCTACTCCAATTGTGACTTAAATTTAATTTATAATTTTACATTACTGCTAAAAAGAATTTTTTATTAATATTAAAAATGGCATAATAATAAAATAATAAAAGCCAGAGATGTTCTAATACAGCGGGTTCAGTTGAATCTTCACTAGCAAGAACTTCATGGAAGAATTAAAGTAGAAGTATAGACAGAGATGACATAATCCAATGCTTTACAAACATCCTCAAAATAACCTCTGGAGACCCAGCTTCTTCATCATGTCCAGGTCTGTCAATAGGAGAGAAAATTTTTCCCCGTTCTCTCGTGGTGCTTTGTTCCTTCGTTACACTATTGCAGAGGGGCAGAGTGCACTTCTAGGAGGTAGCATGGAGTATTGGTTAAAGCAAGTCACTAAAAGCCACATCTAACACAAGTTACTCTCTCTTCCTCAGTTCCTCCAGCTGTAAAACAGATTAAATAACACTAACTCACAGTAAGAAGGTTCAGTACAATTTGAAAAGTGCTTTGAGATCCTTAGTCAAAGCAAACTGCGAAGTATCATTATTTCATTGTCCAAATTGTATTTCTGCTCAGTCTATCCTTCGCAGAATATTGGCAGTAATCTCTGCCATGGTTATTCATAACATGCTCATTGAGGGAAACAATGCCCCCACTTTCAGTCATGTGGCCACATCCTTCACATTCACTGCTAGTTTAATCAGTAACAGAAATAGCAGTAGAGAAAACATGAAATCCTCTAGCCCACACCTACTCAGTATGGAAAAGTTCATCTCCAGCTAAGACTAGTAAATAGACATATTATTGATAAAGACTAGAGATAGTTTGTTAACAGTCAAAGAAACCACAGACCCCAGTCCTGCAGAGACTTACGCATGTGCTTTATGCTACACATGAGTAGTCCCATCGACTAGAATGTGAATACTCGTGTTAGTTCTTTGAGGACTGAGGCCATAGTCCACAGCATATACTCTGGGGTACATTGGGGTACATTGTACATTATACACTGGGGTATGTTGTACATTGGGGTACATTGTCATGTACATTGGGGGGAGGGATAGCTCAGTGGCTTGAGCATTGGCCTGCTAAACCCAGGGTTGTGAGTTCAATCCTTGAAGGGGCCATTTAGGGATCTGGGGGAAAAAAAAAAAAAAATCTGTCAGGGGACAGTACTTGGTCCTGCTAGTGAAGGCAGGGGACTGGACTTGATAACCTTTCAAGGTCGTTCTAGGAGATTGGCATATCTCCATTTATTATTATTGATTATTGCAGGGGTGGGTGAGTGAGATTCTGTGGCCTGCATTGTGCAGGAGGTCAGACTAGATGATCATAATGATCCCTTCTGACCTTAAAGTCTATGAGTCTATTTCTGTAATGTATGACTTACAGGAAATATTCCTTCATGTGGTTCCCTCCCCCACTCCCCACCACAAGTTACTGTGTAATAAAAGAATAATTAAGAGATCCACAAAATCCTAAAAAGCCCATTTTCTGCATTGAATCACATAAAAGAGCCCGAGCCTGCTTCCACTCAAGTCAGTGGCAAAACTCTCAGTAACTTCAACGGTAGCAGGATGGGTCCCCCGAAGGTCAGTTTCTCAGCCAGTGTGGTAAACATTTTTTCCTATATTCAACAGCAAAATCAGTCCTACTGCCCAACTTGAAGCGGAATTCTCTTCTTTTGGTATTACCCCTAAGTCATATTCTAAACTTCTGCAATAAATCTAGAGTCCTAAATCCTCTTCATCTTATGCCAGAGGAATTGTAACAACTGTTGACCTCTCCTAGAGACCTTGCACTCGACAGCAGTTACTACACAAGAGTGCTCTAGCCATGCCCTTCTAACAGCTTTAACATCTTCAAGTAGGGGCACCGAGTGCAAAAGGCGTTATCAAATCCTCTGATCTTTAACCTTTGATGTTGCTTAGAATAGGTTGATTTTATATGTGCCTCTAACTGCCTGGGAAGCATTCAGCTCACCACTCCTTTCCTGAGGGGAAAATAAGATTTCTAGTAAAGCTGCATGGATTACTTATAAATGCTTCCCACATTCACTAATGCTCCCATCTCTTGTGTTGTTTTTTTAAAAATCAGATTTACGGGTTTGAGGTCGAAGATCACAGTCGTAGCTTGCCAATAGCACCTTTCTTTTTGGTTTTGGCTCCCTTGCAAGGTGCTCGCAGATCCAAGATTGAGTTTGTCCCTCCCCTTGTTGGTGTTCTGTGTATTTTTCAACCACCTTCACCCTTTTCCAAAAGACAAACACTCATAAGGCAGTGATGCTACTTTCTCAGCTTTCAATATCTTCACAGCAGTAATGACATCCAAAAGTTGCAAAAGAAACTTGCACTCGGCAATAGTCACCTGTGCTTCGCATCCAGTGAAAAAGTTCAGAGTAAAAGGCTCAATACATATCAGGCCCTATGATATAGCTCATTGCCACAAGCTCCTTTGTTGATAAATGTATCTATTACCACAGTGTATACATATCTTCTCCACACCCAGAGTTTCCCCATATGACCAAAAATCAGAGTAGAAGGTAACTGTGGAGATTCAAAATGGAGTCTAATTAGGTCTGTCTAATTTCTAAGGGCATGATCCAAAGTCCATTGAAGTCAAGGGGAGTCTTGCCACATGCTTCACTTGGTTTTGGTTCACACCCTAAGAGCAGTCTCTGCTAGTCTTTAAAAATGAAACAACAGTATTTGAACAATTGAAATAGGGTGACATTATTTTCATTATATATCTTTGCTTTAAGAACATGATTTAGTAAAAATTTATATCTCAGATTTTCTAGAATCTACCTACATAAGAAATGAGTTTTTCAAAATCTGTCTTGAGTTACATGTCCAACATCTGATAGCAACCTTCACATCTAACTCTGATTTAAAACTAAGTTGCAAATATGAATTTTTATTTGTCACTCTTTTTCCTTCTATTAACAAAAGTAGTGGACAAAAAAGATGCTTAAAGATATCAAAATCCGAGTCTGGTGTGAACAGGCTGTTGGAAAACAAAGAGCGATTTAATGATGTGAGAAATTAGATGAAACTGTCAAGTTTAAAGAATCTTAAAATGGTTAACAGGTCAAAACATAAAAACTTCTTTATGTACAGAGTGAATATAAAGGGAACATGGTAAATATCTGCCAAGGGTTAATTGCAACCCTGCATGAAAAGCAGTTAACAAGTGAGAGTTAGAACACCCAGGAGGAAAAGAAAAATTTTCCAGTGCCATGAGAAATAAACAACAAGGGGGAAATATTTCCTTTGGCCACCGTTACCTCCTCTCCAAAAGCTCAGAGGAGCAGTGGGAATGCCAAGGCCTGGTTTGCTCTTGACTCCCTCTGAAACATTTGTCTTCATTACCACTCTTTTTAATCAAGGCTCCTTCATGAGTGTTTCTGCTCAGCCCCCAAGGGGAAACTCTCGGCTGTGATAAATCAGCATCCACACCGCAAGTCACTAATCAGCACTCTCAGGGAAAGAATAACAGCAAAGTGCAGACCACTAAAGGCTTGGAGAAAGCTGAAGACTTAGTGGCCTCAAGGAAGAATGGCCTACATAAGAATAATAAGTCAGTGAACCATCACTACCTTCTGGGCTAACAGGACTTGCATTCTCAGAAATTATTTAAAAGCTCCTCACACACAAATTGTTCTCACTGTATCAAGAGTACTTTATTGACAAACACAAACACACTATCACCCTTGAGCCTGGTTCTGTTAAATCAGTTTACACTTTATCAGAATTATGAGCTTAAATGGGGAATTTCACTTCCTACTTCCCGCCTAGAAAGCGCACAGAAAGCAGTCTTTGTAACAGACACCTAGTGCTGTAAGGCTGCAAAATTACGAAATGACGATTGGGGCGAGGTGGGGCCATAAGAATGAAGACACAGAGAAGTAGATTTAAGAAATTATCCAACAGTTACATGACATCTCTTTCCCCCAGTTATTCAAATGAAATGTCTTCAAGAAAAATGGTATTTTTAAATAAGGGTATTCATAAAAATTGAAACACATTTTAAAACAATTGCCACCTTAAAAGGCAAATATTTATGTTGGGCATCCTGTTCTTATTATTCTATTTCTTCATCTGCTGCCTTTATTAACACTGCTCTATGTCCCGACTGCAGAAATAATTAACATTTCAGTAGTCATTGTGTCTTAAAATTTTACACATTCCCAAATCTCCTTCAACACTTGCCAAGCACATTGCAGAAAAAGCACACAAATGCACACCCAAAACCTTTCCGCTAGTTCCCAAATAGTTTGGACACCAGCGCTGCTATGAAATAACTGTGGACTGTAAAACCACATTAAGTATTGGCATGCAAATTAGCATACTAAGCATCCTCATATCCAACAGTTCTAAAACAAAAATCCTGGAGCAAACTTTTCCAAGGCCACATCCACAACCATTCACATATTTTTTCCTTGTTAAGGCTCATCTCCATGAAACCTGACCTGTGTAGGTAAGATGGCTATGTGAGCAAAAGTGGCCTCAAAGGCTAAAAGAAACTTCTTCGCTGTTCTCATTTGCAAAGATTAAGGAAGTCCAAATTTTCCAGTCTATCCTCAGAGCTTGGACTTCAACACTGACAGAAAACAGCCATAATATACTGTAGAAAATCTCTCGGCGTAAGAACAAACATATAAAAATGCTATTAAGCTACGCTGCTTCTAGAAATAAAAGACTACGCAAACAATAGTCCAGATTCAACTGGAATTAGAAAAGCAAAGCAGGACACTTGTGAGTGCTTCTATATGTCAATACCTAGTTGCCCTAGAAGCTCACAGCCATTTCTCTGTTAAATTTTGTATATCTGTGACTGACTACAAATATACTGTTTGTATCCAAACTTCTAAACAAAAAGTGGCCCAGTAGTTCGGCAGGAGTGCACTGCACTGCTTTGCTAGAGATTCTGGTAAGTGCTAAAGATTCATTGTCAAGTGGACCTCTCCAGGGTCCAAGAACGGCATGACCAATATTACATTCTTCAGTGCCCCTTGCCAGACTGTTCATGAATTGGTACTGACTGCAGTCCTGCAATGTAGGGGCCTTCTGACTGGAGGGAAGATTGAGTGCTGATGGGCAAATGGGGTGGAAAGAAACAGATGTAACCCCCACTGTTAGTTAATAGTGAGCTTTTCAAGGATTTCTAGGTTAGCACCAAAGAGCACACATCACATTTTCAGTGGGCAGAGGGAAATAAAGGAAGAAACACAAAGTCATTTACTACTTTATATTAATCAGAATAAAAGTAAACAATTTGGAAACCATGTTCATTAATATTTTATGTGTTTGAATTTAAAAATAATCTCAGAAGTGTAGTAACTAATTACAGATGGCTAAAAAGGAACATTTAATGTCTAATCCACGCAGATCATTACAATCTGCTTTTAAGTCAAATCTTTTGAGTCCTATAAATAGGTGGTTTAACATAGATAAGAATTAGGCACAAGAATTGTACTAGAGACGCTGTTAAATCGGAGGATGGAATGCAACACAAATTCTCTACATCAATCGCACTCTTTTACTTCAAAGAATTCAATATTTTTCAGTGTTCCTTTCTGAAAGATGAAAATTGTTGTTAAAGTTGTCTGGTCCCACTCGCCTTCAATGATCCTTTAATTTCCTTTCTTATTTCTAAGCCCTCAGGTGGCTAGTCCAATGCTATCTGGCCTTGGCTGCATGTAAAGTTCACAGCTTCTTGCCTGATCTCATGATCCTCTATCAAAACAGCACTTTCAGAAGCGTTTCCTGTCTAGCTCTGCCTTGCGTGAGTTGCTCCTTGGCTGAATCAGCTGCCAGACTAAATCCCTCTGTGGAAAGCTGTAGAAAACTCAACACAGCCCCATCCCCCTCCCCCCCACCTTGGGCCTGACATCCGGAACTGACTTAGGAAGTATCATAATGGTTACCAAATTTTTGGGAACTGCCTTAGCTTTTCTGAGCTAAACATATGTTTAGTACAAGCAGCATCACCCATCACCACTTGACCTTATGACTGCCTAGAGTTGCTGATTTTTCTTTTTTTTTTGCTGAAAACAAGAAAACTTTTACCAGATAACACAATGATGTAAATACAAAATTATGTTGTGAAACGACTACAGACATGCTGATTTCCAGATGTTTGACGAGACTGTAAAGAAACAGCACAAAGAAGGGTCAACAGTTTCCGTCGGAGACTCTGCTGGGTTCCAAATAAAAAAAAAAGAAAACCAAACCGACATTCAGATCTCAAAAGTAATGGGGATTCTTCACATCTGTCAAACTATTTAGAATGTAGGAATAAAACTAACGGTTCTCTTGTCATCTGTCAAATTCCAGTCCATCAATAGCTGGTTAAAAGCTCTTTGACTGCCAGCATTCTGAGAATTTCCTAAAAGTGATATTACCTCACTACGGGAAAAGATGGCAGCCCGCCATCTGGAAATCACGACTCCTTGTTCGAGTTACTTATTTGAAGTAAGTGGGACTGTACCAACAGTCAATATAGGCACAAAAAGATACAAATCATCCCTTAATTGTAGCATAACACAAGTTTGCAGAGCAAAATGCTCCAAAAGCTTTGTAATATGGGATAAGAAGGAGCACTATCTCCAAGGCATACTCCCGTTCCTTCTCACCTTGCCAGGAGCCAGCAATATTGCTGCTTGAAAACTCAGCTAAATTTAACACTGCCAGAGCAACGTTAGACTTTATTCTGCAACGTCTAGTCCCCTCAGTCTGTGTCAGATGCACAGAGAGCTCGTCCAGTAATAGTGCGCGCTACCTCCTGGAGGGGGCCCCAAGAAGCAGTGTAGAGGGGCAGTCCTTGAATGGATGCATCAGAATCTGTAGGGCTAGAACTTGATTTCCCTGTGGATCTTCATGCTCTCCTTCCATTCGGACACAAACTCCGAGGACGACTTGGTACAAATATTGAGATTAACTCTGTTGAGTGCTCTTCGAATCCTATGTTGCATTAATGAGGATTTCACTCAGGACTTCATTTGCGATGGGTCAGGAGATTCTTTTTGTGGAAACGGATTCAATTAATCTTACGTTTGTGTGTCTATACAGGACACCTAAGGTACTAGACAGGCACCTCCACTAAAGCTAAACAAACACATGGTTTAGGTGCTCTCATTGGGTTAGTGTACTATGCAGTCCAGTCCGGTCCCATTTCAAAAAACATCTAACGATGCACGCTTAGACCTACCATGTGTTGTGGTGTACTGGAAAGGGGAAGGCGAGAGGATGCTCCATGTGAGCAGCAGAGCAGGATCATCCACAATGCTAAACAGAGCACTACGGAAGTTTGGCAGCTTTCATGCACGCCTACAAACAACATCCCTGAGAAAGTTTGGGGGCAGCAAGGGAGGCAGCCAAAGGGCTTGTCCACACAGGGAAACTGACCAATTTAGCAATAGTGGAATAAGATATAGTTATTCTGGAAGACCTCCCCACATGGATGATCTATTCCAGAATAAAAGTAACTGCCTAATAAGTACTCCACAGAAAAGTAACTATTCTGGAATAAAGTTATTTTTATTCTGTAAAAGAGTGTCCACACCGGGACATATTCCAGAATTGCTGTAATGGAACAGCCTATTCTGTTATAGCTATGCCAGCCAATTTCCCTGTGACAAGGCCTAATTTTGCAACTCATTGACTCATATGTGGTACTCTACAGCAAGCACTAGCCCAGGGGTTCTCAAAGTGTGGGTCATGACCCCATTTCAATGGGGTCACCAGGGCAGAAAGCCCCAGCCTGGAGTTCCACGGGCAAAGGGAGGCTGGCGCCCCAGCCAGCCTGCCTCTCTGCGGGCAGCTGCGGCAGCTGGTGGATGAAGCCCCAGCCAGCCCGCCTCTCTGTGGGTGGGTGCAGGGGCTGGTGGCTGACGCACTGAAAAACAAATACAGGTCCCGTCTCACTGCTGAAGATGACCTCTGGCTTTACCTCATCCACACAGAGCCCCACTTCAAGGATTTGTGTTCATCAATGCAAGCTGATCCCTCCCATTAGGTGCATATTTTTATTTTTTACTACTGGATATAAAGATTGTCTTGTGATTGTCTTGTGAATTTAAATATTTAGGGGCTACTTTTCAGTCATACGGCCTTGTAATGCATTTTTTATTTTAAATACTAAATATTTTGAGTAACACGGGGCACTGGGGTTGTGCAGTAATTTTTCTTGTCAGAAGGGGGTTGCGGTGCAATGAAGTTTGAGAAATGCTGCACTAGCCAGTAGTTGGCAGTATAATAATAAAGCCCCTTGGGAATCCTCCTCAGTCTGGCAGAAATCCTTGTCCAGGGATATCTTAGGAAACATTTTTGCTCTTCTTCCCTGTTCTAGCCGGGGCAGGATTTAGCTCATTCTGCATACCTCGCTGTCACACCAAGGTTTCCAACTCCCAGGGACAACCTGACAGAAAGGGTGAGCTTGATTTCTTAGTTTTATTGCAAATGTAACATAATAAAACTGCTGCTCTGTCTACCATGTGCAGTGTTACTAAATTAAAATATTACATAAAGTGGAAGAAATATTTTACACTAACTAAATAAAGAGATAATTCATTTGGCTGTGAAAGAGTTAATAAAGAGAAAAATTACACACAGTGCGTGTTAAAGGTTAGAAGAATAATCAGTCATTTGAAAAACACTACATAAACATTTTTCCGGATGCAATTTTTAGTCCAAGGATACATTTCCCAGTAGAAATCAGCAGCTAAAAAGGAAATCATTTAGTCTCCATAAGTGCCAAATTGTATCCTGATTTTTCCTGGTCTGGCTCGACTTTCAAAACTAGTGGTTCAACTTCTGCAATCTTTCACCCAGTGACTATATAAACACATCTTTATAAGACAGACATAATCCTTGGGTGGGCCAATTTATGTTGGATTATGAAAATACTTAAAACACAAAATCGTATAATGACTGTTGTCCTTTTGGTTTGCACTAAATGGAAAAAAAAAATCCAGTTAACCCAGACAGTCCTCACTGCTTTCAAAAGTAATCTGCCACATTCCTCAATTTCATTATTCTAGCACCCTTCACCATCATGAAACACAACTGAATTTCACTGTTTAGTTATCTTGGTCTTGATTTTTAATGCTATCTAATGCAACACATACCTATTTTGACCTAAAAATGCATACACTATCTTTGGCAAATTGTCTGAATGTCAACATGGTCAGTTACCACACCACATGCCCATACCCCATACCACACAATTGGACTGAATTAAGTTATTATATACGCTGGCGAGAAAACCAGTTCTCACCCTTGAAAGTATTTGGCTACTCTCCCCATTTGGTTAAAGGTTGCATAAACATTAGTTTTAAGAAGGACAAAGCAATCTACATATAAAGCAAACAAATTCATTTAGAATTTATTGCACTCTCTCTGTGCATGTGTGTGTGTGTATATAAACTTTTTAAAAATTATCTATTACTGCATGTGTACATTTTCAGCCACGTAACTAGGAAACAGTGTAAACTTGTATTCTTCATGGAAAGGTTTTTTCGTTTCCCTCCTGAAACTCTTGAGTTTTTATAGGCAACTACAAATCCAGCATGCTAAAGCCAACAGTATCCTATCTTCAACACTTAGCATGTGGTGGAAGAGAACTTTCCTTTTCCTCCAACGTGAAAGAAGACATATTTCTAGTCTTTAGAGAGTAGAGAATAAATTATAGTGATAAGATCTGGAAAAGTTTGGTTGAAAGTTAAGAGATTTTCACATCTGTGTCTACACATCCATGCCTTGGGAATAATGTATCTCAAGTACCATTCACATAAAAATGTGAGAAAATGTTCCTCTCTTAAATGTAGCAAAAACATTCATTGTACTGATGACTACAGTTTGACTAGTATTATGATCGGTGGTAATGACTTAAAACATTTTTCCTCAAAGTTAAAATTCTTCATATTCAATATGTGTGCATATAATATTACATAAAAATACACATATATAGACTCGCATTAACCACTGCACATTTACCAGTGCATTCACCACTGCATTAACTCTACTTTTAAGTTGGTGTAATTTGTTTTATTACTATGCTACACTGGCATAAGACTGGAGTAACAAAGTAGTGAATCAGCCTCATGATATCATAACACAGCCCAGTATTTATAGAGGGCCTGAGTAAAATCCCCTTAAAGTCAATGGTAGTCTTTCCATTGACTTTAGCAGATTTTGGATCAGGACCACAGTACTTTTCCAGCCAGATTCTCATCTTAAATATACCATTGTAAATCCAGAGTTGCTTCACTGCCTTCAGTGAAATCAGAATCAGGCCATTTCATCTTTAGCGCTCTTTACACATTAACCAATCATGGTCATACTAAAGAGAGAGTGAGAGAGATATACACAACTAAAATTTTTGTAGTCATTTCTGAAAAATTATTGTGACTGTCCCAGTGTCAATCTTAGGCATGAGAATATTTGTGAAAATCAGATACATAAATGTACTTGATATCTGCAAACATTTTCTTACTTATAGTACAGATACTCTATAGCAAAAATGTTATCCATTAACATGCAGACCATTCCATAAAAATTTCCACCACAGAAAAAGAAAGCAATACCTCACCTTTAAAGTAAAAATAGAATAGATCCTGGCCACTGTAATACACTTTTCATTGGTTAGGAAGTACAATGCACGATCTACTCAGGGTGCAGATTGTGTGATGAATTGATAACTCATGAAAATTAAAATGGAACAAAAGTGGAACATGGTGAAGGGTAAGTATATAAAATATGCACGCACATTTTTTCCCAAATGTGAGGATTTAACCAGTATTCTGCATAAACCTATTTTTATGCACTTTGTCAAATGTTTTCTAGCACTCCATTTAAATGGAGAAAATATACAGAAAACATTTAAAAGGCTAAATATATAAAAACTGCAACAGGCTAACTTAAAAAAAAGCCGTAGAAAAGTCCAGCACCTCTTTGAACCATAAAAGAAAGGATGTTGTTTAAAAATCAAGAATTTCTGGTTGACATATTTTGCGTTCCTTTCTGATTTAAAACACTCTGCTTTGAAAGCTGCCATTATTTAAAAGTGAAGAAAGAAAAGGGAATTTGCCCCGTTTCTCCCCAGTCCTCACTTTGCTATTGTCCCGTGTATCTATTTCCAGGAAGCCATATTCATTAGGGTTAATCTGCCTACTAAATGAATAAACAAAGGATTTCTCTGTCACTGAGAGGCCAGGTGAGGAGATATCATCTTCTAACACAGAAAGTCATCCGTACAAATATAGTGCAGGAAATTACCTGCTGCAATCCCACACCTGGGATCATTTGGCAAGCAGCTCAGAAATGTTGTGTAGACAACTGAAATCAAACTAATTATTTTTAAAAAACCAAACCTGTAGAGCCTCCACCATAAAAATGAAGGAGACTTTCAATATGATGCAGAAATATTTGAATGTCTTAGTTGGAATGTATATGGATAGTCAGAGTACATTTGTATGAAAATCTTCTGAAGGTACCTTTCAAAATTATTGTTTCCTGATTAATTATAATTGTTATTTCATCCTTGTTTCCAGTAGCGCTCACCAATGCATAAGCAGCAGCATGTGAGAAGCACCAATGCGGTGTCACTGGAATGCACACAGAGACAAAGTGAGATAAACAGGGATGGGCACAGTTATGCAGGGGTCTGAAGCCAAGGACAATGATATTGAATTTAATGTGATGGAGCGAGGGAGCCAATGGAGGGATTCAAAGTGGTGGGGAGGGGGTGACATGGTCAGAGTGATGAGCAAGGAAGATGATCTTAGCAGTTGTGGTTTCTACAAATGAGGGTAAGGGCCATTTTGAGTGACAGGGAGGCAAGAGAGGATGAGGTTATTCTAGTGATCAAGACGGGAGATGAGTGTGGGGCCCAAGAAAAGAGTTTGACCTGTAGGGACAAAAAGAAAAGTTCAGATCTTAGAAATGATGTGGAGGACCATGTGGCAGGATTTGAACGTGGCCCAGACTCATGGTATTCCCAAAGTTATGTAGCAAAAGGCTCTCTCCTTCCCTTCCCTTCCTCAAATACAGGTTCTTTTACAAGTTCCTTATACAGCAAGTATGAGGAAATAAAATAAAATTGAGAATCTAAGGAACTCTTTGATCCTATTGCTTGAAAAATGTATAAGAATATTTTATCCAGACGTCTTTTTCCTATATGTGGACACTAAAGGCTGAGTAACCATATAACCCTTATGGAGCCTAAGCACAACTGTGATCTGCAGCAGAACGCTGTCACAGAGGCAAAAGAAAATGTGGGATATAAAATCTAAACTAGTCACATTGGAAACTGAAAAGTTAGCTTGTGGTGCTGAGGAAGGAGAGAGAAGGGTGACCAAAGGCCACATTAGTCAGAGGGATATTGGGTATTTGTTTCTTACTTGTTGAATTTTAAGATATAAAAGACATATAAATGATGATTACACATTTTCTAAATTAATAGATAAATGATTCCATAGGATACTTCATGACTCAGGGGAGTAGTAATAGGATATAGAAATGTGTAGCTGCACTCCATTGGCTTATATCTAGCCCAAGTTGCTACTGACAAAACCACCAATGACTGCTAAATGACTAAAGTGAAATGAACCGGTCTCAGACCAGTTCTTAGTGGGCAGCTGTAACCTACCGATACAATCGGCTGTACTTGCCACAGTTCTTGGTATTTTCAGCTACAAGGACAAGGACAGAATCATCATGGAGACTGAACTAGTTGTACCAGAAGGTCAGGGTTGGAGCACATTCCTGGGACAGCATGAGGAACTTTGGACTGCCACTGCTTCATCTGTATTTTGTGGAATGAAGACTTCCTTTTTCGAGGGCAATTCTTGTCTTTTGAAATGTCACCATGGTAATTTGAGGAAGTGGGCCTAATTTCTGTTTAAAGCGGTCAAAATATGTGGGAATGGGATTATATCAAGCCCAAGAGTCAAAAACCAGTATACGGTTTCTCAAATCTATATAATGTTTTTGTCTGCCAAATCTTTGCATTGGGACCTTTACATGAACAAAACTTTGTGAAAATACATGTAGCCAGCTCTCTTGTGACTTCACATCAGAGGAGGCTGCTGTTAATTCACCTAAAGATTGGAATACTTTTTCTAAGTAAACTACATTTCTTTAAAGCCAGCATCAAAACAGAACACGCCAGTTTACTATTGTATTGTCCTACAACCATCTCTTTTTGGCCAAATCATATTCTTTTGGGCTGTCTGTTAGCCCTAACATGAACGATACATGGAACGTATGAGAATCCAGTGGATCTCCAGTTACATGTTTCAGCATCCAAAATATGCAAGGTAAGCTAATTATTGAAGACTCACAGATGTAATGTCAGCTCATGGTTAATGTACAATTGCTTTCCAGCAATGCACTGAAAACATGAAGTCCAAGAATTCTATTTTTCATAACCTAATTGAAAATGCTTACATTGCATAACCCAAAGAATCCCATTCAGGCTTTATAGTACGGCCCATTCCTTGAGAACACATACATGCACGCGTGGAATAGAAAAAAATAGGCTTTAAAAAGTAAAAATGGCAAAATATTTTGCCCTTCCTTTATTTTCAAAATGACCATCAGAATGGCATATCTGATTATTTAATGTTACCAATAGGTGTCAAAAAGTTTCTCTACTGTAATGCAATGAATGTATTATGAAACAGGAAAAGGCAAGTAGCTGTAGTTTAGAAGCACAAAGGTGAGATAATGGCCTTCCACATCACTGAACTGTCAACTTCATTTAGCATAAAATGTTGCATCTGGAGATTTCAAACCATACAACCGTTTAAAAATATATAGAATGTTAAAGTAAATGACAAACAGAGGAGTTGTCACCTTTCAGAAGCAGAAATTTAAAACCAAAGCATATGTTCTGAAGCTATATTGCAGTATTAGAAATACTTTTTATAACCTCATTTGTTTGCTGCCTCCGTTTTAAATGTGGTGGTGACTGTATACAAATAAACCACATGCTCTTCAAATGATACTCTGTACGCTTTGATCCAGCATTGACTAATAACTAAAAAAGGACTCTATTTCTGCCCTTTTACAATACAGAGGTCTTTAAGACAAAACAAATTTGGTGGATTTCCCCAGGCTGTTGGGATTGAAAAAGTTACTCTGAATTCTGGCCTTTGAATTTAATAACTGTGTGAGAGGATCTGACTGCAGGAGGGAATTTCAGACCTGCATCTAGAAACACAGCACCAGATCCAGTAAGCCCTACATTTGCTGAACTCCCACGGATATCACTGGAAGTTCCACATTGCTGGTTTGCCACATTGGGCCCAAAGTCAGGGCTTAAACCACATGTATGCCCATGCACCTATATCATTAAGCATTTTGGTAGCTACCATGTGTCTCATTCTGATATAAACATAACAACATAATCTGACAGTCACATCAAAAAGATTTTCATAACATCAAATTGTGTATTATTGGACTAGCACCCTTGTAGTTCATATTCTTCAGACCCTTATTGGGCCCCAATTCAGGAAAGCATTTAAGCGTGTGCTTTAAGCACCTTTCGTGAAAATGGATGCTTTCCTGAATCAGAGTTTTAGTGAGTACAGATTCTCTTTCCTCACAGGGTCCTATGGGACAGTACATCTTGTCTACAGTGTAACCTGATCTAGCCATCAACAGATTTTCAAAGTTCCAGTCACATGTTCCATTAGGGAGGGGGGGAAAGGCATAAGTGAAACTTTGCAATAAAATCATAAAATAGTGAACATCACTTGCAGTTTAGTTTATCTTATTGTGCATAAAACTTTAAACTATGCTTTCAACCTCTGTTTTTCTGAACATACCGTAGTTCACTATCACATTGGTTAAAAATAACAGAAAGCAAAGATGAAATCTAAATGATTTAAATGCATGCATATGTTCTTTTGTAAAATGCATAATGCATCTGCAATGTTTTTCTTCTTGTTTTGGACAGAAATCAAGGGGGAAATGGTTCACTTATGATACAGTGAATTTTTTATCGACGTTTTCTATGATAAAACGTATTTCCATGTCAGTATTTTACAGTATACTATATTTAAAAACTAAAAGGGAAAAAGTAAGCTTAAAAAAACCCAGAACACACGAGTGGTTAGAATCCTCTCTTATTCAAAGTGTTGTATGGTAACTTTCATTTGCGTTCTAAAAAACAAACTCGGATGTCCTATACTCAGTCACTGCATCAGTCACTCACTCACAAATAAGTTTAGCAAAAGTATTTAAGTTTTTTTTTAAATAACTGATTTAAAAAAAATCATGATCAAATGGAATCACATTTCAAAGGTTTGCAAATCATCTTGGGGATAAGAACCTGATGGTTAGGCCCCAAGATATATCTTCTTCAGCAAATTGTTATGATGGCAAAAATCTAGTGAGACTATTTTCCTCGACTGTTGATTATTTTGGTTTTTATTTCTTCAAATATCTGGTCACATACGTATTGTTCTGTCATTCTGGAAGCTTCTCCTCCTGGAGTTGGTATAGTTGTGAACTTTAATAGAGCTCTTTGCATGGCCATAATACTTTTCATTTTTTAACTGAAAAATTCCACAAGTTCAGTAGTTTAATTTCCCACTTCCTGCTACGATCAATTAGAGGAAAGACAGGGAAAGCAATACTAAAGGCAGACTATGCCACGAGCCTAATAAAATGGATCCCATGGGTATCTATTATCAGCAGCAAGCTAGTCCAAATTAAAGGTCTTCTACCCCCAAAACCAACCAAAAGGCTCATCAGCTCTGTCCATGAGTTATCCAGATATACAGATAGTTACACTTAGGCCTGTTCTACACTAGAAATTCAGGTTCGTTTAACTACGTTGGTCAGAGACCATGAAAAATACACACCCCTAAGTGGCGTGGTTAAGCTGACCTAAGACCCTGTGTAGATGGCACTAGGTCAAAGGAAGAATTCTTCCATCAACCTAGCTACCACCTCTCAGGGAGGTGGATTACCTACACTGAAGGGAGAACCCCTCCTGGTGGCTTGGGTAGTGTCTATGCCGAAGAGCAGCTGTAGTATTCAAAGTGTAGATATACCCATAGCAATGACCTGTTGCATATGGGACAATAGCCCAGATAAGTGAGAGGTGAGTGTTTGTGTGCACGCGCACACCCCATTCTCCCAGAACCTGGAGTGTGAACCCACGGGAAAACACCTGTGCTGGGTACTCCAGAAAGGCACATAAACCAAATTCGCTTCCTACAAGCATGCTCCAGAATGCAGCACGTGCAATAGTCAGCAGCAGGCTCCCCATTGTCCATGGTGGCTCCATGAGAAAAAACAAGGAAAAGATCAAACAGGAGAAGTGGAAAATCTGGAATTTCAAAAGGGAAAGGCCTGCACCCCATTTGACCTAGGGATGTGGCATTTGTGATGGGACTATCATAATCACAATGTGTGTAAAATACACTTGGAAAGATTTTCATGTTGGTTTTGGGATATCATACAAAATTGTCCCTCTCCCTCAATTGTGGCATTCCCCATTCAGTAACCAGGCCAAGGAAGGGTCTAACTTGGGAACATACTTGCCAGAAGCTGGGAATGGGCAACAGGAAATAGATCACTTGATGATTACTTGTTCTGTTCATTCCCTCTGGGGTACCTGGCATTGGCCCCTGCTGGAAGACAGGATACTGGGCTAGATGGACCTTTGGTCTGACCCAGTATGGCCATTCTTATGTCCTAACATATAGAAACCCCGACAAGGTAGATTAAATGAATTTGGAGCTGTCCCAAGTTCAGTGACATTATGCCCTGGAATAAGTTTCCAATGGTTGACAGTCCTTTGCCTTCTCATTTTTTAGAGTGAGCACCTTCCTGTCCTGATAGAAAACCTGTAGCCTTCATATCCAGGATGTCAGTGAGAATTTTGGCACTAAACCAAGGTACCTGACTGACTGCCTTTTTCCACATTGCAGAGTGGGCCTTAGGATAGGATGTTGTCTGATATCCTGAGGGAGCAAAGTGTCTTCGCCATAAATCAGCTTGGAAAGAAGAAAGGAGTGTTATATGCTGCTTCAATGCTTTGCTGTGTGTGGCACTTGTTTTGAGCTTCTGTAAAATACAACCAGCTCCTATTATTCTGAATTACGGCTGCCCAGCTATAGAATTTCAAGTTGTGAAGGTCAGTAACTCCTTTTTGTTTTCAATTTTCGGTTTCTTTTTATGACGTGTAAAACTGCTAAATACTCTAGCTCTAACACAAGCCCCCAATGTTTCCCACAACACCTGTTGAGAGATTGCAGCATTGTCATTTATTTCGTATTGTATATTTTCATTGATAAATTGAACAAATGCTTTCTTATTTAGTGCAGAAAAGAGAATCTCCATCTGGATATCTGGCCTTTGATATCCCATGCTTCTAGCCAGGTCTATACTGGTGAGTGCTCTGAAGTAAATATCGCACTGACTAACAGGCTACATATTTCAAATCTGTTTCAGCCTTAGAGAAAATCTAATCTATTCTAGAACAAGAATCATTAATTTTGAAATGAAAATTACCTTTACGACTGCGTTTAGCAGCCCCCACACAGCTATCTAACTATGTTTTTATGAGGTCATCCAATATCATGGTATCGGTTTGAAAAGAATAGAATTTAGGTTTTTATTTTGGTTGAACTGGAAATTGGGAGGAATTTTATATAATTTGGGTTTTAAGTGTAGTATTAAATTCTCTTCCAAGAAAGAATATATTTCTTATAAAATGGGAATAACTGATAAATACATCTGACACCAAAATTAGGAGGAGCATATGTATCCAAGAGTCGTATAGTGAGTTCTATTTTCAGGATCCTTCACTTTTATCCTCTAAGTAGAGGACTGTTTTCCAGGAGATGCAGATGGGTGTTTGTTGCTCTTTGAGCAGATTCAATACTTCTGCTCTTTGTTTCACTGGTGTTAGGTGATTCTGAAATCCATCTACCCTTTCATATAGCTGGTCTAAGGAGGATTACAGAGACATTTTGATTCCTGAAAACCGACTCTTCATTAATGTGACCAGGTTTAAAGAAATTCCTTGTATGATCTTGATGGAGAGTTTGCTGGGTGATTTTGCAGACTGCACAGTGCTATCATTTCGACTGTCTTTTTTTTTTAACTTGTTTATGAGTAGACCCAATAAACTGTTATACAAACACTTTTGTAGCATTGACTTTACAATTCCACCAAGAACAGGAATGGTGTACATACAACTTCCAATACACAGCTGGCCATCAGGAGACCAGTGGTGGCTCGTTCGTAAGTTAGCCGTTTGTTGACTCTTCCTTAACTGCCCCCATTTCTTTGGAGCTGTGTGTTTTGATTTCAGATTTAGCACTGTTGTCTCAGTGCTTCAAAAGGATTCCATAGTGATTTAAAAAAGCTATTTCTGTGGTTTAATCAGGTGGAAAGCCAAAAATTAGTGCTTGCAATGAGAATCTTAAAAGGATTCAGCTAGGAGCTCCTGGAGACACTGCTTAGATGCTACGCTGCATCATATGATGAACCATCTCTCTCCCGTTTTATTGGATTTTGTGTGTGATTTTTTTTTTAAACCTGATTTCCTTCTTGGGCATTCCTCACTTCCTGGATTTATCATGTCATAGACCTGATGGCTCCAAAGAGACCACCAAAATCTCTAGTTTCCAGGCAGATACTGTGCTCTAAACCCATATACAAAACGTTTCTTTAGATCTTTGTAAAAGAAGGGGGAGAATAGGCACACATGCAGAATATTCTCTCTCTTAAATTAGGCTACTTAGTTTTTAGCAGTTTCTTGTACCTCCAAACTATACCAAGACCAAGTCCACATTCTGCATTCATAGCCTATAAAACTTTGGTAAAAATAATTGAATAAAAATAAACAAGAGCTGAAACCATTAACTGCATTGCTGGGAGAGGAGAAGATATGACACTTCTATGACCAAAACCAGTTTCAAATTCAAGCTATCTTAAATGCCAAACTTTACCCAAGAGCGCATTTGTATAGCTGAGCTAAAATGATAGTGAAAACAGATGTTCATCATGGAAACGTTGACATAACTTTAACTTTGCATCCTATGCCCAATTTGTTGCAGGTCATACCATTGGTGTCTTTCGATCAATCTAGGCACAGGGCTTTTGCACATCTGATTCTCGGTTAGTTGAAATAATCTCCATGTTAGCAATTCCCTTTCTATTTATGGTGCTCCATCTTGTGCTCATCACTGTGTTATATGAGAACCTGAGACACTCTTGCTTCCAAGCCTGCTTCAAAAAAAATTATCTTTATTCTGAGCATTATTGCTGCAAGTTTTACCGCAAACTGTCGTTACACACACAAGTTCTAGACTGACACAGGTAGAGCTGTGCAAAAGCAATACAAAATTGGCCCCATTTTGGGTTTCATTACGAACATGAAACCTGAGCCCAGTTTAAACCTTTCATAGAATTTGTATTTTATTTCTTTGATGTGAAATTCAGAGATTTTGACTCAATTTTGTTTTAATTTTGGGGTTCATTCATACTCAAAAATCAAACTGTAACAGTAAGTGAGATCTCATGGAATCTGAAACAGATGAATTTTCCATATTTCCACACAACATGAGAAATATGCTGAAAAGGGGCTCTGAGTTCTATGAATGAAAAAAGCTGGATTGGTGTTAAGTATTATCATTTATTCACCAACCAACCAGGGGAGTGTAGTGACAGCTGCCCTTTTAATGCATCGAAACAGAAGAAACAAAACAGAAGTTTAGGGAAAGATCCACTATTTTGTCCCTTTTTGGCCATCCCCCTTGTGTTCCCTCCTACACCAAATATATCCATATTCTACATATTTAGTTTTTAACAAAAATGTGCAATCAGAAAAAAAAAACAACAGGGAAAAGATGCATTTCCGGTAAAACAACTTGGTTGTTAAATACGATTTTTAAAAGTAATATATTTCTTTTAAAGTGTTTATAAACAAAAAAAACCTGTATTTAATATTAAATGAGTTGTTTTCTTATGATTATACTTTCTATGGTATTTGAGGTAAGATATTGTATGTAATTGTATCATATGGTTGCTTAAAGACCACCATGTTCTTTTTTAAAATAAATTGTTTTTACTCTCCATTCTTTGTAATGCACAAACTTTTAAGAGCCTGCGTATTCTTTTCATCTGTGATTCTGTCCTACTTCACTGGCAAACAATGTTATTTTTGGGGTATGCTCCTCACAAAGAAACTATTATCCAAAAAACATAGCGGTTTTCTTTAATTCTTTGTGCCTATACTAGCACTTACATCACAGGAATATGTTCAGCTCTAGAAATGATACTCAATTAACTAACACTGGTCAAGAAAAGGAAACATAACATAATGGTGTTTAGTTCCTATTGTCTTATGGACAATGTGGTGGACATATAAACATTATAAATATTTAAATCCAGAGTTTCAAGTCCTCCCCCATAAATCAAGAACCAACTACTGGAAAGTACATGAAATGGGTAGGACTAGGATTGAAAGATTCTGAAATAACTGGTTTTAAGGACAGATTTTGAAGGATAAAAGATTGGATGATAAGTAAACAGAACTGCACTTTAGGAAGTCACATGCGAGATGACCTGGAACAAGGTTGGTAGAAGGACCTAAAAGGAGGCAGTAAATTTTACAGCTTTGGTAGAGCTTGGTGAGAAGGGGAGTGGAAAGAGATGAGACCAGGCTGTGCAGGGCCTTGAAGAGGAGGACAAAGTACTTGAATGTGTTGCGAAAAGCAAGGGGGAACCAGATGAAGGAATGTGAAGCGGGTCAGTGTGGCAAGCAATGTTGATGATTTTAGCAGTCGATTTCTGATAGAAGGAGCCCAAAGGAGGTTGCAACACTTGAAACAAGAGATAATCAGAGCTTGGGCAGGGGTTTTCAAGGTGGGAATGGAGAGAACTGAGCAGATTTTTTAGATGATGAAGAGAAGACGATGGCTGAATTTAGTGAAAGCACAGATGTAGGAAAAGGAGAATGTGTTTTCTGTAAACTGAAAACCATTTCTAAATCAAAGCTTCGCGTAAAAAATACATTTGGAGTGTAAAACTACCTATGCAAATAGATGAATGTTTTCATTTTAACTTTCACATCTAATGCAAATCTAAAATTAAACATCTAAAATGGTATATATTAAAAGTGTCGAGACCATTCAGAATAAATTGAAATAACACAAAAATGATTTATTTTTATAAAATGAATTTCTGAGATTATTACATAAAAGGAACAGAAATCTCCTCAACAAACATTCGTCCTTGCAAATATTGTGTAGTGTATATTTTCTGTGCAATTTATGAAAACACAAGGAAGGACGATGGGATTTCAGGATCTCTTGTAAATCTAACAGTAGCTAGGAGCTCTTAGATCTTAAACATAATAAATATTGTATCCTAGAAGAGCCCATCGGGAATCCCAGCTCATGTGTTGCTCCACAACAGAAGATCGAGGTGTCAGATCCAATTAGAATCAACACTTTCTACTTATTTTAAGCTTTAATCCTCTCTATGCAAAACAATTAACTGTTAATAGTTGACCAGACACTAGAACTTAGATGAACCTTGTGTGACAAGTATGTGTTTTCGCTACCAATGTACAAGCCACCTATAGTATACATTTTCTTCTTAAATAGGGGGGAACCATTTATGACCGTGGACATTCACCATCCGTTAGTGCACTATTATTTTTCAGATGGCAAAACCATTATATGAACTGAAGGTGGCTTTCCCAGCTGAAAATAAATATGTATCACTTAAGCAATAGGACACTCCAGAGCTTGCATTAATGGGCCACTAGTACATGCCTCGGATGAACTGTGTGACACAATACAACGGTCTTCAAGCAACAGAGGATTGCACCAATGACCATTAATGGATGCCCTGAAGGGCTTAGTGCCACTATACTGTAATATAGAAAGCAGAATCCACGATCATATTTTATTTAGCTATTATGCTGGTGAGGTCACAGCCGTGATTTCATATAGACGTGATGTCAACTAAAGAATGATCAAACGGCTGCTTCATTTTAAGCTATATTTTAATCAGGGATCACCTTTGTGTTATTTAGGGAGTTTTTCCACGGATATAAATGATAACAGAATATGGTATTTCTGTTGCAATTTCATTTGCAATGTGTTGGATCCTTTCTTTAATTGCAAGGTGATTCATTGAAATAATGACCTCCCCGCACATTAAGCGGTGGGGACTTTTGTCGAGCTTGGTGGAGATGGGGTATTGCCCCTTTAAGAGTGGCTAGAGAACCAGTGAGTAACCTGCAGCATGGAGGAAGCTCCATCCCAGGTCAGCGTGGGGACTCTGACTCATCTCCCTAGGGTTGCCAACATTGTATTTCAAAAATAAGGGACTGTTTTCTTAGCACCCCTGCCCCACTCCACTCATCCTCCCAATATTATCATTATTATTATTACTGATAATAGTAAGCAGCACTCACCTACATTCGCCAGGGATATTTCTTGCTGCTTTTTGCAGCACTCAACAACTCTTGTAATAAGGGACTGTTGGCCAACCCTACATCTCCCCCACCCAGGTGACCAGAAGAGAAGGAGACTATTCTCTTTTTCACACCTGGACAAGCTGAGCAGCAGCCACCAGTCCAGCCATGGAAGTAGCTGAAATACCAGGTTCCGTTATGATCTGCTGTGGGCATTATGTTAGTTGCTCCTTTCTTCGGGGGGTGGGGGGACGACTGTGAAGCAATTTTTCCCTCACCACCAGATTGGCCAAGGCACGGTGCAGTTTTCACCTTCCCCACAGTGGGTGGGGGAGTTGGAGGGGCAAAGAACAAAAGGGGGAGGTGTGGCAGTAATGATTTCACAACTCATTATGTAAGCGTGGGGTGGGTTTTCCAGTGCAGGTACTCCATAGAGAGTGGCTACAGCCATCAGTTAAAATGGACTGAGAAAGAATTTAAAGGAGGTATTCTTCAAAGGAGCAGAAAGAGGGGGGTTAAGGCTCCTATGACTGGTATGGCAGGGAGTCAACCCCTGTCCTTTATAGCCCCCCTTAACCCGCATTTGAAGGGAGGGGTGGTGATGTCCCAGAAAGTAGGTTGGCTGGGGATCAAGATGCATAAGGGGAAGGGATGTCAGCAACCTTCCCCCCACCCTGCCCCAGTATATGTAAATGATTACCTGCACTGTACAATTTTATCTGCTGGGTACTCCCAGACATTTAGGAATAAAGTTGCAGCCTAATTAAACCATATCCAGTGTTTCCTTCCCCCCTTCTGGCATAGCTGGACAATGAAATCTTTGTTAACCTTTTCAATATGGAACAATTTTCACCTGGGAAAGTCACAGCTAAGTTAGGGAACATAGTCTGGTGGTTACAGCACAGGAATGGAAGACAGGCACTCTGAGATTTAGGCTGGCTCTGTCATTGCCTGGCAGTTGAGCTTTTTATTCATATTATACAACACTGAGATTAAAGACATCACAGAAGTGCAAACTATTATTACATCATTGCAACTCTTTTAGAAAACCATCCCCAGTTATCAGTCACAAAGCAGATAGTAGAGAAACATTTGTGTTCATATTAAGCAGGCTAGAACTACTGGTTAAACAATATCTGAGTACAGAACAAATCTTTCATTCTAATATCACATGTACAAATCTATACTGGGGTCAGCACTTTCAGGATGATCTTTTTCTGATTTTCCCTATTTTCCTGGCAGTAATAACTTTGCCACAAATATTCCTTCTCATCTTAAATTCAACACTTGGGTTCTCAGCCTCGGAATCCATTTTCTTCTGAATCTTGAATGAAATCAGCTCAGGCACCTTTTTAAGAGCAGGATCAACACAAAATAATTAAGATACATTTGCTCAATTTTGCCTTTTTCTTTTTTGCTCCATATTTTTGCAGGAATTTATGGCTCGATTTTTTAAAGGTGCTAATCATGTGCAGCCCCCATTGACTTTGATGGGATTTCTGACTACCTAGCTCCTCTGAAAATTAGGCCATTAGTTTTTAATTTGGGCTGAGTGTCGTTATGCTTTGAAAATAAATTGCTATACTATATTCAGGATATAGAATAAATATTTTAAGACAAGTTTCAGTAAGCGTACAACAGCTGTTGAGGACAGTACGTAGAAGAGCAGGTGAAAGGTTCATCTTCACGAATTTCAAAAGAGAACTCTATTATGTTGATGTTAACCTTAATTTTCCACTGTAATACGTCATATATACTGGAAAGAATTTAAGGCAACTGCCTCAGTATACCAAGGTTTCCCTTCAAAGACTTTGGACTGTACTATATCTACACACAAGAAGTCAATAAAATTAGCATATCCAGACTTCCCACAGACTTTAGTTTGGAAGGAATTGGCTGTTGGAGCTAATATAATCTAAACAGATTAACCACGGCATAGTTGAGATTCAAATTTAGTAGACTTCTAAAGTTACTGGATCTTCTCCCATGGAGATGATCTGATTTTATAAACTCCATAGTAGGTTGGGCTTTCCTGTGGACTTCCAATAAGATGCCGATCACAATGGAGTATTGCTAATATACAGGGCTAATCACAGATTTACATGAATCCTCCTTTTCCTATCAAAATACATCAAGCATCCCAACAAAAACTACATTGCCATGAAAGAAAACCACAAAACAATTCATAGTTAAAGCTTAAACACTGAATAATACGCTCTCCAACACCTAGATTATAACAGCTCTTTTCATGCCCTTTGCTTTCCCTAGGTAGTACAAGGACTATGGTCCATTTCACTCTGAACTGTGGTTTTCCTTCCACCTCTCATTTTTCTGCATAGCTGTGATGGGCTATTAGAGGCCCATTACATCCCATGTTTATGTATTTTTAAAAAATGTGTGGGAGGAAGTAGGGCTCTTGGGAGATGTAAAAAAATTGAAGTTTTCCCTACATATGTTCATGTAGAGATTTGGGGCCTGATTCTCCATTCACTTACCTGTGTTATTCCACTGATAGAAGTGTTTACACTGATGATTTACACTGAGGTAAATGAAAGAAGAATCAGCCCTAGGTTTCTTCCACCGCATAAATAGCTTTGTTTTCTGGGCAGGGTGCTCGGTTATACATTTCTACAGTAGCTCAGTGTAAAAACACTGTTAACAATGGGAAGTCAAACTTATGAGCTGAGTGAACGTGTAAGCATCTCTTTACCACTACTACACTCTCTTTCTGGTTGTCCCCATCACAGGAAACATGTGTAAACTTATTACAAAAAATCTGAACAGCCCATGGAAGTAAACGTGTTGTTTGGGAATATAAACATTTAATTGTTGGCAACAAAGAGGTGGTGGTGAGGGGGATACTGTATGCAGAGTAAAATGGACAGAACAACAAAGAAAACAGGAGAGAGTTTTGCTTATGTATGGACTATGTATTTATTTAGTACAGTACCCTGAAGAGAGAACTCCAGACTATAAAGTCCTAACTTTCCAAGGCAGAGGGCTCTACTTAGTACATGATTACCACATAGTGCAGGGATCTCAGAGGGTCTACAGAAGAGAACTAGATGAAATCCTGGCCCCTGAAATCAATGGGGGTTTTGCCATTGACTTAGATGGGGCCAGGATTTCACCCTCTAATGTTCTGGTCATTGGTCCTATGTAAAGGAAAAATAATGGTTGTGTATGTGACTTTTTTTTTTAAATGCCCTTTTTGTTTCTCTTTAATGAACCATCCTCATTGGAAAACGTTTGAATTTTATCTCAGGACGTTTTCTACTAGCCAGGACCAACTAACTCAAGTTGTTAGGCCAACTATCCTTGAATTTTCTACAATGTAAGCATTAATCTTTTATGGGAGAACTGCACTGAATTCAGCCTCCAGAAGTACCATACGATACCATCAGACATTCACTGATAATTTTTTGAACAGGTATTTGTTTCGAACACAGTTTCATTGGACTGACTGTACACTAACCGTAATAATAAATGGGAGAGATGCAGAATATACATGCTTGGCACAGTCTTCAGGATTCAAGTCTGCTTAAAATCTAGCCAAAAACAAATACATATTATAGAATGCAGTCTGCATGTGAAATATTATTGATAATTAAAATATCTAATATATTAAAAACTTTATTTTTATATCTTTCAAAATGATCCAAGAGAAAGAAAAATGTCTAATGAAGAATACAGATTAATTAAAAAACAAGAGACCTTTCACTTCTTGAACTTTATTTCATTCAATCTTACTGGGTGAATCTCTAAATAAAGATGCACAGCTTATGCAAAGGGAAAGAAATATTATTGATATGTTTCTTCATATTTTTAAAAAGCAAACATGGGCTCCCATCCTGTGTTCTGGTTGCCTGTGCCACAAATTACAATCACAAAATAAACAAAGAACTGCCCATCAATATAAATAAATACACACACACACACACACACACAGGATAAACTAAAAACAGCATGTAACACGAGGTTTGAAAGTTGCACCTTTCTTTCCAAGTTAAATTACTAGAAATGGTTTTAAGAACAGTAAAATTAGACAATTTGATTATCTCAAATTAGTAATTTAACACAACAAAGAAATGCACAATTAGTACCGCTAATCAATCTGTCCGTGACTACTCACCTACATGAATTACCAGCTGAGAAAGCTCAGGTACCTATGCTCCCATGCTCTGACAATAGACGCCCCTGTCACCTGTACTATCCAGCCAACTGAGCTAATCTAGTAATTGGTACAAAAATGATCTATTAAAGGAGAAAACTGACACAGTGGAAAAGAAGAGGGTATGAGCATGTTTACGAATGCAGTGAAAGCCTTATGGATGTGCTTCTCATCACTGCTTTTTGTCACCTCTTGATTAAAAGGTACTGTTTCCTTGGGATTTCCTTTGGTTAAAGGGGTGGGGAGTGAACATAAATAACCTTTCTTTACGGGTTAAGATCTTTTCAAAATCACATTCAAGCTTTCATCTCAAAGTAATTGAGGCTTAACTTGTCTCACAGCTACCACAGAATCATGAATTCCATGATATAAAATACTATATACACACACAACTTTCTAACATTTGGGGATTTGCAGAGTGGGAGGAGATAGTGGAGTCAGACGGAGAAATGTGAGGTGAATGCATACGATGCTTAACCCAGAACAAATGCCATTGACAGCCTTATCACTGGAGCACGTGGACAGCTAATAGGGAGCAAGAGCCCAGCAATAACACTGCTGCTACACAAAAGGACTATCCCAGCAGAGATGAAATGAGAAACTTGATAAGAAATCACAAGCTTCCCATCCGCTCTCACCAGAGAAAGGGTTTTGTTTTTTAAATTTGAGAGCCAGGTTGAGTTTACATGGCTTGGCTACTGTGTGGAACTCCTACTTCTTATGTTATTTGCATTAAAAATAGAAAAAAAATAAAGTTTTTTGTGGTGTAAAACTTTTGACTTAAAAAAACCCAAAACTAGTCCAATGACCCTTCACCAAGACCACCCTGGACTTTCCCTAAAATTATGAAGAAAAAAGACAAATAATAATTTGGTTCAAAATTTCACCATCATGTTATTTATCTGTGCTAATCTTCTGAAAGTAAGCCCCAAAATGAGACATACACAAAAAGGTACACAGACTTTTCAGCAAACTTGAACTAAGCTATGGTTCAACTAGAAAACAACTGACACGGATTTCGTCTGCTTCCAGCCAGAAACCAGACTCAGTTCTAGTTGAGTTTTGATCTGCATTCTGGGGAGTAAAACAACCTCAACTGGAAGTGGGAAAAAGTTCACTTAGTCTCTGTGAATCCAATCCCCATGGCTTTGCACAACTCTGCTTAAGCTATTATCTTCAGAATTCTTGACTTATGTTGCACTAAACTGGAAATCAATTATTAATGCTGTGATCATGTCTGCTGTGGGAACAGAGAACAATGTATTATGGGACTTTTTAAAAATTATTTTAAGGTACTGGAAAAACTGGAAAATAAAACGTATAAAACTTGCTTTCTAAAAACATTCGTCAGTTTAACTGAAGAGCTGTCTTAAGGGAACAGTATCACCCCTTTACTATAATAAAGCCATGGTACAACGTTTGGGTGTTTTTCAGTAGTGCAGCATGAGGCTATATTAGCATGACTATAACTGGTAAGTGTGACAAGATATGGGATAGCAGGAAAGATGATCAAGATGATTAATTGTACAATATTGCACATGTATGTATGTTTGATACATCTGCTCCCAGGTCTTCTAAGAATTGTTAAACAAAACAACTGAAGAAGAAACATGTATCACAATACTCTAAATACTGTAAATACATTTATTTTATTTAATAACAGAAGAACTCTCCACTGCCTTCTTATTTATTTACACATATAAAAATGCCCCCTGTAAGCAAGTTCTCTGTACCTTTTTGTGTGCTACCCACCCAGTTATTTACTTAGAAAACATCAGCAGAATATACACAGTATGGAAACAGTTGTTCTGGATTTAGTTAGTTTGATTTATCTATTCAATTACAGGAGGTGAGGAAATCAATATTCTACAGTCTTTAAATCTACTTAAATTCAGAGAAGGTGAACTGCATATGTAAACATTTATAGCCATGGGACTAACATGACATTACCTATGGAGGGCCCTATTCAAGCTGCTGCTAACTGAATCAAAGACTTTTTTCAAATCTCACTGTCTGTATGATTTATTTATTTTTTTTACCAGTTAATGGGCCTCAAAATGCCCAGAAAGGAAATGTAAAAGGAACCTCAGACTTCTCCTGCCTCCATAAGCATCACAAGCTCTATTGTCCAGGAGCAGCTCTCCCCTATGTGCGGCAGTCCTTTGTTCACAAAGGTGTAAAAGGGCTATGTACTCTCTACGTCTAGAAAATACATGTTCATGCTCTGTAGCAGTATTCTGAAATGAGCAGAATACATTCTTGAAGAATAATGCCTACCATATGCTAACAAAAACAAGAGAGCAAGATGATTAGTAGTCTGGGAACTGAATGGCTCAGGTGATTCATCCCGTGATATGCAGCTTTTCCACTTTAGATCATCAGTCCAAATCTGTCCCAGGTCAGTAGTATCCAAAAGTTGTGGCCATCTGATTTTTCACCTGTCTACTTGAAACTAGCTAGTAATCTCACAGCATTTTCTAGTTGAGTAGCACCCTCATCTCAAAGAACAACCGTCACAGATGAATGAGATGTATTCATTCATTTGTTGGCAGTCTCAGTAGAAAGGCCAATGATAAGTGGGGATAGAGATTAACTACCTTCTGTCCCATAAAGACTGACTCTTTCCCTTTTCACATAGCCAAGGGGCAATGTGCACTGGAAACTGGTACAGCTGAATCCCATTCCGTGCTAAGGAACGGCCTTCAGTCCCCAGAGCTTTCAGTCCTTCACCTTCCACAAGCACCACATCCAAAATTTTGTTTAGAAAGGCAAAAAATAAATCAGTATATAACAATTTTGTTAATCTCTCATTTACCCACTCTACCCAAGTCCTGTCTGTCAACTGATTCCTTCTATACTTCTGCCTAGAGTAACACCCACCAGTAGTTGCAAGACATTAATGTTACTACATGCATCCCTGCAGCTGAGTCTTTCCCAAGCCAGGCAATGATCCAGCAGCAAGTGCCCAATCAGCAGTGTCAGGTCATTTTAATTTCTCTTCACATCTCCACAGTCTATAGGGCATAGCTGTTCCTAGAAGTAATCATGTATACTGCACTGGCATCTCCGAGCCCACTGCAGTCCGTTCTGACTTAAGGCTGTCTTTAAAACTCATCAGTTAGCATTTTTTCCAACTGAATCAACTACATGAAGTTTAAAATCCCCCTTTCAAGTGTCCCCATTCTGCGCTGCACAACTCACACACAAAAACCCTCAGTTCTTTAAAAGCACTTTTCAGTCAACAAAAAACTAAACTGATCAGACCCCACCAATTATTATTTGTTCTATAAATATAGTAAAATTCTTATCGAATAATAACTTACTAAAACACTTATTAAAATAGCTATTCTGCTACTACCATTTGTTCTAAAAGGTATTACTTAAGAGAGCTAGAATTTACAGCCCCAGGCATCCCTTTTAATGAAGGGACAGAAGGTAAAACTGCAAAACGTGCACTGTTTTCCTTGGCACCGAACAGGTGATGTCCCTTATAAGAATGGCTTGTTATATGACCATTATTAAAACCTCTTGATTACTGTGGAGAACTGAAAAGGGGCCAAATCCTCCCCCTGCTTCACAGATCAGCCCCACAAACAGAGGACCTGAATGCAATCACTATCAGTAACAACAAACTACCTTTATACCATCCAGGTAATTACAGATTCAGGTCAAGGACTCCAGACCATATTGATTACATCTCTGTGCAACAAGGACCCTCCAGCACTGGCCGCCTCCACTCATGCAGCGGGACAGCTTAAGTATCTGTGACGCCAAGATTCCTCAGGCCCTATCAACGCCAGTAACAAGAAACCAATGACCGCTCAGGCCTGTCAGCTATTGCCTCTGGCAAGAAGGACAGACTGGGAATTCATAATGTTGGTTACTTCATCTGCCAGCTGCATTCACACATCTTTACTACCTGAGTAACTGATCTCTGCTACTCCACGGAAACACTCCTAGGTGTATGGTATTTGGGAATAAATATTTGATCACACACAACAGAAAAGAGCTTGGATGTTTTAAGGTGTGACAACAGAGGCATTTATTAAATTCCAAGGGAGAGTACTGCTGGACAGTACAAGTTTGCCATGTAGTCTTTACGTCGGTGGTGTTAGTATGAATAATAAAAGATCAAATGAATAAAGTTTTTACTTACTTCATCGGGGGTGGGGGAGGGAGGAAGAACAGCTCGGCCGGTTATAATATGCCAATTGCTTTCTTCTGTCACCATTTTGTTGCTCAAGTGGCAATGAAACAAAATTGTTTCACGGGCCATGGGTAAATTTTAAAACAATCAGTTTTGCCTGAGAAAAAAAAATATTGTTTTCCCTACGTCTATATTTATTTTTAATTGAACAAGGCTATATTAATATCTGTTGTTGTATACTCCTGAACCCTTCTATGCAATCTGTTTAAATGTGGGCTAAATTCTACTCTTTTTAAAGTCTTATCACTGATTTTGAATGTTTGTCACTGTCAACCTGGAATTATAGTGCATTTAAATCCTTAAAGGATTTAAGAAGGACATTCTCCCCCAATACATGTGAGTAGTATGGGTGCATTCAGGGACAAATATAACGGACATAGGAAGAAAGGAGAGCAGTAGAACAGAGACCCTGGACTTCAGAAAAGCAGACTTTGACTCCCTCAGGGAACTGATGGGCACGGTCCCCTGGGAGAATAACGAGGGGGAAAGGAGTCGAGGAAAGCTGGCTGTATTTTAAAGAATCCTTATTGGGGTTGCAGGAACAAACCATCCCGATGTGTAGAAAGAAAAGTAAATATGGCAGGCAACGAGCTTGGCTTAACAGTGAAATCCTTGCTCGTCTTAAACACAAAAAAGCAGCTTACAAGAAGTGGAAGATTGGACAAATGACCAGGGAGGAGTATAAAAATATTGTTCAGGCATGCAGGAGTGAAATTCGGAAGGCCAAATCACACTTGGAGTTGCAGCTAGCCGGAGATGTTAGGAGTAACAAGAAGGGTTTCTTCAGGTATGTGAGCAACAAGAAGAAAGTCAAGGAAAGTGTGGGCCCCTTGCTGAATGAGGGAGGGAACCTAGTGACAGAGGATGTGGAGAAAGCTAGTGTACTCAATGCTTTTTTTGCCTCTGTCTTCACAGACGAGGTCAGCTCCCAGGCGGCTGCACTCCGCAGCACAGTATGGGGAGGAGGTGACCAGCCCTCTGTGGAGAAAGAAGTAGTTTGGGACTATTTGGAAAAGCTGGACGAGCACAAGTCCAAGTGCACTGCATCCGAGGGTGCTAAAGGAGTTGGCCGATGTGATTCCAGAGCCATTGGCCATTATCTTTGACAAATCATGGCAATCGGGGGAGGTCCCGGATGACTGGAAAAAAGCTAATGTAGTGCCAATCTTTAAAAAAGGGAAGAAGGAAGATCCGGGGAACTACAGGCCAGTCAGTCTCACCTCAGTCCCTGGAAAAATCATGGAACAGGTCCTCAAGGAATCAATTCTGAACCACTTAAAGGAGGGGAAAGTGATCAGGAACAGTCAGCATGGATTCACCAAGGGCAAGTCATGCCTGACTAACCGAATTGCCTTCCATGATGAGATAACTGGCTCTGTGGATGAGGGGAAAGCAGTGGATGTGCTATTTCTTGACTTTAGCAAAGCTTTTGATACAGTCTCCCACAGTGTTCTTGCCAGCAAGTTAAAGAAGTATGGGCTGGATGAATGGACGGTAAGGTGGATAGAAAACTGGCTGGATGGTCGCACTCAATGGGTAGTGATCAATGGCTCCATGTCTAGTTGGCAGCCGGTATCAAGTGGAGTGCCCCAAGGGTCGGTGCTGGGGCCGGTTTTGTTCAATATCTTCATCAACGATCTGGAGGATGGTGTGGACTGCACCCTTAGCAAGTTTGCAGATGACACTAAACTGGGAGGAGTGGTTGATACACTGGAGGGTAGGGATAGGATACAGAGGAACCTAGACAAATTAGAGGATTGGGCCAAAAGAAATCTGATGAGGTTCAACAAGGACAAGTGCAGAGTCCTGCACTTAGGACGGAAGAATCCCATGTACTGCTATAGACTAGGGACCGAATGGCTGGGCAGCGGTTCTGCAGAAAAGGACCTAGGGTGACAGTGGACGAAAAGCTGAATATGAGTCAACAGTGTGCCCTTGTCGCCAAGAAGGCTAACGGCATTTTGGGCTGTATAAGTAGGGGCATTTCCAGCAGATCGAGGGACGTGATTATTCCCCTCTATTCGGCACTGGTGAGGCCTCATTTGGAGTACTGTGTCCAGTTTTGGGCCCCACACTACAAGAAGGATGTGGATAAATTGGAAAGAGTCCAGCGGAGGGCAACAAAAATGATTAGGGGGCTGGAGCACATGACTTATGAGGAGAGGCTGAGGGAACTGGGATTGTTTAGCCTGCAGAAGAGAAGAATGAGGGGGGATTTGATAGCTGCTTTCAACTACCTGAAAGGAGGTTCCAGACTGTTCTCAGTGGTAGATGACAGAACAAGGAGTAATGGTCTCAAGTTGCAGAGGGGGAGGTTTAGGTTGGATATTAGGAAAAACTTTTTCACTAGTAGGGTGGTGAAGCACTGGAATGGGTTACCTAGGGAGGTGGTGGAATCTCCTTCCTTAGAGGTTTTTAAGGTCAGGCTTGACAAAGCCCTGGCTGGGATGATTTAGTTGGGGTTGGTCCTGCTTTGAGCAGGGGGTTGGACTAGATGACCTCCTGAGGTCCCTTCCAACCTTGAGATTCTATGATTCTATGACATCTTACTGAAGACATTTTTGCTAATTCTTCTTATATTTAAAGGTACAGTTAAAATGTAAATAAGTTTATATGCAGAAAAAACAACAACCCCAAAACAAACAAAAAATCATGTATGCTTTACCAAAAGGTAAACCCTAATGTTTAACTTTAAACCAAGGTAATTCTTTATCAAAATGTTAACCCAATAAAAAGGATTTAAATATAACTTGAACAAATAAAGTCATTTTCATTAAAGAAACCCAACAAAACCTACCTCCAATCTTTACTGTTAAAAATAGCCCTTCCATAATTTAAACATAATTTACTAAATTCTGTCTAACATAATACTTAGATCTCACTTTTTCTTACAGAAATGGGCCTGATTCTATACTCAGTAACTTTGATTTTATTCTGGTATAACTCCCTGACTCTCATTGGAGATCTTCCTGATTTACATCAGTGCAAGTGGTCTATACTTTTTAAAATTAAGAATTATTTTAAATCCTCTGTGCCAGAACATATTACATGATAGCATGGTTTTGCTGACATACCTATAAAAGTTATCATAATAAAAATATGCACTCTGTTGTCATGTTAAACACAGACGGAGCCGTCACCAGCAGCGGGTTGGGGGGTGAGATTGTGTGGGTGTGAGCTATTAAATGCGCTGCAAGAATAATCAAAGATGATAAACATGTACTTGCAATCTTTTGATGGCAAGCCCAAGTGATAGAACTTGATAAGAAGGGCGCCACACTGGTCACATCTCTAAGCAACAGGCAATCAAACACCCAGATAAGCATCTTCATAAAGTGCAACAGACTCAAATGTATGGGTCAGAACTGAAGAATCACTTCCTGGTTCAGCTTAGGTAATAAAAAATTTATGACCTACTTAAAAAAAAACCCCTTCAAACCTAAAAAGGTATTTTCCAATAAACTTGTTTTCATAAAGAATGTAAGCCATTTAGGACGTGCCTTGGTAATATCAGCAGGAAATAAGAATATTTACAGTACTGGACTTTTGAAGACAAAAATGTAATGCAGCTCAAGAATGGTATTTAAAATAAAATCCTTACATTCAAAGCTGAGTTTAATGTAATTTGCTGCACACATCCATTAAGCATTTTTTTTTTAAATGAAAAGATGAGAGGAAGAGAGAATGAGTGCTAAATACTCTGTCTCTCATCTGCTGGACTCCGTTTCAAGTACAGAATGAAACCTTGAGAAAAAGTGCATGCATTTTGCTGTGTCTCCTTAACCCTTTGGAGAGGACACATCACTAAACCATCAAATGTAATCTGGCACATCTATCTTTTCTGATAGTTTCTGCATGGGAAAGAACCAGGGCTCAGCCAATACAAAGACTTCAAATAGAGGTTAAAGTCTCTGAATCAAAAATCAATTCAAATCCAAACTGTTGGGCTGTGGAGTTAAATAAAATATTGCTATCAGCATGTCGCTGGCAAAATCCATGTATTGTTTGTAAGAACCTTATGTGGTGTTGTAACAAAACTGCACTGTTGTACGATAAATATATTTTAGTCTTATAACAATATATACTAATATTAACGTGGACACACATGTTAAAAGCATTACCAAAAAAAGGTTCATCACATGCATATGAGCCACTTTACACAAAGGCCCCATCTACACTACAGAAGAGGGTTATTTAGCACAGAAAGGTCGCCATCTTCTTGCATGGTTTATTGTCTGTAGCGTAGATGGAACAACTTGGTTATAGAATCATATTAGAGAACCATGCTACAGACTAGCTAAGGACTTAAGTCACAGTTCCTTATTTGTGTTGTTCTAGCCACCCTGCAAATGCCCCTAACTATGCTGGAGAGCTGCCATGGTTGGATTTGTAGGGCGGAATAGCCTAAAACATTAATAATTTGGTATTCAAAATTTCAAATATACTGACTTATGATCTAAGTCTGTTATATTTTATTTTTAAGAGATGACATTTTTCAGATGAACTACTACAAAAATGCATCCGTTTTGATACTTGCAGGCTTCCCTATATAGCCAAGACAATTTTCTCAATATTTCATACACATTTATTAAACATATTCCCAGGACGCAGTCCCAGATGTCTGCCTAGTTTTCAAGCAGAGTTAATTTAACAACTTTAAAATTTCTGAAAATAGGGATTTATAGTGTCAGTGATGACACAACCTTAACTATGGAGTGTGAATGTAATTACTACACTTAATTACAAACACGGATCTAGAAAAAGACACCAAAGTAAATAGATTTGGCACACAAAAGTAGTATCTTGGATTCAGAATTTATATCTATAGCAAACAGAATCCGGAACAGGAGCTTTCATTTTAACTCTCTTTAAAACACCCTTCACAAATCAGTTTCTTTATGTGTTGCAGTTTCCTTTTACAGTTTAAACCTCAATCCAATCAGCGGTCTCTAGGGATTTTCAAATCGCTAAAGATTAAAATCCTCTCTGACTCAACTGTTTGACTAATGCTGTGTGTTTAATAATTCTACTTGTGAGAGATTTTATTTGACAAAATCCTGCTGTGTAGAACCTTCACATTCTATACAGCTGGACTGGAGTATAAAACCCCGCTGCCCTTGTTTCTTTATACATAGTATACCATGGCACTAAGAAACAAGGGCAGAAAACTTTATAGTACATATATTATTATGCTGATATTGAAATAATTATGGTTTATTTAAAGTTGTTCTCCATTGCAAAAGGAGTCAGTGAAAAATATTCCTGCTAAAGAAACAGTGGTTAGTTTATCTGATAGGCAGTGTTCACTCAGACATTGCTAATATATACAAGGATATTTTTCATTGGTAGGTAATTTATAACCATGATAGCCAGAGATTATTAGTGTAATGATTTTCTAAACTTTATGCTTTCACTAATAAAAGCATTCCTGTGTTAGTCCTAACACACCTTCTGTTTCTTTAGATCAGGCACTTTGATATTCTGTTTAAGTAAATTGAACACATATACTGTATTTAGATTTTATGTCAGTACTGTTACTTCACATTCGAGTGATCAAAGGCAAAATGAGTCATCTTCCTGGTAGCTTTCAATATAAGTTCATTAAATATAAGATAGCAGAGACCCTACAGTAGATCTGAAAATTTTGGCAGTTCTTTAAATATATGGCTCGGGTTAGTAACAACATGTTACTAAGCAAATAAATAAAAGTTTGAAGAATGCCATTAATGTCAATTAAAACATGAAATCAACACGTGCTTTCTACCTGAGGTAGCATCGATCACCGTTGAAACTCCTCTGCGATCAGAAATCGGACGGGATGATCCTGGCATGCTAACAGGTTCAGAGCGAACAGGCTGAATCCTAAAATTTAAAATCACATGTCACGTGCGTCAAAATCACTGCTCATTAGGGCTGATCTTAAATCAAGAAAGCTGAACAAGTCCAATCAAAGAACTATTTATTCTAAAATCAACCAAGCGTTGAAAGCTTTTATTTTCCATTGGTGTGTGGATCCAATCAATGGATGATAAATCTCATGAAAATTAAGTGTCTCCATACTTTTCCTTAGGATTAGAGCTCTTAGAAAGTCACAGAGAAAAAATAAAAATAAAACTCTAGCTCCACAAATTCCCCTTATTGCCCACAGGTATGGTACAAGTCCTTTGGCTTGGCAGGCAAAACTGGTTAGTGTGGGGGCAGGAAAGGTTATGTTTTTAACTACCTACTCTCCTGCCAGCATACATCTTTCTTCATTTAATCAATGATTTTTATATATATACATATAATTCTTTAAATATCCACCATCTGGACATCAGCTGGCTGGGTTCCAAAGAACCTTAGAATGCCAGGTATACACATTAAGAGTTCAATCCGGAATATCCTTACACAGGGGGCAATGTAATTGAAGTCAATGGGCCTACTCACATGAGTAAAGACTATTCACATCAAGTTCAGGGCCCAGGAGAGTTTGCCTAATTTTCAGCAGGGTTGGTCATCGTCCATACTTGCACTGGTTTATTCGTGGGAGATGGGAATACAGTCTAAATCCCAGAGAGCCGATAACATGAAACTTGAGGTTCCAGAATCATCTGTTGGCTCTGAAAGATGTAGACTTGCTAAAGCTTGTTAACTCTTTTGAGCTATCGTAGGGGAAGCAGAAATTTATGACGAATATGGCACTTTTAAAAAATCACTGGCTACCAATAAATACTAACAACCTCCCCGCAGAAAGCCCACATTCAAAGATTGATAACTTTAAATTAATAAACCGAGAACGACTAACATCTGAAAGTTTTGAGGAAACATATTGAGATGAACTACTTGGGTTTTTTTATTTATACCCATTTTCAGCAGAGTAACAGCACTAGGTCTCACTCTGGCACCTTCTGATAATCAATTAGCAATTGCTGACACATTACAAGGAAGTCAGCTGCTCCCAGAAAGTAGTTAATAATGTTAGGAAATCTTAAAAATAAGAATGGAGGAAAACAAAGCAAACCCAATACAAAGTAAATTGAAAAAAGGCACGGATATGAGTTACTTTTTAAGAAGAAACAGAAGCCATGAACCAACTCAAGCAGCAACTTTTGTTTTGTTGTATTGAGATGTTCTTACTGTTGGCAAAGAGGCAGATAAAAACTCACTTCCATCATATAATGTGATTTTGCCAAAGACAAAAAAAGCAAATGAGGGAAAAGGTTTTCAAGACATCTCTAGGTTCAAATCTAGTACCAGCATTTTAC
Source organism: Macrochelys suwanniensis (assembly GCA_033296515.1). Taxonomy (NCBI): domain Eukaryota; kingdom Metazoa; phylum Chordata; order Testudines; family Chelydridae; genus Macrochelys; species Macrochelys suwanniensis. The sequence goes on along the minus strand of CM065791.1, from coordinate 18,441,070 downwards.
ATAATACACTAAACAAGGAAAGAAAAGAAGATGGAAAAGGGGGGGGGGGGGGGAGAAAGACATTCCAGTAGTTCACTTAGTGTTCCAACACACTGACCCCTTTATAGTCAGCAGGCTATAAATCTACACCCTGATGCTCCTAGTCATGTTATAGCAAATGATGTTGCTAAGCAATGCAGAAACTGTGAAATGCAATGAAGCACTGAACATTTTAAAGATTAAGTGCAAGACAACTGGACTTTGCACATCTTCCATTGTTATTCAGGCAAGAAGAGGCAACAGAAGGGAATCTAGGCGACCACTAAAGACATCTGGATAGAAATTTTTATCATCACTTTGTCCTCGATGAATTTTCATCATTAACAAGGCATGTGATCATCTAAGCATCTGATCCAGACAAGCTTGATATTAATTGTTATGCGTTTACATGGATGAATTTATTTGAGCAATTGGCTAATCTGTGTGTAAATAACTAAGAAACATTCTTGTAAAATTAACTTTATTGTTACCTGAGACTGTTGAGATCAAGGTCATCTGTATCAAAGTCCAGAAGAGGCTGTGGGGTGTCACTTGGACCATGTGACTGCAGCACAGAAGAACTGGATGAAATGACTGTTGTTTGACCTGAGGGATGAATCGTTTTGAACTGGAACTGGGGGCCCATCCATAGGCGTCTGTGCGGTCCGGTGTGAGTCACTATTTCAACCTAGAAGAATATTGTACACCATATTGAGAAATTCCCTCAGTCTCATGAACCCTCTAGAATCCCAGGGCAGCCAAACAGGAGAGTGGCACTTTGCTCCCTTTCCTTAGAAGACATTTCAACAGAGCAAAATACAGAATGGCTTTGTTTATATAAGATCTGACCCTATAAAGGGCCTCCTGCAAAGCTTTGAGAACCCTCAGTCCTGTGGTCTCAGTGGGAGATGAAGGCACTCAAATGGACAAGGAGACTATGCACCTTGCAGGATTCAGCCATTGATCAGGAATTAAATGGGTGTAGAACCTAAACGGGATTCTGGGTTAAACTATTTTAGAAATTAACAGCATTTTAACCCTTCAAAATAAAAATCTACAGTGAATCCAATTTTCAAATCTGGGCTCCTACACATCATCATGTCCAAACCTTGTATCTGGACGGTCATATGGGCACTTGAATGCCTGTTTTAAACCTACGTGCTAATCTGAGCATCCATATGCGGGAGTCAGAAATGTTATTAAGGCATCTGACTTTGAAAATTAAGCCCTATGTGTCGCTCAAGATCAGAAAACAACTTCTCTTGATAATTTCAATTTTATAAAAATTTCTAGAAGACAAAATCTCTGAATCTTCTTACATTGTTCTGGAGCCCATGACATTCACCATGACTATCATTTCATATGACCACGTTTTTACCTTGTTCTTACTGCAAAATGAATTCCATAGCTACGAAACTAACAATGTAGAATTTTTGGTGACAAGAACAGAAGAACATAGTTCAGTCTTAGTCCACCTAGACCAAGTGAAGCAGCTGAAAACCTTCCCCCATACATCTTTGTCAACAACTTTAATCCTGACCAGGTCAGGGAGACCTCTCTTTAAGAGCAAGCTGTTACAATTTTGTTCAGTGCATCGTTCTGAAAGTTCACACTGTAAAAAGCACTTCTTCACATGTATAAAGTGTGAATTGTATTTCAAAACAAAGTTGATAATTACTGTTGGCATTTCTGAAGCTACTGCTGGCAGAGACCATCTTGCTGAAAAACAACATCATTTGTAATAGATCATACAGCTCCAGCCATACACACATTACCACATATATACAATACACTTACTTTAGCAAGACAGCTAAATGTTTAACATATATGTATTCAGTTTAAAGTCTGACAATTTAAACAAAAGCAAAAGGGTTTATTTTCCATGTACTAGTGCATATATACATAACCTGAGGCCCCATACTTCCATACATACTTCAAAATGGAGAGGAGAGCATAGAGAGTGCATGCAGTGTGCGCAAATTTCTGATGTTTGCAAATAACTTTAAACAAATTTCATCCTTTAACTCAAGGATACTTGCTCTTAATGAGAAACTAAATCCATGGCCTGTCTGAATCTTACAAAATAGGTCATTTTCAGTAAGCAAAACAAGAAAGAGCATCCAAAATATTTTTGGGCATGTTAAAAATGCCTTTTTTCATACTGACACCTCAAAACCAGATGATCCTCAATTTTTTCAAACACTTAAAAAACGTCATCTCTAAGAATGCAAACTAGCATGAGAATTTCAATTGCTAATTTTTGTTTTGAAAAGGTAAGTAATTGTGAAAGTAGACCCTTAGAATGAACAGGCCAACCCAGCCATGAGCACAAGACCATTGAGACATCGTTAAAAATAACAGCATACGCAAAGACACTTTAATGTTTTCTTTTCCTGTTACAGTTTCTGATTTTTAAACTTTGGTGAACCGGTATTTTCAAAAGCACAAAATCAAATAGCCTACTAAATTCCTGCCATTTTCTATTCAAACAATACATAACTCCACAAACAAATAGAATTCAGTACACTGAAGACATCTGTATTTCCATCTTTCGGTAGTTTTGTTACATATAGATGTGCACCTTCCTGCTTAGCATCTTACAATTTTCTTTAACTATCATCAAATTTCTGTGCTTTAGGTGACTTCTGATTCTTACACAAGGTCATTTTAAAGGCTTAGAAAATATTGTTCCAAGGCAATTATTTGCAAGCCTGGGAGGACAAAAGCATAGTCTGCGTAGTACCACCTCCATATTTCCATTTATCTTGGGGTAACTCAGATTGACTGTAGAGGTTTATAATTTAAGTAGCTTTTATGCAGCAATGTAAATTAGGCCACAGATAAAGCATTCTGTATATTTTAAGCTTGAAACCATCAGTGTCACAGAGCCGAGAGGTAAACAGATGCCTTTGAAATTTTACCGAGGCTATGGCCAGATGTTCCTATTCACTCTCCTGTTGTGTGCAGGACAAACATATTGTATCTACTTCACACTGACAGCACACATTACCCACTGTTCTAATTGAAAAGTTGAAGTGAAGGGCAGTGTTTTTTCACTGCATGCTGTTACTGTTGATAACAACACTTTAATTCTGAAAAACATACATGCTCTTCGGGCTTAATCTAAAGTGGCTTGCTTAGAGAAAGCTAGGGTCTTCATGTTCAAAAGAGATATCATCACTCTTTTCACTTAGCAAAAACTAAGCGTTCCTGGTGCACTTCCTGATTTCTCTTTTTGTGTAATGAGACCTCATTTGGGATTTTTTTTCATATAAAATGTACTTGCTGCTCTATTACTGAGTATTTATGACACGACTTGAGTAGCGCCGTGCTCCTATTACTGCTTTGAATCATCTTTTTATTAGCAACACACAATCCTATATGCTATATGTCCACTTTATTCTTGCTTTGTGAGCCACCTGCTACACTGAAGAATAGCCCAACAAACAAGTAACATGAGCTAAATTGTAAAGTAACTAAATGATGTTGGAACGTGGATTATGATACAACATTTGCTTGGTAGTTACAGTATTTGGAAAACTATTAAAAACTGTGGCTGAAATCCTGGCCACATTGAAATCAGTGGCAAAACTCACATTGACATCAGTGGGGCCAGGAATTTACCGTTCGTCTTTATGCTGTGACAAGATAGAGACAGCTTCAGCAGGTCTGACATATCGACGTGAAACCAAAACTGAAATCTGAGGCCACTGTTTTGTAATTGGATCCCTGCAAATGGATCCCTGACGTCACTGGGTAGACCTATTGCAGGACTGAAATCCTATTTGGGGAATATACTAGATATGGTTTAAAAGTCACTGGATGTAGCAGATCCTCAACATATCCATGAGGCACTGCACTATATCTGAAACAGTGCCAAATTAAAATGTGAAAGCTGGACAGAAGCACTGAATGTACGACACCTACATAGTAATGTATCCACACTGAAGAAAATTCAGGTTGCCTGTCAGGATGAATTCTGAAAGTGCTGGATAATTGCTTTGGTAAATTAAGTTATTTTTCACCGTTTTTAACCCTTAGAAAAATAAATTTCAAAGGTCAATCTAAAGAAAATTACAGAAATGGAATTTCACTTTGTTATTTGTATCCTGTGTTTGTAAGCTGAAGTTTTGCATTGAGTCAAATCATGAAATCCTTGCCCCCTTCTTACTAAGGGAAAATGCCCACTGAATGTAATGAGAATATTCCCTGAGTAAAAACTTAAAGGTTTGGCTTAGTATGCAAAATAGTTCATTCATATTGAGATCATCATAAAGTACACAGTTAACTAGCTTTCCAGTCTTAAATTAGGATATTCTATAACAGTGTTTATCAGCCATTAGACAATGTATTAAAAATAACTGAATTATAAAGATATTACATTATATTGTTCAATCTTTATTTTTCTGTGTTATGACTTAAAGATGACCTAGAAAGGTTTTGAAAAGAAATTTGCTTTCTGTTCCCTTAAATTTGTTTCAAATGTTTATGGTCCCAACCTTATAGAAGGCATTCCAAAATTACAAATACATTTATAGTTTACACCAAATTATTTGAAAATTGGTTCTGTCTCCACTTATTGGCCAAATGCTGAGTTGAGAGATCTGACTTTCCAATTCAGTCCTTCCTGATCCATGCAGATTGCCAAGGATGTAATTAGGGCCAACAGGATGGGGGCTTTGTTTATGCTTGTTAAAACATGGACACCTATCCACTAGGAATTCATTGAGATCATCAAACTGATTCCACTTAGGTCAAGATTGAAATTAGGTTTACACATGTTATATTGCTGTACTGTGGTCTTTAGCATGTTTTTTATTTAAAAAAATAAAGCTTTGGAATTCACTTGTACTGGATAGGATGCATTTCTCTTCAGAACTGGATATAGAACCGCCCCCCAAAAAACAAAACCCATACCTGGGAAAGCCATTCTTCATCCTCTTGACCACTATGGTCAGACGCTAAGCTGTCATATGACTCATGTCGTGTAATAGGTCCAGGACTCCCAGGTGGAACCACTGTGAAAAGAAAGAAGATAGAAGAACGTAGATTCTCAATCGGATTTTTTTAAATGTACCTTCTCATATATATGTTAGTATGACAACATACATACTTTCACAAAGCTCTGACTGTTTATACTGGAACACAGAGCAAGATCAGTCTGAGTATAGATGGTGTAAATGCTAAAGAAGTTCCTCTTCTGAAAACTTAGAAGCATTCATATTATTTATTCCTATGCAGACACTATGATAACCCAACTTGCTCTTCTTCTTTCAGCCTGAAGCTCTAAACAAGCATACAAAATAGCTTCAATAAAGATGACAGCCCTTCCCATGTGTCTTGAGGGATTTCACACTGACAAATGCCACTGTCAATGATACAAGCTTGCCGCACAAACTTTTCAAATTGTCCACTTTAAGAGAAGTTGAACTATGTTAAGCTACAGTGACAAAAGCTATCCTGAGGCACTGGCATGCTACCGACCTTGAATACTTAGTTTCTTCCCTGGCTTCAGGAACAAATATGATCATCTCATCATGGCTCTAATGCAGTTAATTTGAAGCTGACTTGGCAACTGACTGGTTTCTTTTTAATTGGGTGGGAGTAGATGATTTACATCTCAGCAGCCGTTTTATAAAATTTCTAAATTTTATAATAGCAACAACAATCTATTCATGAAAAACATGACTCACTGGTTATTTTTAGTATCTACAGATGATTGATCATAAAAAAGCAGAACACAGACCAAAACTAAAAGAAGTTGTATTGTTCCTATTCAGCAAAGTCCCTTTTGCTTCTGTGCAAATAGCTAATGTTTTATAAGAGTGATGTATGTACAATTGGGCAGGTAACATGAGAGGTCTAGACTGTTTAGAGTCAAAGGGGAGAAACTAGAGCAACTTTTTAGGAAAAACAAAAGGAAGATTAGACAGAGATACATATCATGCAACCACTGTGCAGTTAGTTAGAAATGGGATTATTTTTATTAGTCTGAAAAACTGGATATAAAACACATATTTTGGAACAAAAGATGCAATTGAACAGAATTTGCCCTACATTTGTAATTGCTTTGGGGTTCTCCTGAACTAGCCAAAAAAAGCTAGCACAGAAAGCAACTGCCAGCTCTGGTATGATGATTTATTTGCATCCACTTCTGACCTCTACCCACCTATGCATGCATTCCTAATGCTCCCAACCCTGTAGCATCTAACAACCATATAGAAAATCAAGGCTTGAACCTGCGAACACTTGCATACATGAGTAGCTTCACTCATACAAACAGCTGCTATAATGGCAATGGGACATTAATCAATAGTTCTTCATGTGCGGAAGTTTTTACAGGGCTAGGCCCTTAAAGATTGTTACGGACTTAAAAAGACCTGTCTTTGCTTCTTTTGCTCATTTTATGCCAGTTCCTTAAGTGGGATCCTCCTTGTTGATTCTCTTCCAGGAATACCATTGCTGGACCATTCTGTTATCACTGTTCTGCTTTTGCAAAGAGCAGCCTATGTAGTCATCTACAACTGACAAGATTGCACCCAATGAGGCTCCATGAACGTAATGGAGAGCAGAGCTTGACCTTTAAACCGATATATAAGCTACACACAGAGATTGTTTCATCCACCAGTAAAATACAACTTCTGTGACATCTGATTAACAGGGTAAGACCATGTAACATTCTGTAAAGAATGCTGTATTCAGCTGAAACTATTGCAGGAAATTAGGTAGGCACAGTACTTTCGCTGGAATTTGGCCATATCGTTGGAATCAACACCATATTTCTTCTGAGAAGTGTCATGGGCTCTTACATTACTAAAGAGGAGTTAATACTTCAGTTTATGTGTCTCTGTCATCCAAAAGACAGGAACAAGAGAATTGTTCTCATACAGGGGGGAAAAAACAGGTCCTTTTGCCAGCTTACTAATAGTTTCATTTCCTAATTTAATAGCATACACACGCTACAAAAAAAAAATGTAACCCCTCCACTTCTTCAGTTTGCACTTAACTCTTGCTGAATTAGAGAAATTTCAAAGCCATCAGTATTTACATCTTTTTTACATATAATTTCAGGGAACATAATTTACAGTTTGTTGCTACAAAGAGAAATTTTAGTGGTACCTCATCCTTCACAGGGATCGCCACTGCAAGGATTAATATAATCTCATGATTGCTGGTCCTTGGGTCATTACGGCCCCGTCACTGTACCTTCTAGTGACGGCAGCATTATCCTGCAACTGCAACTTTATACTGGAGGAAGTACCAGAGATTTTAAAGGAGCAAATGCATGGGCCTAGAATAATATGACAGGTGAAACTTCTCTCTCCTGTACCTGTTTGTGAACAATGGCCTGAAAGTTAGGGCACTGGAGTTTACACCAGGAGAAATGTACCCACTGGGGGGAGCAGAAGGCACCAATACAAACCAAATTAAGAAAAGACAGAAGTAAATGTGACTGAAAAATATTTTTAATTTGTTAAGACAAGAGCTTTGCACTTATGTCAAGACCCATTGAACAACCTTAATTAAAGCTAAAACTAATATTTTTATATCTGCATAACCTAAAAATTACCATTTAAAAACATTGCTTAAGGGCTGACCTTTATGTGCCAGGCTTCAGCCCATTGCAGATTTTTATAACCATGTTGTAAACCTATAATAATAGGAGTTTAGAATAGCAAAGCAGACACAACTGTAACCATAAACAGAGAACGGCACCTCTATAACAAACAGCACAGGATATTCATAAATCTTTATATTGTGTGAAATAAAGAGCTTTTAATCCAGTTTTAAGTGCATATCTTAACACAACTCAACTATGGAGCTGCTTCTGACATCCTCATAATGCCATATGACTTCATTCTTAAAGCTGGAACATAGCAAAATGAATCCAGGGCCTAATTTTTTTAAGATTACATACAGTGTTTTACTCTTTATGGGCCTCATTTTGCAAGGTGCTGAGATTCTTCCATGAGGTACTAAGCATCTGCTACAGTCACTGAAGTCAATAGACTGTTCAGTAGGTAATTAAGGACATCATTTAAGCAGCATGCATTTTCAGGATACAATAGTAAAATTGTATTCACTTATAGCATTACTCAACAACGGAAGGATGATTCAAACTATCTCAAACCAAACTTAATATTAAGAAGTTAGACATCTGTTGAAGATTGCAAAACCTACACGACTCACCACCAATATATAAACATGAAACAATGCTGGTTAAAGTAATGCCTTATTTATTCAACCAATGAAAGAAAAACATATTTTTACACATTGTGCTGTTGCCCCTAATCTTCTCCATATCTCCTAAACTTTCCCTGCAATAAATTCTATTGACTGCAGTAATGCCTGTTTTGAGGACACAACTGATCAACTGCAGGCTTTCCTGTTATGGAACTCTGCTCACACACTGTTCATAACTCCAGCAGATGTTTCTGCTTTCAAACCAATGGGAACTTTATGGACTGTTTTTCCCCCTCCTCCTTCCCAGGGGCAACTACTAGAGCTGTCAAGATCAGTGAAGTTGCTATTCAGCGACTAACAGCAAAACGTTGATTTAGCCGGCAGCAGCAACACTGCTATGTCAGCATATTAGTCCACTGAAAATACTCTTCTGGAAAACTGAGCACATATGTTATTTGGGACTTGTGCATCTGTACATCAGAAAAAATGAACTTCCCCATTATTTACAGAAATTCACAGTTCCAAGAGAAGGTTAATTAAAATCCAGAGGAAAGTTTACAACAATTTGAGCCCAGAGGGAATTTTTATATTGAAGTTGTAATCGTATGAAAATCTGGATTAATGAGATGCGTGATACGGCATTAATAGCACAGCTAATATTGTGCTACAATAAGACAGCTTTTTGAGTTCTTTAGGAACCTACTTGCACCAATAACAGATATAAAAAGACCAAATTTTGCTCATGTTCTGTATTACATCAGTCAAGGCTCTTTCTTGCACCCTGATCCTGGATACAAGAGATGTTCAGTTTTTTAACTGTAACTCACACCTTGTACCTAGTTTTACTTTACTCACATTATTCTTTCCTAAGAGAACATCCACAGACTGTATATAATTGTGAAAACGGCATTTCGTGACGGCACAGAGATATCATCCCAACAACTGCAGGTGCTTTGTTTTCTATTAAAATCAATAAGGCATATTATTTCTGAATCATATAATTTTAACTTTTTGCTGCAGTTACTTTGATTTCTTTAACAAACCTACAGTAATCTGGAGTTCAAATCATTTCAAATTTCATACCAGATTGACGTTTAGTTTGTGTACTCTAGTATAACAAGCTATTGTAACGTGTATAGTGGAAAATGGGAAGTACACAGTCATTAAACATCTGGGGCCAAATTTTGCAAACATAGCTTTCATCTGGGCACAATCATTTGTGCATATAAATGACAGGCCTTGCCTCTCTACAACACACTTATGAGCACAAATCAAGAATGAATGGGTTTGCACATGCACAGTAGTTACTCTTTAAAACCTTTCCCACTGCCATAGGGATGGATTTTGACTCGGGAGTAGACCAGGAACCATACTATGACTCAGAGTCACAATATGGCCCCTGGTTTTCCCTTTGCTCCAGGAATAAGTAACCTGTACCCATCCTATACTGTAGATTACTTCAGTACTTTAGATTACTCCCTACTATCCTTCCCCTCAGATCACCCATTCCCGATCCACCTGAGCAGAAGGAGAATTAGAGGCCCCATGTACGCTGCTCTCCCCCAGTACTGTGACCCACAAGATGTATAGTGCATTCAAGACAGTCGCGTGTTGCACAGGTGCTTAACACAAACAACTGTTGCTCTTAGGTAACTTTAAAAAAAACCACCCTACATATTTACTGTACCTCTTAGATATTCCCTATAAGAGATACAGGGTTAAGGTTACTGCAAATACTGAGGTAATATTATTTTAAGGCACAATGGGGAAGAGGACATTATAAATTCTATCCTTTGTACATGCAACTGCTAGTGCAAGAAAAATGTCCAGCTAAAGTGCATCCAAATTAACTTCAAACAAAAAGGTTTGGAGGGGGAAAAAGCTACATAAAAGTCTTCCCATTATTTCAGTTGCACACACACAATTTACAATTTTAAATGAATTACAATAGACTCTAAAGTCAGGCTAAGACATGGAAAATTTACTCATAATTAATTTCCAAAGGCATACATCTACCCTTGGTCCATGGGCAAACTCAACTGATAACAATATGTGGGAGATGTGTGAACAATGGCCCTTTAATCTGATTTCAAAGTGTTTTCTTTGCAGTTTCAGTTATATTTAGAATGGATGGAGGCAGGAAGAGAAATGAACAAATCACATACACCTCAGCTGATTCTTCATAAGTACAACTTCTTTTAAGATTAAGCTACACATTTCAGGTGATCTACATGAATATATTACTGTTGATATTCATGGTATTAGTTGTATCATGTTATGCACAATGAATAAAAATCAAGAGCCAATATACAAGTTCTTGTATAGGTCTCCTTGATGCAACTTTTCATTCAATTCAACAGGTAAGATTTTTTCAGACCTTACAGAATTTCTCTCACCTGCACTAGGTAGGTTTATGTACTAGGCTCCATGCTCCCCAGAGTTTATCAATGCAAGTTTGCCAAGTAGTTGAATTCTAATGGCTCTTGATCAATCTTTGTAGCATAATTATGGTGAATGCATGTTCCTAAATGCTTTCTTCCATCACACAATTATGATTGTTGGCTCACTGGCTGATACAGTCATAAAGTGAAGCAAAGATTAGATTTCCCCTTTTGGAAAATACGATCTTTGAAATCTTAAATGGTAGTATACTCTGTATGTTAGTTGATTTATATATATATATATATATATATATATATATATATATATAAATAAAAATAAGGACAACTAAATTTCTCTAACAGAATAAAAGCCTTGTTCCTGTAGACTTGTTTAAAAAGGAATTTCAAGCAATCACAAATATCTCCTCTCTTTTTCTCTTGATGAAAAGCTCATCCCCAATTGAAAACAAACAAAACATTTTCCATGTTTTGAATGATCCTCTGATTGTTATATGCACAAAGATAATATAATTATGTAGAGAAATTCTGTAACCCAACAAATTTATTGTGCCACATTCATTGGCTTATAGAAGTATTTAATTATTCATTATTTATATAAAAAATGTTTACTAGGTATTTTACAGACATAAAAGACTTGATCCCCGTACCACAGAGTTTATAATCTAAAGGGAATATCTAAGTAGGAGATGAAGTTCTAAGGAGCTTTGGTGAGTATCTATATTTTTTAATTACTGTTTAAATTCCATTGGTCTGGTAGACTGCAGCCTTGGCTACCTGTTTTTTTAAACTCTAAAAGTAACAATCTGTAATCAGGCTTCAATGTTTCTCTCAATTTTGTTATAAGATAGGTAATTTTCCCTGTGCTTGACTCTAGTTTCCTTTTCTAAATGATTGCAAAAAAAGGGGGAAACACTTCCTGGGCACAGCTAGAATGTACTATACCACTTACAATGTGTTTATGTTGCATTGGTGTGGAACTAAAACTTAAGATTCTTAGGGTGTGCAGCAGACTATCAATTCTCTACCGATAAGCAATAAATACTTTCTTTCCTGTATTAAAAAATAATTTCAGTTGCAAAGACCTACTGTGAAATCCATCTGATGGCCATCTTTAAAGAATTATGGAAGAGGTAACTATTTCTATAATTCACTGACTTCAAAAGTATGTTTGACATTATTGTCGGGAAAATTATGTTAACCATGGATTAGTGTTACAATCAAAGTATGTAGTGAGAAGTCAAGAGGCTTAATAGTAAATTTTCAAAGCGGTGCGGAGGGATTTACCCGTTTGACTCCCATTAACGTCAATAGGAGTCACGCGGCTAAATCCCTGTACACCGCTTTGAAAACTGACCCCTCAGTGTTGATGGACCCCTCTCTAAGAAGTTCCAGATGACCATGTAAGAACAGCAAAGAAATGTTTCTGCATGTGCCCTTGTTCATTATTGTTGTTTGTACACATCTGAAAGATTTTAATTCTTATACACAGTGCTGTTTCCAGCATTTAGCATTTGAAAAGCAGATTGGGATGGGGAAATATTTACCACGTTGATGTGGCCATGTATACGTCCATGCATGTATATACTGCCCCAATAATTCTTATGCACTTTGAGAATTTAACTTGAATTTAGTGCATTTTTGTCCACTTTTACTGGGTTATTACATAAACGTTTATCAAGGCTAAACACATTACACATTCTGCCATTGAAGAGCTGCACTTCCATGTAAGACAACTTCTGTGAAATGACACCTGCCCTGTTTCTACTTATTCTGCTCAGACCTATCCTCAGTAAAATAATAGAATTTCCTTCCTTGTACCACTTAACTTTGCTCTTATCAGTAAAAGTGAAAAGCAGATTTGTGGTGGGGTTGTCTGCTCAAGAGCAGTAATGTCTAGTGGTCGGCCCACCCCACCACACGGCATGGTCCTTTAAGACTTTGAAAGGTCCTATCATACACACACAGAGAGATCTGGCAGATATTGGGAGAGGAAATGGTTCCAGGAGTAAGAAATGTTTGGGAAAAAATCCCATTACTGTTTCTTTAAGGGTTCATGGCCTGGAGCCTTGCAGAGAGAATGGGGCAAAGTTCCCCTTTCCTCCTAGCCAATTGGGAATGAGCTGAGAGGAGAGGACTAGCATAAAAGCTGACTCCCTTCTCATAGCAGGGCAGATATCAGCAGGAGAAGATGGGCCTGCTGAACCCTGAGCCTCAGAGGACTAATTAGGGGGGAAGCGCCACCTGAGGAAAAATCTGACTAAGGCCCTACAGTGGGCTAAATGACAACTCACCTGAGGGAGGAGAGCTGGAGACTTCTGGTTTAAGGAGAGGGATAATAATTGTTTCAATTACCCATCTCCAGGTGGAGGATGGGGTCTTCTGGCAGCAGGAGAGACAGAGTTTCATTACAGTGTATCCTGTTCCAGAAGGAAAGCTGGGACTCCTGGCCTAAAGAGAGAGGTAACATCTGCCCGAACGAAGCAGCTCCAGGAGGAGGGTTGGGACTCCTGCTATACAGAGAGGTCACCCTGAGGGGACCGGAAAGAGAACTCAGAGGGCAGACTGCAGAGGAACTCTGACAGCCAGGAGAACCTTTGTTTTTTGGGGACTTTTGTTATGGACTCTTTTATATGAGCTTTTATAATAAATCAGCCCCAAGCAGCATATTACTGAGTTAAGAGGGCAGGAAGTGGAGTAATTGACTTCCTGAGAGGGGAAACTGAGGCCTGCCCCAACTGCAGTGCCATGCCTGATGAAAGGAGGCATGACAAGGTGACCTCCATGCCATCACAGGGTTAGAGAGTTAGGGAAATGTAGTTTCCCTCACACAAAACACAAACTAACATTTCCACTTCATCTTTTGAATGTAAGGAGAGGTGATTTCAACTACAATGCAAACAGTTATGTCCGGACAAGAAAACACTAGTCTTTATGCCCTCATGGTTAATGAAGCAAACATGAAAATCCTAATTCTCTGAACATGACCGTGTACCAAGCTTTATTCCACACTTTTTGTGATTAATATCATAGACACTCAACAAAAGTCTATAGAATGTACTTGTTCAACAACCTATAGTTGGCTGTGTCTTGTTGATACAAAACCATTAAAGTAAAAAGGTAAATCAGATAAATGAGAAAGAAATAAAATGCGTTTTAAAAATTTTATTACACTTCTTAAACACGTGGTTTACACAGTAAAAAAAACATATCCAACAGTTTGTAATGAATCCAGGGTTTATCAGAGAGTGAAACAACAAGCAAAATTATAATTTGTGAAAATGGTAGAGCAAATCCCTTTTACCATCTCCCGTCATTTCAGAGAGAAAACAAAAAGGCAAACGTCTCAATTCATTTTGTTTTTTACATTAAGAAACAATTATCAGGGCACACGTCTCCGCTCTCATCAGCGCTACAGATGTCGACACACATTAGCACATTGCACATGGGATAAAAATGGAATAACCAAGACATACCTACAGTGTAGATCCAAAGGAGAATTTTGCTTTACACTACAATAAACTAGATAATTAAATAATTCCAAATGGCTTGTGACCCAAATATGTTCAGAGTAAAGAGAGAATATGATGAACTTCAAGATGCAAAGTGCTGTTCTAAGCAGATAAAGGAAAACTGAGCGACCTGTCTTCCCTTTCCCTGAAGCCTCTTGTTACAGTGACAATGTTAACTATGGCAGATTAGGTTTGTTAGTTGTGGAAGAGCATGTAGAGTGTTATACAGCTCTCTTGTGCTACAATCACTACTCTTGGTGGTAGGTGCTGGCTCTGAGACACCTATAAAAGGATAAAGTGAAATGAAGAGGAGGAGAGAAACGTGACCATGACTAATGCTTACATACCACTGAGAGAAAAATAAATGTTGTGGCAGAAATCAACAGAAGATAGAAGCCAGGAAACAATAACAAAGTATTATACCTGTGGGCAGAGGCTCTTTAATCTCTGACTGCGTAGGAGGAGGCTGGGTTATAATCAAGAAAATGCTCAGTATGTTATCAACTACTACAGAAGGGCTGAAACAAACCAAAGCCAACCCAACTATCAATTTTCTGAGGAGCAGTGTGTCTGGGTTCTGCTTAATCTGGAAATTTAAAAAATGTAGTTGTAAAAAACCCCCCAAAAATCTTAGAAATCCATTACAGTCTTAAAAATAAGCGTAAACAAATTTCCAAAAATTAGATGTCTTTTGAAATCACTTTGATTTTGTTAAAATATATATTTTTTTAAAAAAAGACAATAATATATTTATTTCCACTATTATTATTAGTGTTATTTGTATTATGGTGGCAACAGGATACGCCAATCAGGATCAGAAGCCTCACTGAGCTGAGTTACAAAAAACACCCTCTCCGGATTTCAGAGGAATTATAAAACTAAATCCAGAATTACTTGGATTTTTAAACTGCTTCTGAATAATTCAAAATCTTTCCAAGCTAAAGCACTAGCCTTTGGAAAGAAGCTTTACTTTAAACTGGCTTGTAGCTACAGCGAGTCATCTTGAAAAGTATGTTGCATTCCTTAATTATGCTGCAGAAATGAAGTATAATTTCAAGAAAAGAATACAACACTAGCTAAAGGCAATGTTTCTCAGCAAACACAAGCATAACATCAAAGGGAGAATCCAGAAAATATGAATATTTAATTTTCCACTGTGACTGTAACGGTTAAGTATATATCTAGCTGGGTAAGTACGTATCATCCAAGCTGTTGATTGCTTTTTTAAAGTGCCAAAACACTGATGTGATGCGATTCCCTACCTTCAAACAGTTTACTGGGGAAACTACCACAAGGTTAACTATGATACCCTAGCTGCTGCTTCTTATGCCCTTCCACCACAATCACAGGTTTCTCCAGTGGCGGGCACATGATATGGCCCCTTCTGTACGCCTGGCGAGATCTTCCATGGTGCACGGTTCCTCAAGGAGTCGACAGACCAACAGACATTCCATGGTCTGTATTTCAGAACAGTCACACATATCTGGGTTGTTAGAATAGCCCCACTTTCACATATTGACTTTTGACTTGGCAACTCTTGTTCAGAGGCGATTTAAAACATCTCGACAGCGACCAATCCTTCTCTGTGGGAAGGTGTTGCGGCAACGTTGATGTGCATTTTAATGTCCTTGTTGGGTATTTTGAGCCGTGTACACCACATTTCCAATCATGTAGCCTTTGGTGATTTTTTAAAGCAGTTCTGTTGCAGGGAGGGAGCTTTTCAACGATTTCAGGCAGCTAACTACTGCAGTGTGGCTATGTAACAGATGTCTGGTATCTCTGACCTGTCGTAATCATTCCATTTTGCATGTGACTGCTCTCCTAGTATCTGGTGGAGCGATTCCAGCAAGCACATAAAGGCTATTCAAGTTTGTTGGTTTTAGACATCCTGTGACGTAGCAGCAGCTGTCATTCAGCACAGGGTCCAGCTTCTTTGTGTGAACCAATCTTTCCCACACCAGACATGCAAATCCGGCCACCAAATAACGGCCACCAAATAACAAAATGCAAGAGTGGTAGCTCTTAGAGTTGCTGGGTTAGTTCCCCATTTTGAATCTGCAAGCTTCCTGAGTATGTTGTCCAGGGTGCTAACTTTGCCTTTTGCCTTCTCCATGTGTGCCTTGAAGGAGAAAGTGAAGTCTAGCATCACTCCAAGGTAAACAAGATTCCAGCAGTTGGCAAGTGACATCCCATTCCAGATGATGTTGAGTTGTCTATTGGCCTCACGATTCCAAAGATGGAAGAGACCCACTTGTGTTTTGGGTGGGTTGGTGTGCAATTGGTTCTTGGTGTAATAGACTGAGAGCCCAGACAGCACCGATGTTAACAGAACTTTGATGTGGGCGATATCCTTGGCTTGGCCAGCAATGCATAGGTTGGTGGCATAGATAAAACTTTCCTCCAATTTCAGCTGGGGTGAAGTCATGACAGGCAAAGTCATTCGCATGGAGCAAGTCCTCTGACAGGTCCTGCCAGATTTACAAAAGGACTGCTTCTCCCTTCATTCAACAGAGATTAAACAGTCTCCTCTACTTGCCTTCATGTGGAAGATCTTCAACAAGTCAATTCCACAATATTCTGCTGAGAATGGCTTTGATTTCTCATAGGTCATGTGTACACAACAGGGCTGGAGTTTGTGAATCACTTAGACACTGAGAATATTAAACCTGTAATTTTCATTTGTCATAATGTTATGGGTAGTCCGTGCCCGTACTAGGGGAACACAGCTGAAAAGCCAACAGATAGTTGCCTTTGAAACTCAGCATGCAGTCAGGAGGCTTAAAGAGGTGTCACAGAGCCAGAGACTAACTGCATTGGTGGAGGCATAGCTACAAGATGGTCCAATTTGTTGTCTGAGAATGAGCTTCAGTTTGGTCATCGTTATATTTACGATTTGTATTGCAATATAAGAGAGGCTCCCAAGATAGACAAGAGGGAAAACAGAGGCACAGAGTGGTGAAGTGACTTACTTCTCAAGGTCACAGCAGTGTCCTGAGTCCCAGTCCAGTGCCCTATTCAACAGACCATACTGCTGGGACATTGACCGGATGAATGGCTTGCAGTCTGGTAAGAGATAACTGGATCCTGAAGTGCAGCCATTTGAGATAACAGGTCAGGTATTCATTTGGCAAGGACTATCTGCACCTTTGGCATGTTGGCCAATGTCAATAAAGTTGAAGTCTGGTTTTTCATTGCATCATAGCACATTTTCACAGACAATGTTCAATATAGCTGTAACCTTTTGCATGTCACCTGTAAACCTGCATTTAAACAAGGGCCACTTGAAAGAGCTGTAAAGGGACCGCTGAAGTGTAACAACGTAGCTATAAAATGTCATAACAGGGTAAAAACCTCCTCTCAATATACAGCGATTCACCCCCTTACTGTTAATGGAAAACAGAAGACAAAACCTCTTTATTCATGATGAGAACATACCCTTGAAGGCAAAATTCTCCTTTCAAGTCTGTACTCTTATTCCCAGGACCATCCTCTATTGCATAATATGCACCAATTTCACGTGTGGAATTCCCAGGCTCACGAGTGGAATGTGCGAAAGGAGTACAAAATAGGCAATACATTTCTGAAAGTGGCTCAGAGAGAAGAATTTTGCCGCTGGTGTTTAACTTGCATTTGAGAGAGGAGGAAGTGTAAATGTGATACCACAGAGACTCCCGCCTACCTACTAGATTGTGTTATCACTTAGCTTAACCAAACAGTTAAATAGAGTTAACACAATCCTTTTAGAGACAATACTTAGTGAACACTTAGCAAGTCAGATTTGAGATCCTTGGATGAAAGGCACTAAAAGTGAAATGCACAACAGTTGGTCCACAGGTGAGCAAAGATATACTATACAGGCCAAAGTCAATGCCAGCTGTAAATCTGGGGCTAAATGTTTATACGGTGTGTGTTACAGAGTTTACAAAACTAATTCTCAGTAGCTTCACGCATACCTTAAGCACAAATTACTTTACAGAAATAATAAAAATCAGTCCAGCATTGTATAGTAGGAGGTCAAAGAATTTGAGTGGCGCGACCTGGCTCATGCCTTTGAGTTCTAGAGTTAGGGTCATATAAAGCAAACAGCATCCCGTGATGAACAATGAATGAAACAGTACCAGCGTCAACGGTTCCACTCAGGCTTCTGCCCTCCTATGGAATAAATACATTTCCAGAAGTGGTTGTCGTGAGATAAGTAAACACTGCATCATTTCTTTTAACACAATAGAAATGGTCTTTTGATTATTCAGAAGTCAATTAGTAAGAACTGCCTCTAAAGCCTGCTATTAGAGATTTAATAGCAATGAGGTGCAAGTACACTTACCAGCAACACTACAATCAAGTAGAGACTTTTGCTTTAACAAAATCTATATTTATATGATTACATTTCCTATGGTTGAGGGCAGCTGTAATTAATGGATTTCCCTCCTTCCCCTAATGTAGCCATTTGTCAATTTAAACACAGAACGTCCAATCAATTTTGATGTATTTAGTAAGCAATTTGTCAAAAAGTGCTGCAGAGCAGTTAATATATTAATTCTTGTCAGAGGCGTTCTTCTGACAACTGCAGGGCCTCTCCATAAAACTGTTCTTGATGAGCCTAAACTGTTACCCGGAACCTGAAGGTGACCCTTGCCGTGGTAGCAAGAGAGAAATTATACAAAACTATACAGGAGAGGCAACTTTATGTATGGTCCAAGTTTGCTTCAATTTGAATATATTCATTTTAGTCTATTTTTGTTCTGATTTAGAGTAAATCTTGTTCTTAAATGTGTTAGGCCCAGATGTGTCAAACATCTGGAGGTATTTTTAGACCATCCTTCCACAATAACAGATAACTAGATTTAAAAAAAAAAAATAAAAAATCCAGTTTCAGTTTTCATAAGATTTACTGTGGACTTATCAATGGAGTGGATACAATATTTTATTAAAATACATTTTTAAGGAGGAAATTGCTAGTCATTGGGGAAATTCATAAATTGCCTACTTTAAAAGGACCCCAACAAGAATCATTATGGTGTTTGATTTACACAGCACAGTCACAAGATAAATTATACAGCACTGTACATGTTCAAAACATTTTACAAACACTTCACATCCCTTGTGAGGTGGGTGGTGTAAACATCACCCCATTTTACAGAACTCAAAGAGGGGAAGCAATTTGCCCCAAGTCACCCAGTGAGTCATGTGGCAGAACTGGGAGTAGAATTCTGGGATTAAATGTCACCCCCTCTGAAGTCAAGGGGAGTTTTCCCATTGACATAACTGAGCCAGGATTTCACCCCTGGAGTTTTTGACTCCCAACCCTATACGATACTCTTGTAAGACAAGACTAAGACTTTTTTTGAAGCTACAAAAGCATATCATGCTATCAGTTCTCAGTACAAACTAGTGTACCTGCCTAGCAGGAAGAGTATTTCAAATAACATCTACTTTTATATGGGTCTGTCCCCTCGACGTACTTGCTAGATCACAGATGGATAATACAGTAGAACTCCCTCTTACATTGCAGTCACTTTCTCCCGCTCCACTAGTTACAGTGGAGGCTCACTATAACTAGAAATATAATTTTAACACTGTGTGTTCTGAAGGAAATGGGGAGTTGCATTCTACTTCAGTATAAATACAGCTTCCAGCTTCATTTTAATGGAATTTTCTCATCAAACAAAAGGCACAATAAACTGTACAAAATCAGGATTAAAATCATTCCGTGTTTTGAATACTTCTCTAGGGTACCTATTCTATCTCCATCTGAATCCTTCCTGTGCCATCAAACATTGCATATGGAATGAACAAGGCTCTGTCATCCCTGTCTATCATGGGATGCTCTTTATATGTCTTCTGCGTTCTTAAGCCCCATAGGTTTCCACCAGTGGTTTTCAACCTTTCATTTGCAGACCCCTAAAATATTTCAAATGGAGGTGTGGACCCCTTTGGAAATCTTAGGCATAGTCTGTGGACTCCCAGGGATCTGCGGGTCACAGACTGAAAACCAATGACCTATGATAACGACAACCTTTCGCAGACCCCTTAGACATAGTCTGCAGACCCCCCGGGAGTCCACGGACTACAGGTTGAAAAACACTGGTTCTACTATAGGCCCTTGAAAACTCTCAGTTACACATTCTCTTATACAATATATATATAGCAATAAAACAAGTATCTGTTCACTTTGGCCCAGTCAACAACCTAGAAATCACTGTGCACAATATCATCTGTAATGCTATTAAATTCACACATAAAATTGCTCTAAAGTCTTCAGGTCAAGAACAAAAATTACCAGAAATGGATTTAAGCGGGATTTACAGCTGAAGAAAATTCACACACTAAATAACACACAAATGCGTTGATTATAGGTGTAGTGCTGGGGCTCTGATTATCATTATTGCGGCAGGCGACTGTTGCTTGAAGATGTACAAGCAGTTCAACATGTATGCTAGTTTTATTTTTTTCGTATGCATTAACCATAGTAAAAGCACCTAGGACAATGAATGGATGCTTTAATATAAATGGGAATAAGTAAATAGTGCAGCATCTCTTTTTTCTCCTGGCAATTCATTATGATGGCAAAATTAGAAACCAGCCATTTACCTATAGGTGGCTTAAAAAGGTATGTCCCTAAGCAACTTGCTAGCTGAAAAGAAAAATGAATATTAGCACTGGTTATCTGTCCTACTTTTGTTAGGTTCCCCTATCAGATGTGATCTAGGCCAAGGAACCCAGAATGAAGTTACTGCATGACTACCAAAATGGCCTGAAACACAATCACATTCATCCCACACAGTAATGCTATAAAGTAGCATAGACAATGACTGTAAAGGTGAGGGACTAAGGAACAGGAGGTGTAGGCTTCTGACTGTAGTAAGGCTTACATAGTTCCATAGACATTTAATTGAATGCAATGTACGAGTACCTATATGCATGCAAGTATGCAATACAAGGAGGAGGTGGCTACCTGAGTAAATCCCTTCAGTCATGCCACAAAAGAGAAAAATCACTTGTGTAAGGCTCTACCCACCAGTACCCGAACTAAAATTATTCATTAGGAAGAAACCTGCTATAGTTTCATGGTTGCAACTAATGAATTATCACAGAAATAAAGCACACTTCAACAGCTTGCCTCAACAGCTCACACTTATTCACCATGTCTTAATTCCTGAGTACTAGTTAGAGGAAGCAAGCGACAGTTAGAGAACAGAAAAGGGTGAATCTTAGCTCTTCCCTGCAGAAAATCAGGTTCTTTACAGGGTAAGCTCCTCGGGTCATGGATTGTGTCTTCCTATGTATTTGTATAGTGCCTACAGTTCGGATAGCACAACAGGGTCTTGATCCTGATTGGTGCAGCTGGGTGCGACAGGAAATAAATTGTTATTAATAATAATAATTACACCAGATGACGTTAAACATATACCACACACATAACACATAGGACGAACAAAACATATAAACTGAATTTCCTTGATTGGTTTTGAAAGGGGAGGAATGGGAGAGGTCACAGCAGAATAAAGTGGGCAGCAGCACTTTCTTGGTAGCAGCAACGGCGGTAGCAGCAACGGAGGTGAAAAGAGCATGTATTACAACCATCAAGCCTATAAAACACAGTTTCAAATGCCTGATACCAAAGTCCTTAAAATCATGATAGGTCTAAACCCTGTGCAGGGTGAACCCTAAGAAAATAACATCTGAAATGAAATCTGTTCCATCAGAAGACTAAGGAGATTCTTGGTCCTCTGACATTCCCACTTTGACCAAATGTGTAAGAAGCCTGAAGCAGTTATCAGCAGGATACTGATGTTTCCTGTAGGTCAGCAGGTTATGAATTTAAAATGCAGGTCACTTAGGATCCATGAACTTGTAGAGAGGTCCACATCCCTCCTCGCCCAGTTTCCCCATTTGTCTCCAATGCTGTGATAAAAGGAACACAGAGAGCTCAGGTAGAAGTGTACCGCATCGTCAGGATCAAGGTTTTTGCAGCAGATGTCACAGATGACCTCAAAGCAATCAAACAGCTGTGCAAACTCACTTACAACTACCCTTGGGATAAAGGTCGTGGACACTTGTTCAACAACATATTTCTTCAAACAATGGTTCCTTTTAACCCGGCATATAACTTTATATCCTGTGAATACAACTTTAAAATCTTTTTTAAAAATATCACTAAAAATGGAACATAAATAACTAAATCCACTATTTTAAAACCGTTCTCTTGTCATACAGTAACCAAGATCTTATTGGCCTACTTTGAACTTTTCAAAGATTAAAGAATAAGATTTTGCTATTCTGCTTTAGCATCAAACTGCATATTTACGAAAACCTGCAAAGTATACCCTTCAACCAGACTACCAGACGTTTCATTGTTCTATCCGTCTGCTGATAGAGGTACCCTGTGTTAGAAAAGCACACACAGTATTTTTCAATGACCTGGGGGCAAAGGTCACTTATTATAAATGGATAATGAGACCTAATGCAATGTTCTGAGTGTGGACAAAGAAAGGGTCTATCCATAGCCCCCTGTGACTTGGTCATTCAGGCTTTTATTTCCCCTGCACACTTAATGGAGCCAAACAATTGGCAGAAATGCTATACAGAAAGACTGAAACCGAGAGAAACTGCTGTATTGTAACTCTGATGGACAGATACAAATAGTGACCCTGAAACGGCGCCAGAATTCCTTTTACCACTAACATGGGAGACAGCTGTAGCATTCACCCTAAACTCCCATTTAGCCATTTGCTGGCAATTAAACTTACTGACGGAAGTGATAGCACATCAAACCACAGGCTACAGCTAATGTCAACCCATTACATTACTGCAGGTAAGCAGAGCCAGATAATTCCATTTTAGCATATATTTCCTAGGGAAAAAGCAAACAGGTATTTTTTTTCTTGTGAACCCTGTTTTGTTTAATGGAACCTACTTCCTCAGGACTTTGCAGCATAACCTCAAAATCAGAGCATAACAAAACTGGAAAGCAAATATATCACACAAAATTCAGAACAGTAGTTTCTCTGTTAATGCTATTCTTTGTCAATTTTCTTGATTTAAATCTGCAGTATTAAGATTTTCTTTTCTTCCTTTATACTCCTGTATTAGATCTGTCAACTTACACTGTTCCCTCTTCCCTTAATTAAAATTTGATTTAAAAAAAAATCAAGGTAACTCAAACTCTACAAATGAATTTTTAATACACATTTAGCTAGCATTTTTAGATTAACAAAATGTGTTCTATAAAATAACTGATAATGTGTACAAAGACTCAGTTATCAGGGAGGTATCTCAAAATAGTAAAATACACTGAATGTGGAATTTTATTTTATTTTTCTTTCGTTAAAAGGCTCTATCAGTACAAGAAGCAATTTGAGTTGAGTAGCTTTTTAAGCATTTATTAAAGTAGACAATGTGGCCACATTCATCCCTGATTTCAAGGTCAGCGATTAATCTGGCTCCCATACATGTATAACACTAAAGGATTTTATTTTCACCACATTTATATGACACATGACTACTAGTTTAATCAGAAATTGAAAAAGTAGATAAATAAAACTGCTCTGTATAAAGTTACCTAAATTCATAAATCAGCTGTCTGTGTTTCTGGACAGATACTGGAATAACTGTATGCAATGTAAAAATTTCTATATGCAGGTAAGTGTACAGTGAAAATACTTGTACTCTGTGAGGATGAAAGAACAAATGAACAGAAAATGTTGAAAAAAGGTAGGTCTGGCCCAAACATGCAAACTGCATAAACTCACAAACATAACTGGAGTAAGTTAAAGTTTCTACTGACCAGATTTCAATTTGCTCAGGAACCAGCCATTCCCATTGTTCTCCAATTTTTAAATAATTGCACAAGGCATTAACCTTGAAAGCATTATAGAACAACATCTATTGATAAAAATGAACTTACACATTGAATGCTTTTTATTCTACAAAAGACTCAGATATCTTCTTGATCTGTTGCTTTTTCCCTTATACAGGCATATTCATTATTAACAGCACAAGAGAATTCACATTGCAGGAAAGAGGCAAAATACGAGACAGCATCCCATGTCCTGCTCATAAGGATGGGGAAGAGATGAGGCACTTTCTTCCAAATATTAATTCCATCAAAGCAAGTGGAGTATTTGAATTACTACCTACATTACTTCTTTGGGGCACTCGCATTTATTTTTCCTCACGTCAGCAGATGAAACCTAGTGTATTCTTTTTGGGTCCTATTGCCAAAAAGATGTGCAATGACATCACCAGAAGAGGACGCATAAGAAGTAGATTTCAGGGTATCAAAATTAACAAGCCATCAGCAGCATGAGCATACTGTGCATAAGCAATTATCTCACCCTGTATTACGAAACTAACCAGTTACTCTGCACTGTGAGCTATTGGAGGCTATGGACAAAACGTACAAACACATCCCCTAGAGCTAGGAACACAACTCCATATTTAGTTATCCAAATAAGTGGTCTGATTGTCAGTGGTAACGACCAGTGAGAGCTCTTGTTGACTTCAGTTGAAGCTATGGGTCCTTGGCACCCATGAATATTTACCTCGGAGCCTAACTTTAGACACGTACATTTTAAAATGTTGACTTCTCTACGTTTAATATCCTAAATAGTGCATAACCAACATGCACCCTCACAAGAATCCATCAGACTCAAACAAATCAGAACCCATGTACTTTTATTTGAAAATAACACGTTGCCAAATGCCAGCAAGATGCCTACTTGTGTATTACAGAAGCTACTGTGGCTGAGAGACGATTAATGCATATTTTTTGTGCAGTTTTGCCCTATTTCTCTGTGTTTTCCTTTGCTTTCATGAAGCAAAACATATACCAGTAATTTGTCCAAAGGAGTTGTGTTCCCACAATGATGTATATGAACAACGTCTTCCAAAGGGAATTCTGTCCAAAGAAAGGTGATCAAGTCTAACCACCTAAGTAGCAGTTTGTAGTACTAGTCTGAAATTTGCTATTGCCAAATTGTTTATGGGAACTGGGGCAATGAATTTATTCTGTCCAGAGCTTTTTATTCCAAATAAAACTTGTTAAAATTAACCATTTTTCCTTGAGTCCATAAAATAGACTAAATCCAACTCTCTGTTCTTACAAACCTCAAATTCATGTTCTGTGTTCATTAGCATTTTCTCTCTACTATGAAATCATTTTCAATGTAATTTCTCTGGGTGGTGAAAGGTTTTTATATTGTTCTCTGCTCTTGCAAAAGCAGTACTAATTTACAACTTGGTCATCCTTTCCATAGCAACCTTCACCAGATAATTCCAAAGATGTCTGCTGCAAATAGACTATACACTGCAGTGGGTCTGCTATCAAAATACTGGATAGGATTAATGCATCCACTTTACTGCCTGTGTTGTAAAAATATTAGATTATAGTCTGTACTTTTTCAGTTTTCACACATAAATTAGATACAGAATTTAACAATACAATCTCTATACTTCCCTAGTGACTTTCATGTAGCAGAATTCCAAATTGATCTAATAAAAACATTAGTAATTCTTCCTTAATTAAGAAGAAATTCACTCCTATAGAGAGCAAGCATAAAACCTGTGCACTATGTAAATCCCACGTAAGCCCTATTTTGAAGGCTTAACTAGGACTTAAACAGTGTACAGGACTTGCGCTGACCCCCAACGAAACAGTACAATTAACATTAAATAGAAAGGCACTATACCTGTAAGAAAGGGAGGTGAAAAGTTAATGTCCGTGTTTATCAGCCATTGAAGTGTAAACAAAAATTACTCTTATGAGGGTTTTTCTGTGTAACAAAGGTAGAATTTTGTTTACCAGTCCGCATCATATTTTTTTTTGTTTGTGGATTATGAGGCAACTCTACATCTCCTCTCCCACTCTCCTTCCCAGCATGGACAATTTCTTTACTATTTCCACTTACATCACTATTTTCTTATCCTAATTATAATCTCCCAATTGTATTCACTGCCTATATCACTCAATTCACACATCCAAATGAAACAAATGAAAATTCCACAATCATAATTCTCAACTGGGTTTTTAAGAGTGGAAAACACATCCCTTATGGGTGAACAACATTTTGAACTATCAGAGCTAAAACACGTTCATCTTAAATATGAAAGGATATTGCATCTAGAAAATACTGTATAAAGTACAGAATAAAAGGTATGCAGAATTAAAACAAAAAATTAAACTATGCCTTCTGAATATTCTCCCAACCAAAGTAATCCTTTCCAATATTCTGATTTTCAGAAAGCATGCAACAGATGGACAGGTAGAGGTAATATCCTTAACTTGGCGGCGGTGTTGCTTTTACCAGTCACGTTTCAGATTTATAATCTTTTGACCCAAATATCCACTTTTTACATTTTTCATTGCTTAAATAGGCTGGCATTGTTTGCACTGTCAATTAAGCAGAGGGTCTAGTTTTCCCATGAGCATCTTTACCTATGCAAAGAGTTTCTTCTTCATATAACTTCAAAATGATTATTTTATTATTTCAATCTCAGTTACCCAATTGAGAAAATAGAGACTCACTGTTTTCCCATAATAATCTCCCCATTTTGTATTATACTAAGGAAAAGAAAATGCATGTAATGTTACTGAACGTACAATGCAATATATGTTTGCTCCCTGCGATGAGGTAATGGATCTCACAGTTTGTAGCAGGTGGCCAGACATCTCTGGAAATGCTGCCAAGATTCTAGAGGGAAGTAGCCGCTTGAGATTTGGGCTACAAATAGCCCGGCAATCAGGAATTCCAGGGGAGTGGGAAGAATGTCGACAAGATGAGTTGTCAGCAAGCACCCGACTCATGAGGGAAAGTAAATACAACGAAGAGAAAGAAAGAGGCTGTAGGAGCCTGAAGATCTTAGGAGACCACATGGGTATTCTCTCTGGTTTGCACTCATCTCTGGGATGTTTGAAGCTCTCTCTTATTGTCTGGGTTCGGGTCTACATAAAACCCTACCTAACACTCTTATCACTACGAGTACATTTGGTTGTATGAAAACTCTGCAAGTGATTCCATACTGAAGTAAACTGAACCTTCCTAGCAAATTCCTTCCACAGAACTGCTTCCTTCAGTTCTAAGCTACCAGTACTCCAGAGGTCCACTCCCCGAGTTCCAACTCTGGACCCACTCAAAGAAACCCACCAGTAAATAACGGTTGTCACATGGTATATTGAAAACAGAACATTAACAATTAAACATGAGATACACTACATATTCTCCTGCATTTAGACACAATGGGCAACTCAAGAAAGCATTTAGGTGATGCCCTATCATGTTTAGATGTACCTGGCAACACCAGCTACAATGGTGCCATGTGAACACCTATTCTTACTTTCAGGTGATGTAAATAAGAAGCGGGCAGCATTATCTCCCGTAAATGTAAACAAACATGTTTATCTTAGTGACTGACTGAACCAGAAGTAGGACTGAGTGGACTTGTAGGCTCTAAAGTTTTACATTATTTTGTTTTTGAGTGCAGTTATGTGAAAAAATATATATTGTGAAAGTGCAACTTACAAATGCAGAAAAAGAGATTGCACTACAATACTTGTATGAGGGGAACTGAAAATTACTATTTTCTTTTATCTTTTTTTCAGTGCAAATATTTGTAATCAAAAATAATAATATAAAGTGAACCCTGTACATTTTGTATTCTGTGTTGTAACTGAAATCAATATATTTGAAAATGTAGAAAAACATCCAAAAATATAATAAATTTAAATTGGCATTCTATAATTGTTTAACAGTGTGATTAAAACTGTGATTAATCGCAACTTTTAAAAAAATCTAGTGAATTTGTTTTACGTTAATTGATTAAGTTAACAGCGAATAATTTACAGCCCTACTTTTTAGTGCATATTTTTAACCTGTAGCAAATTTTTCTAGTTGAGCTATAAATGGCTATTTTCATTAGAATAGAACATTTTCAATGGAAATGTTGAGACATTTGACAAAACTTTAACTACATAAATTCCAGGATGATGCTACACTTCTAAAATTGTATTTGATTGAATTTTTCATGTTGAGAAGTGTCTAAATCATCATTCGTTCCATGTGCATTGCCTTATAGAATAAACATTCCCCGGTCACTAGTATTGACACACTGAATTTTTTTTAAAAAAAAGGCTTGTTGATAACAATGCTATCTTGTCTCAAGAATGTAAGTTAAGAAATTGTTTTAGAAAGTCACCAGTTCACATGAAACTTGCATGTACAAAAAGACAAAAAGAGCTAAGCTACTTACAGCCAGCGAGCAGATATTGATAATACTGCACTGCATCTGCAGCAAGGAGCAATGGATGGTTTGCATTAAATGGTGGTTGCAGTTCATTCCACTGAGGAGTTCTGAGGACATAAGAATATTAATATTTAAGCTAATACAGAGAATGTAAATCAGTGTCTGTGTCATCACAAGCTTGTACAATGTTTATAATTATTTAAATTAGCTTGTTCAAGCACTGAAATACACAGCAGCCAGTTGAAAAGTGTGACCAACTCACAGAGACTGTGAGGTGCAGACACGTTGTTGCGGACAGTACTATATATTGAACACAAAAAGGGATCAAGACAATTTAGAACATGTTGGTGAATGAATGTTAGAATAACTCTATGTCATGGCTAGCACTGTTTAATATTAACACACAACAGAACCTGGGGAACATTTGTGTTTTCTTATACTACAGTTTCTACTGTTCTATAAAGGAAATCAAGCAGCTACAAAACTGTGAAAACAGAGCTGTGTAAAGTTATTGACTATTGATCCAATTAGAATTTGCAATTCCATTACAACCTGCTCATTTCAACAATAATGGTCTAGAAGACCATGTTGTAATTTTAATTAGGGATGGCCACTCCTAAATAGCTTGGTAAATCAAATATTGATTAACCCAGTCCAGGAATGAGTAGTACTAAAGAATATCGGAGCCTACAAAAATCAATGGGAAAATATTTTAAAATGTCGAAAGCACTGACAATATTTTCTCATCAATTTCTGTTTGTTTTATTCCACAAGTCAGGACTAATTTCTTCAACTATGATTGATAAGATTCTACATTCAGCTACTTACAGGAAGTCTTGCCTAGCTTCTTGCTGTATGTTGCACACTCCAGTAATACATCTCAGTGCAGAACTTCAGTACTATATTTTCACTGCTAGAATAATTAACTGTTTCTAGTCTTAGTAATAAAAAGAAGTTAAATTATATTTATTATAAAGGAAATTAGCATTGATTACTACACCGTTCAACAGCTAACTCTACACTTGTGTAGACTGACTGTGTGTCCAGATGGGGTGGTAGAATTTCATGCTTTGTTTATTAAAAATATAGGACCAAATTCTGATCTGGATTTGGTCTTTATCAAGTGTTCAATCCTGCTTGGTGTGCTGGATGGAGCTAGGGTGACCAGATGTCCCGGTTTTATAGGGACAGTCCCGATTTTGGAGGCTTTTTCTTGTATAGGCACATATTGCCCCCCACCCCCTGTCCCGATTTTTCACACTTGCCCTCTGGTCACCCTAGATGGAGCTGAGCACCCTCAATTCCCAATGAAGTCAATATGGGCTGAGGTCATTCACCCCCTTCTTAAAATGGGCTCAGCACGCGTTGAATAAGGACAAAGAGAAGAGCAATGCAAAGGGGTGAGCTACCTAACCAGCATCCAGCTGGCTCTCGGACACGTCACCATTTCCAAAGGAGTGTCATCACTGATCTTCGGAGCAGTGCTGAGTGGACGTGGTTCCAATACGTGTTCTACCAGGGTACCGTAACAACTGATAATATACAGTGATTCCACCACAAACTGTTTTGATTGATCTATGGGCAAGAAAACATAGAAAACATCTATTATTACAACAGAATGGCAGAAACAGAAAATATCTACAATAGCCTTGGCTTTCCTAAATTTTAAAAATTTACTTGCCCTTTTTATAAATGTTCGTGGTTGACTATGTCAAATTAACATCATGAGGGGAGATTCTGGAGAGGTATGGGGAAGTAAAGCACAGAGCATGCTTATTTCTTCCCTGACATTCACAAAGAACCAATGACCATACATGTCAACTAAGTGGGGCAGATTCCCTGACTGCCTCCTAGGAATGGGGTGTGTTTGGATAGTGACGTATTACCTAATCTATGTTTAGGTAGCTACTTCGGACAGGTACTTCACCCTAGAAATATGGAGCAGCTTCCAAAATGGCTGCAGGGCCACTCCTGAGTAGCACACTAGAGGCATCTCTGAACAGCATAGGATGACAAGTGACTTTGTGGTTATCACTTTATTATATAAAGTCATTGACTTATTTTGCAATTTTTATTTTCTTGACCCTGTATCATAATGGCACAATCCTGATGTCCTCAGTTTCCAATGACGTACAGAAGTTTGACAGACACATATACAGTTGCAAAGATAAATAATAAGTAAAGAGAACAGATAACCAGTATTTGGTCAGGAGCTATTTTAAAATGAGATAACAAACCAAAACCAAGATAAATACAAAAGATCAAACCTAATTATTTTCTAACGAACAAACCTTTTTCTCTTTTTAGACCTGGATTGTTTGCAAACCAGGATCTTGATGAGCCGAAGACTGCAGCAACACAAAACTCTCCTCCCACAGATTTACTAGGTGAAATCTGTGGAGCTGGTTTGGTTTTGCTTAAAATAAAAACAAAGTAAAATTAACACAACCTAATTCTCAAAGTTACATTTACTAGTGATCCAAGAGGACCCTCACTCAACTTTCATTCCAAGTCCCAAGGCCCTGATTTTCAGAATTACTGAGCGTTTCTAGCTGCCACTAGTTTCAACTGGAATTGTGAGTGCTCACAGTTTCTGAAAATCAGGTTCCTTAACTGCTGAGCTTTAAGAACAGGACTGTCTAATAATGCAGAATTGTTTAAGTTGTTTGAAAGACTCAGTACTGCATATCTGCAATCATCAGGAACAACTTCCAGATTGAATGCAAACATTTTTACACATCTTATTACTGAGTCTCTGGGGAAAGAAAGTCTAGATTCTGGGTCAATCACTTTAGCTGGTTGCCATTTTCTTGCATTTTTAAAGAGGAGACACTTACAAACAATCCAAACATGTTCTGCAGTGCAGAGTTATCTACGTTTGGTTTCAATTCCGCTGTGGGAGAAATGGGATGGGGGCAGGGAGGCGAGAGGAAGGAACATGCAGCGGATACAAGGAAATGGAGACAACATGTACAATAATAATGCTATGTAAAAAACATTATTGCATAGAATGAAATTAAGAAATGCTGTCCTCTGGGACACCATAGACTGCATGTAGCAGATCCAATGGTATGTAATGAGGTTCAGTGATGATACCATTCAAATTTTTTTCTTCTTGTGTCCTTTAAAAAAAAACATGTGCTTTTATCATTTTGCTGGTGTGAAATTGATCAAAGGCCAATCTAAACCAGGAATCTGGAGATTAATTAAGACCCCAACACTGGAGGATTATTTTCAGTTTTACACGCATTCGGAATAATTTTCGGAGCAATGTTCATTTCCTCAGTTAATTTAACCACAAAATAAAAGGGCTGCCTGAGATGCTATTTTCCCTTTACCACAGTCCCAGTGTTGTCCTTCCCCACAATCCCAGCCTCCCTTCTCCCTCATCTGTCTGTTTCATCCCTCTCTCTTCTTCTATTTCTCACATACTGCTTTGTACTGCCACCTTCCCACTTTGCTTATTTTCTTTGCTGGCTTTGTTGATCCACAAATCACCATCCTTCCCGTGAGTTCTGAATTTATCATATTCCCTGTTCTCATTCCTCTTAATTTTTTCACAATGTGATCTTCAAGGCTATAGGTATAAGAAAGACCCTATTTTTATTGCATTATCATGGGTTCAAGAGGCAGAAAACCAAACAGAAAAACAACGGCTAATAAAACAACCCTAATCTGGTGTATAATTATAAAGGTACTTGCGTCTTTCATATTAGTCAGCATTTTTTTATTATTACTAACCACTTATAAATTGGTGATGTGGCTCAGCAGAAATGAACCTGCAGTAACCAGCAAGGATTTATTTCAACAGAAGCTAATTTGTAATCAACATAATTAAGAAATCAAGTTACCATAAGCAAACACAAATATAACAAGAAGGATTCCTTGAGCTGGGCTTCAAACAGCCTTCTCTGCCCCTTCATGAATAGGCTCTACCCTCCCAAAGGCATTCTCATCCTCCCATATCTCCAGTAGTCTTGTTTAAATCTTGATCCTGCTCCCCTTGAAGTCAATAGCAAAATGCTCACTGACATCAATAGAGAAGGATCAAGCCCTCACAGCCCTTCCTGGGTGCACAGTGAAGCTGGAATGAAGCTGGAGTGTGATGGGAAATGAAGTAGTGTCCCTGGAGCATGTCATGCCATTATTTTCAAGCATTTACAGTTCAGCTGTGGGGGGGAGGAAGGGGCGGACGGGGGGAGGGAAGAAGTGCCTTCAACAAGAACTCATCCAAGGAGTGAATATTTTTCCTAGAACATATTGAGGGAAATCGGCGTTGTCATTTTTAAGATTGAGAGAAAAGATTAATAGTTTGCAATTATACTGCATTTTCAGGCAAAGATTTCAAAGGACTTTATAGACAACAGTAATATAGCCTCCCAACACCCCCGGGAGACTGTTTTATCCCGGTTTTACAGATGGGTCAACTGAGGCACAGAGAGGTTAAAGCTGCTTGCTGCAGGTCACACATACGATGAGTCTGCGGTCACATAGGAGAATGTTTTGTTTTGAAAAACCTCTCAAAAGACTCTTCATTACACTGACTTAGGGCCTGTGCCAAAGCCACAAAAGTCATTGGAAAGACTCCCAGGGACGTCTGTGGGCTTCTGATCAGGCCCCTAGCTCTCTTGCATCTGTGAAAGACCAGAATGCCCCTAAAGAGCAATTACAATTTATTGTATCAATAACCATAATACTGATCTACCACATAGCACTTGATACATCAGACTGTCACAACTCTAATTACAGACTACTGGGTCAAAAATCTGTGTTCTAAAAAGTTTCCCGTTAGATTGTTAACTGCCTTGTTTCCAAAGGAACTATTACAATCTACATTAAAATATGACACCTAGCATTGAAATATTAAAATGTATGCGAGATTTTATTATACTTTTTTTTTAAAATAGCTTATCAAAGCAAGATTTTCTACCATTTCTATAACAAACAATGCATCAATCACTACTTTTTAGATCCTTAACTTCCAATGAAAAGGTATCAATAGATTATTAACACGTGATTAGTGTCTCCTGCAGAAATGGAAGTGGAAGCTTAAATGTATGCACATATAAATATTGCTAACTATTGAAATACACCTCAATCAATAAGTGATTGTATTTCATATGAAAACAGGAGAGTCTGGTACGACAGTAACTTGCATAAGACTGTTTGCATATGAAGCAAAAATTGAGTGAGAGTACAATCGAGATGTATTAATTTCTTCCTGTCACCAGTTTTGCAGACAATTGTGAATATTTTCATAGTTAAATCTGAGAACAACAAAAATATTTTTTGGGGGAAATATACATGAAAAGACAGGAAAAGAGGAAAATATACTCTGGGTCAAATTCTGCTCTCAGTTACACCGGTGTAACTCTTGGAATAACTTAATTGGCTTCAACAGAGTTTTATGAATTTACAGCAGTGTAACTGGTCTTCTAATCATAAAAATTGAAAACCTCTATAGGGGCTTTTTTCACCACAACTGCCAAAGAATTATGCTTGTCCAAAAATAAATATAAGCACATTTAAAGGAAATTATATAAACAACATTATATTTACACCATATCTTTACAACATACATCTTTCAAGGCATGCATTTAAGTGTTGCTTTTCAGTGCCAAAACATTTTCTGTTCAAGAATGATGTTTTGTAGACAGAAAGCGGAGACCTTGTAAAACATGGTTCTCATGTGGTTAAACTTTGTACTGTTAAAAAAAAACTATCATATTTGGTTTAGACATATTTTTGAAAAAATTATAATGATGTCAACAAATCCATACTGGAAAGTTTTATAACACTGGAATCTTTAATGTTACCCCCCGTCTTAATTTACCAGAGAGTTTTCTTTAATACATTCCCAAACTACTTTCCCTTAAAGGACTTCTAGAGTCCAGTGGTTTTCAGAACTGATATATGTGGTAAAACTGTTAGAGAAATATATATTCATGTAATTGTGAATTTTTTTAACATCTTCTTGGGAACTATAAATCCTAATTATTATGTGTACGTGATCAACTTTTCAAGCTTCATAAATGATAACAAAACAAGAATGGTGACGATAGGTGGTGACTAACTTGTTTCTCCTGTGAACTCCTGCTCTTTACTCCCCCTTAACCTGTCAACACCTCATAAATTTCTTTGAGTACTGAAATTATAAGCCAATTGGCCTCACTTAAAAAAAATAAATTTAAATGAATATTTGAAGTATAATAACTTTCAACATATTAAACCATAATTTTTATTACAAGGAATATGATGCAACAAGATAAAGCTAAAAAAAGAATCAATCAGTTTATAAAACAAGATGGGAAACTAATGGGTATAAAGTATACATTGTCCTTATTTTCAATGCGTCACCTTGACAGATGATAGCACTATATTTAACAGATACCAAAAAGATCAAATATCCTATTTTTCTAGGTCTGGGTCTTTCTGAACTACTGTATATGGACCAGCAACTCAAAAAGACACAACTAACAACAATGGGACCCATAACCCCCTCCTGTGGGACAATCTGAAGGAAAGGACAAAAAGGTGGAGGACATCTCTCTGATGTCCTCTCTGATGGAGACTTCTTCCTAATTATTTCATTAGTGGTGCTGGGAATATTCTCATCCTGCAAATGAACAGGCTGTAGGCCCAACTCATAAACCCTACAGATCCCTTAAGAGACCAGGGCCATCTACCTTCATCCACACTGGTCCTGGGCCCCCCACACCACTTCCCCATGCTTTGGCTCCAATGGAGCCTATTTGGCAGCCAGCGGCAGGGTGGCGTAAGGCCCTATGCAAATGAAATACTGACTCTGGAGGCTTTTTATTTTCACCTTGAGCTCTGCAGCAAGCAAGAGTAGGGGTATGGAGGTGGGGGCCATTGAGATAATGCATGTCCTCTGGCCTGCACCTCTTACCACAAAAATCATTTCTTAGGTCTGGCCTGAGGGTCTGGGGGAAGACACTGCCTTTATGCATAGGAGGGAGATGTATGTGAATAGGATCCCCTCTGCATGTGGATCTCAGAAGCACAATTTAGCACAACAACAATAATAAAACATTTAGCACTCTGGGCTTCACCCTGCTTTAACTCTAATGCAAGTTTTGTCTGAATTAGTAGTGCAAGACAGGGCCCTATATACCACATCTTCGAGTGCTCTACAAGCACTGGGCCTGCTCTTACTCCACTTACTCCAAAACAGCAGCAAATCTCCTATTAAAAGCCAAATTTGTCCTACAGAGAAGCAAAGAAATGCCAGCAATTCTCTTCTGAAACAGTGACCAAGCTGGGTACAGAACACAGGAATTCCTGTCCCCCAGTCCAATGTGCTAACCACTAGGAAATTGTAATAAGAAATTATTTAAGGCACTCTTAGTAGAAGATTAAAATTAAAAATGTTCATGAGTTCACCAGTTAAAAATGTCAAAAAGAATCAAGCACCCTACTTTTTGAGTAGTATCAAAGCTGCACAATAAATATTTGATTTCCCCTTACATTTAGGTAAGAGCAGGTAAGCACACACTTAAATCTCGCTCTATTCAGGACAGTACTTAAGTCCCATTGACTTCAATTTAAGGTTAAACACACGTTAGTGACTGCCCTGCACCTTTAAGATGGAGGGACCTGGAGGGAAAAAGAGGGGGAACTGGTAAAAGCCCCCCAGGTAATTACAGAATAAACATGGGGGTACCTGTACTGTACATTGTTATCTGCCGGGTAGACCCAGACATCTAATAATAAAGTTGCGGCCTGATTAAACCCATGTTAAACGTCTCCTGTCCTTCTTTCGGAATAGCCAGACAAGGTGCTGTCCTCAAACAGCAACGCTTTCCTGAATCTGGGTGTTCCTGAATGACAACGTATATCTTATTTAAATGAATGTAAGGTTTGTCCATGTCCTGGGAAAAATGAGAAGAGCAATTGCTACTAGAAAAGGACTTAGAAGAGCAAGCAGTTGACAAACAAGAGAAAGGCTCCATTTCCTCAGATCTTGCAAAGAAGAGACTTTGAGAAATAAAATGCAGGCTTTTTTCATGCCTACAGTATGACATGAAAAATGATTATTTTAGAAATTAAGGATAATTGTTGATTGTTGTAACAAATCCTTAGGCTTAACTTCTACAAATGTCTTTTTTGTTGCATCACAGTAAAAGTGTTTATAAAAGGATCATAGCAGTGATACTAATTTAAACATTCTGATTTTCTATTTTGTTTTGTTGAGTGAGATTTAAGGTGGATTATAAGTATTAAAATATTTTTTATCTAAGCAGACAATTATACAGTACCAAAAACAGGCATACAGGGTTTCTCAAAAAGCTACATCTGTCTGAAAAATAAATTTTACCTTTTTAAATATGAGTCTTAAAATTGTGGTTTCATAAATGAAATAGTTACATGAAACTCTTTTAAAATTCATTTTAAAAAGCAAAAGAAGTTAAGGCATTCATATTGCATTATTGTATATTTTTAGCTTCAATCTAGGAGATTAAAATCTACTAATTAGTTAAAAGAGATAATTTACATAAATATGATATAATAGAACTGATCTACAATTTACATTGTATTTAGGTTAATTAGTCTCATTCTACCTGTTTAGAATTATGTTACCAAAGAATAAGTTTTCATGTTTGTTGCATTAACAAAGACACCAACTGACAATTATTATCTGTAATCTACAAACTGGTGAACAACTGAAACCTCTAAAATGTTAATGTATTTTAATTTTGAAGGAAAAAGTTATATCAACAATAAATTAGTAAACAAACTGGAAAATGTCTTTCCAAGTTCCGGCAGAAAAATACTGCATGAAATTTACAGTTACATTTGCAAGAATACTCAAAAATTGTATCTCTCTCAAGAATAATCATGGTGATTATAAATTATAAATGTTGTAAATAAATTAGTTTATAGTGTTTTGCCTAAAATCAAGTAAATAAAGACATGATCCCAGTTTCCATTCCATGGAGCAAAGAAGAAAAACTACCCCCAAAATATTTACAGGTCCTTAAATTCAACAGACAAATCTTTGCTCAAAACTGTCAAATCTTTGCTCATTTTGCCGACCTAATTTGAAGTCTCATTAAGATTTTAATGGAAACAACATGCCCTACATCTTTTTCATTCCCTGCCCCCAAGTGTATTTTTTTGTCCCAATGTCTGTGTAGGCAAGTAAAGACTATTTCCTTGTGCGCCAACACTGGCATCAAACAGACCACAAGAGAGTCTTGTAAAAGACAAGCAATGATTTTAAAGTCTATTATATTTCATATATTCCTCTCTTTAATCTAGGTCTTTTAATCTTGTTTCACTCTAAAATCATTTCTGGTTGACAAGTGTCTATGACTGTCTTTGTTGAAGCTAGGGGAGCCTGCTTTATGAATCTAGGCTACTGATGCATCCATTTATTAGATAATCCACATTCAAAACTTTTTGTCTGATGCCTGTACAGTTAATAGGGAAAAACATTCAGATGGAATGCTCAACTACATGGAAAACTACATTTACAAAGGAATTTTAGGAAGATAATTTCAGTATGTATGCAAAAACACAGGTTATTTTACCCCAAAAGGGCCTATCTTGAACTTTCCATTACTTGGAGTTATTATTTCTCGTAATATCCGCAGCACAAAGGCTTTCATAAATCATTTAGATTTTAAAAACTATTTTGATGCTGCAGTATAGACCATCACATGGTAACTATCCCTTATTTAATAGAAATTGGTGCCCCATTGTTCTTGTATTTGAGCTAGTTCAAATATCCCTTTCAGTATCTGCCCTTTCTATTCTCTTAAGAATGCTGTAGAACGTGAGGCTCTTAAGCCACATTTTCCCACAGAATATAGATTGAGGGATAATATTCTGATCTGGATGTAACAGGGATGTATGTGAACAATTCCCATTCGTGGTAATGAGAGCTGCATCTATAAATCACTACACACTTACAGTACGTAGTCCCCAATAGCTCTTGAAATCTTCTGCCTAAGATCCTCACACCCCCAAATCATTCTAGTTATCTAAAATCTGTACTGACTTGATCATACTCTTTTTATAATAAAGTAACTAGGAGGGTACACAATACTGCGAGTGAGGCTGCACCAGTCTCTTGCACAGAATAACTTCTTATAATTATTTTCAATGCTTCCATGCCGGTTCAGTATTTTTTGAGCTGGTTGTGGCAATATGCTGCAATGTTAAATGTTTAAAACAATATATTGTTTTTATTACAAAAATGTGCTGACTATTAAGAAACAACATGTCTTTTGACATAGTGAAAAGAACTTCTGAATATGTTTATTTAGTGTTCTTAAAAATGTTTCATCATTTAAAGTGGTTTCCTGAGTGGGAAATGGTTAGTCATAATTATATTATTTCGTTTTGCTTGGGATAATATTTTATTACTACCTAATTTGACTTACTACAGAGAAACCTGGTGTCTTCTGTCCATAAGCAAGGAACGTGTTTAGACATGAGAGAGAGAGAGAGAGAGAGTGTGAGAGTGTGTGTGTGAGAGAGTGAGAGAGAGAGAGAGAGAGACACATTATGTTTTTAGAACGATTATTGTATTCACCTTTGCCTAACCGAATTAGTTTTCATCTTTTCTAACATCTCAGCAGCTACTTTAAAAGCTAAATTTCCCTACTTCAAATATTAATTACAAAAAAACTACTTTAAAATATTAAATATCATGAGAGAAACACAATGCACATATTTGTTTCTTGAACACTTGATGGCGAATATTTATCCATAGTTTAAAAGTTGGTGATTAAGTATACAGTGCTTCCACCTATGGATCAGCCCATGCAGTAAAAAAAAAACAACAATTTGAATGTAAAGTTACTTTCAGTGAGTACACCAAATGAATTATAGGCATGCTGGGATTGAACTCAGAACTCACCAAGGAGCTTTTATGGAAAAACATCCTGCTCCAAACAGGTAAGGTCTTCATGTAAAGGGGAAAAATGCACAAAAATTAGATGAAAACTCATTATCAACAAGTACAGTGCATATCATGCTATTAAGATTTAAGATAAAGGTAAATAAAATAATTTTCATAACTGTTTGCAAGGCCCCTGAAGGTATGCTGAACTCTAATGTAACAAACATGCTGATGAAGACCACATCATCCAAACACTTACTCATGTGAGTAGCCCCACTGACATCAATGTAACTACCCATGGAAGTAAGCGTTTACAGGAGCAGGCCCTTCATGCAGTAACTGCTGTAAAAACAGCATCCACATGCTGCTATCACTTTTAATACGGACAGATTTTGAAAAGTTAGACAGTATAGTTTTCCTTTTTGAAATGCTCTGGCAATGTCTTGTAAGAGGCACTGCAGAGGAAACACAGAGTTGAGGGCCTCAAAACAACGTTCAAGTCAATATTAATAATCAGACGAACAAAGTAAATTAGCATCAACGGCAGCAGATGCGTGGGTGTTTGTCATTAAATGTTTAAAATCCGACAACGAGTGTCGAAAAAAATAATTGCCAGAAAGAGATCAGTCCTAGAATAAATAAACTTCAGGTAGAACCACCATCTTTTAGGGAAGTTCTCCCCCCTCCCTCTTCCCCATTTTAAAAACACAACCTTGGAAATTAAAATGCATAACAGTGGCATGACATGCTAGTCTTTTTTCCTTACAAGCTAGTTTGGAATGCAGCAAAGAAAAGAATCACTAACTTTAAATGCAACATCCGATATAAAATCTAATACTGATGCACAACTTAATATGTTTGGCCACTTATTAAAATTCTCTCTACAGCACAAAATCACTTTTAAAAACTATTTTCTATAATCTACAGTATAGTTTTTAAAACCAACACCCTCCCCCCGCCCCACCACCAATTTTTTAATCAGTTTGTTTGTTTTAAATCACCCTGGCACAAGCCACAATCATACTGACATTTGTATACAGTCTGGAAAAAAGGGAGATGATAAATTTAAAGCCAGTTATGTGCTCGGGGCTTCTATAATCCTGATTTGGGGCATTTAGCACTACCCATATAATTGCTGCAGTCAATTTTTTTAAATGCAGATGTGTCCTTACTTTTTCTATACTTTGAGTTAAGGACAAATAATTGCTAAATGAAACTGAAGTGAAATATTTTCAGCCACCCAAATAAAACATAAGGCTATCACAAAGGGGAGTGTTAGGCATTTAGCTATACATTTTCACCTTAAATTTATACCAATCTGACACGAGAGCAATACCACTGAACACACATGTCTTTTTAAGAAAGTAGTCATGTAAAGTTAAAGAAAACAAAAACGTTACACCTGCATGCTTAGGGATCTGAAGATGTACTTATCCAAACAAAGAAAAGAAAATTGCCAGGGCAATGAAGTAACCCATAAATTATAACGTTTTCGTATTAATACAAGTTTTAGTTTTGTAGGTCAACGACCAAATTAAAGGTATTAGAAGCTCTGCAGCTTTATCATGTATAGTAACGTCTCTTTTAATTAAATTGTTTTCATCCACACGCCTACTGGGGTCCCTGTTCTGCATCAAGGTCCACTAAGGTGGAACCATCAGCCCTTCAGGAAATGCCTAGCCATTCTAGAATAGTGGTAGAACCCAGTTTACTTGGATGAACTGACTTCTAACATAGACAACAAGTTATTGTCCCAAAAGCCACTCCAAGGATTCATCAAGAGATTAACAAAGTGGGGATGCACTTAAGAAACCTTTGACAAAAAAAAAAGAACTCTCCATTATTCTTCACAACCCATTACCAACATACTCAAGAGCCAAGGATCTGCCTGGCCTAAATCTGTAGAGCCATTAGTTAGTGGTCTAATCATGAGCTGGGAATTTCTGAGTTGTAATCCTGGCTGAGTTCTACCTAAAGCAAATCAGTTTACCACTCTGCCTCAGTTTCTCCATTGGTAAAAACAGGGAAAATAATGCTTACCTAAGATCACAAGGACATTGAAATAATTATTTGTTGGAAAATTCAATAAAATTATTATTAAACTGAACAAGTTACTATGAGATCTTTTTTTAATCACGAAAATCACCACTGCCTTTTTCAAAAATAAACTAAGTGACCAACACAGATTTAACTCAAACTGCACATTTTCAGTATAGATTAGATTTCTTGTAGCACAGAAAAACTGCAGTTACATTTAAAAAAACAGCTTACATTCTTAATACAAAGTCTGTATACATGTCAGATAGCACAGCAGTAACCCCTCTTTGTTCCGTGGTTCCCTGCTTTCCTTAATTTACAATTCATTTCTGTGATCTTTTACACAAGCAACTGAACATGTTCTACAATTTGCTTCACACAGCATGGTTGGTTTGTTAATAAAAAAAAGACAATGTACAAATTACAAGATAACCCATCCTTGAATTGACAGCACCAGATGGCTATGCTGGGTGACAATAACACAGCAATGTCAAGGCGGAAAAAAAAAAGCCACTAAAGTTCTATGTTGCACTGGCTCGAATGCCAAGTGCACATAAGATAGTATAGTGGGAATTGTCTCCCAATGGAAAAAATATTAAATGACAGTGATGATGATTCAAAATTCAAACAGTATTTTTTATTTTTTCACCTAGTTTTCAATCTGATTATGAGTTTTAAGAAATCCAAAACTTATTTGATTTTGCTGCTTTAGCATGTTTTTTAAAAATATGTAACTGTTCAAGCTCTTAATAAATTCAACGATATCTACTTACTCTAACCCCCCCATTACTATCAGGTTTCATAAAGACATTCATAAAGATGATACATAACCATGTTTGAAAAATGCGACCAAAATAGAAAGTTTTTAATAAACATTCAGGCACACTGATCACTGTCTTTCTAAGCTTTTACTTGGATTTAGTTTTAATGCATACTTGATTTTTTTCAGTTGTTGTTGCCTACATAATTGGATCATGATATTGC
The DNA here is from genome assembly GCA_033296515.1 of Macrochelys suwanniensis. Taxonomy (NCBI): domain Eukaryota; kingdom Metazoa; phylum Chordata; order Testudines; family Chelydridae; genus Macrochelys; species Macrochelys suwanniensis. Next base: position 18,398,825 of record CM065791.1, on the reverse strand, counting down.
TCTTCTTATTTTTGTTTGCATCACTAATCGGACCTGGGATAAATTAAGCTCCTCTGAGTCAAAATACATCAAACGGATATCAATGATTTTCTGAACAAATAGTACAGGAGATGGGAAACATTAAAATGATAAAATCTCAGCCCGTTTCAACATCAGAGACTTTATCTACATTTCCCTCTCCTTATTTTATATAATAAAAAAAAAGCGGGAGGAGGGGAAATGGATAAAGTTTCACATATATGAACTCAAACCTTTCAAAGAGGAAAAATCAGATTTGTTCCTGTTCTTGTAAGGAGCACTGTAAGGCTTTGTTTTGGCAAGAGACTACTACAGAAATTGACATATGCGGGTTTCAGTGTAGCTGTGTTATATTTGTGACTGAAGTATGATACCAACATAAATGACCATCCCTTGAGAAATTTAAAATAAATGCTGCTGTCAAAGGAGCAAACATTTACAAGAGTTTTCCTTTGTAGCAATTACTTTATCATTTATTTCTTCCTCTCTATTACAGTTCATCTATTTTACCACATTCGTATGAACTGGAAACTAAATACAATTCACTCCACTGAAACAGGATGTACTTATAATAGGCCAACTGCAAACACAAAGCTTTCCTCCAATTAATACATTCAAGTGCTGTCTTTTTTTTAAATGGTCCCAAGACAGTCAGATTGTCTAGTTTTCTATTGCTTCTCTCAGGAAATAAATCATTTGTCCCTATATAGAAACCTCCCTTTTAGGATTTATAAGCGCTTGGCAAAAAAATTAATGAATTAGGACACACCACACTTTTCCAAGGGAAGTCTGTATTATTGTTCCTATCTGTTAATGGGGAAACTGACACAGAGGTCAGGGACTTACCCAAAGACACAGTGGAAATCTGTCGTGGAGCCTACATCTCCCAGCCCCCACGCCCATGTTTTAACTACAAGATCGTCCTTCTTCCTTTGGGGAATCTTTTGTGGTGTTAAAGTGTTGGTAAGACAAACTGCCGGAAAATGAGTCAAGAGGCTTATAAAAAAAATGGGGGTAAGAGTGAAGTGCCAAATGGAGACAGGAGAATAGACAGCTTAAGAGAAAGTGGTGGGGGAATGAAAAAGTCAAGGGAAGAAGCAAAGGAAGGAGACCAAAGAAAGAACAGTCATGGGAAATGAGGGATGCCATTTTTCTCGGTAAGCTCACCCTCAGGTATTCAACACTAAGGGTGTAACCTGCATTAAAAAAAAAATAGCGGCCAGGAAATGTTCTGAGTTTTGCATGCTTACTTGACAAAAAAAGCTACAGTGATAAAGACTGTAATGATGCAACTCCCGATTCTTGTATTTCATTCCCACAGGGGTAACTATGGACTCATTCTGAAAGTTTACTCCTCCCTGGTTGCCAAGAAAAGAACATGTTGATTTGAGCTCAATAATATTAAGGACATTGATTAATCTTTTTGTATGAAAAAATATTTTGTTGTCCTGGGAAAAACTAGAACAAAAACAACAACTATTTGCTTGATGAATCCAGTGTTCTAATGAACGAGGGGCTTTTCGGATGCTAATAACTAATAAAGCAGACAAATCTAAAACTAGGCGTTATCTGTTATTGTTTTAGTCTTGCTTTTTCTTTCTGGAATTGTACTATAATAGATTTAAAATCTGATTTTTAAAAGCAACAGAAAGAATCAATTTTGATGACCACTGCATAGTAGTTGTAAAATCCAATTGATTTCAAGCGCTTCCTCCTTCTCTGATCACTGCACAATCACAAGGTTAAGCAGCTGCTTCCAAAGACTGCCTTGTTTCCTTGAAGCACAGCTTAAAGGTGCTGACCACGTAGGTGTAAATACATCTGTCTTTTGCCATTTGTAGTAATACATGCCTCCTACACTTCTTAGAGCTAGGCAGATGGTCCCTGTCCTGTCTAAATATTGCACCGCACAGACTTACATTGCTATGTGTTTCTAGAAATATGAGGGCAGATGTTAAATATGTCAAACACACGCTTTGCCCCCTGGAGGTTTAAGTTAAGGCTGCTGTCTCAATTTGGCCATTTTAGGCATGCCAGGCTTCTTGGATCCTAGGCATTCCTCTTAAATCTCTGCTTTGTAAATACAGCTTTTCATGTTAATTTTGTGTACTTTCATCAAATATTTTGGACACAGAACAAAAGACGGCAGCCATAAGCTTAGTATTACACATTTACACAGGATTTGCTGAATATTATCAGCCCATTCATGAAAATTGTACTTACATAGCTGGGGTCCTTTCCATGACCATTTTTTCCCCTACATAAGCCTCATTGAATATTTTATGCTCAATTCATTAAAAAAAATTAACACAAAATAATAGAATAGGGTAACGTTTGTGAATAGGAAATTTACATGTGGAAAAATCTGAGCATGAACTACACACTTAAGATAGGTACGAAATAATATGTAGAAATAAAATGCAAGATTTCAGTTATTTCTGCATTACTTGTACAAAATTTCAATGGCATCACCATCACATTTTTTTTTAAATGGCCTCAGAAAATGCAGCAAAAATTACTGCTGCAAACCAAAGAAGTGGGGCCTAACACAACCACAAAGCTGACTTTTACTGTCTTCCCCTTCTGTCACTCCAATCATGTTATTCCCCTCCTCACGTCTCCACTGGCTTCTTGTCTCCTTCAACCATCTCTCTTGCTCTCAGTTCCTAAGGGGCCTATCACTGTGGTTCAAGCTCCCTGTACTCATCTTCAAGAGTCTATGTGTCTGTGCCGAAACCTACACTCTCCGATCCTTCTCCTCCCCCCACTGTTATGCTCCTCCGAGTCCTTCTGCTCAACTCCTCTCTTTCTCCCACTCGTGACTTGTTCCTCTTTTGATCACACACCAAGCCTTCTCTCCTCTTGGTCATTAGTCTCTCTCCCTCTCTTCTTCCTTGTTCACTTTCTTTCCAGCATTCATCTCCATGCTCCATTTTCCTCCCTCATCTGTGATTATATTGCACAAAAAACACCTGCAATGTATGCATGGGAGAAATAAACTACAGTTTTCCCTTGTCCCTGCTTCTCTGTTGTTCCACGCATTCTGTCTACAATTCTCTGCACAGTTCAGGGGCAAATCATCAGAGGTGCTAAGCACTTACAATTCCCACTGAAGTCAAGCAGTATCATAGGTGTTCAGCTTTTGCTTGTAACTCGGCACTAAGGCCTGACAAAACCCCCATTCACATCAATGGGAGCACAACTGGGTGGTTAGATTATATGACCTTTAGGACCTTGCCAGGCATACCTGTAGAGCTATGTAAAGTATAATAATGAATACATTTTATAAAATATCCCAGACAGCATATCAGAGAATGAGTAATTAACCAGAACAAAGGTCACAATCCTGAAATCCTTACTCTGTGCTTACTCATGTAAAACTCCCATTGAAGGACACTAAGATGAAATTCACCTGTCCCCATGTGAAATCTAGGTAATGTGGCTTTGAGCAGGGAACTAAGTAAGAGTGGCAAGATGGTACTTTCTTGCCAGTCCCCAAACTCCATGAATAGTCTGTGAATAGGAAAGGGGTTGTGCTAATGTATCCACATAAGTATGCTTTCTCATGCATATAAAAGTTTCAGTCAATAAGGGAATGACTGAGTCAAACTTTTTGCAAACTTTTAAAATAAAACTCTAACTGTCGAACCTTCAGGGATTTGAGCTTCTCCAGGAAGGAGGGGGAAAAATCCATCACTGAGAGAGTTTATTCATGAACTGCAGAAACTGGAAGTTTTCAGACTTTTCCAGAGACAGATGGCTATTTAAGTACACAAAATATCAATGGTCAGCTGATACTGGTCAATTTCAGGAGCAAATACCCCAACATTTTAAAATTTGTGAAACCTGAACTTACTCTGTGCCTCTTTGCTAAGTGTGCATGATATGGTTGGTTAAATAGGTCTTATTAAATGTCCTATTTAATAATAATAATAATGTACACTTATTTAGTAGTGTTTTTCATACCAAAGGATCCTAAAGTGCTTTATACACCGTACATACAGAACTACTAAAATGTAGCTGACTCTTGGATGGATGGCGAAAATCAACAAGGGAACAGCATCCTGCAGAACAGTAAGTGGAAAAGGAAATTTTGATCAAGGACACGGGAGCAAACACTCACATCTTTGAAAAATTCCACGGGCCCTTTAAGAACTATGGAGAGGAGAATTTCGACATGTGGCAGCAGACACGTGTGTAGTTCAAACGCAAGTCTCAGCCTACTGTACTAAGTTAAGAGATTGGGGTGAGGAGTGCTTTGGAGGTAGTCCACTGAACAGAGGGTCTTAATATCATTATCATTTGAATTACCATACTGCCAAGGAGTCCTAGTCGTGGACCAGTTTTCCACTATGCTAGGTGCTGTATAAACAGAAAAAAAAAAAAAAAAAGGACAGTTCCTTTGTAAGCACCCATGAGTGACCCCTGTGACTGATTAATGCAATCAGAAGGAAATCTGTCTTGTCCTTACCTTAATGCTAAGTGCATGGGGATGTGTAAAAGCCACTGAAAATGAGGAGGATTCTCAGGGTTCCGATGAGATGTGTTTTATAAAAAAAATTACTCAAAGCCTGAATCAATAGGGTACACATAGGCAGAATTATATTGTCAGGAAAACATTAGAAACATAGATTTATGTGTATAGGATTTTTCTATATATGTATCTATAGTCACCCTGGTTTGCTACATATGTGACAGACAACTAACACTATGGTTGAAGAATTTAGAAATCAAAAACATATTTACAACAAGTTTTATTTAAGGTGGAAACTATTCAAGAGCTCACAGTATAAGATTCAATATAGACCAAGACATATTTTATACTTGTCCCTTATACATAATGTCTACTCATGTCAATGTAAAATATGTCCATGGACTGGTTGCAAGAAAATGATCCATCTATCCAAACAAACACATATTGATGCTTCTGAATTTTTAGACAGGTCTGTTTTATGTATTTTTAATACTTGTCATTGTTATTCATACTTTCTACCTAAGTTTTGTGCCGCTGAATTACATGTACACTGGAAACACAAAGCATAAATCAGAAAAGCATCACTAACCGCACCAATTAGTTCTATGAGTATTTTGTCGAACAACCACAAACAGTGTTAATAAGAAATGTCATGCAGATACACTTACCCTGTGCGTTTGGTGATGGTCCCTAAGGTCATTGGCTGTTTGATTTGTGCAAGAGGTACCACCACAGTCAAACTTGGAAGAGGCAACAGTCGTGGGTTCCCAGGATTATTATTGGTGAAATTATTGTAAATATCTTGGTTATTCAGTTTACCTTGAAGAGATGGGAAAAATTTTAAAAACAATTACTATAATTTTTTCCCCATTTATCATTTCTGATAACCATATAAAATTAACAGTTTTAAATATACAATAATAGACTTCTATTGATGAAGAAAAAGAAAAAAATCGCTACAGAATTCATCTTAAAACTATCGAAAAATATACAGAAGCAAATAAAATAGCAATAAAAATATTTTTCATATCTAAGGAGATGAAGAAATTGTAGCCTACAGTAATAAAGTCAGTCATGGTGCTGCTGTTCTATTGACCGAGTTTCACAGATCAAGACATTTCAAAGTTCAATTGGAGAAGCAGATTCTGAATCCAAATTGTCTATGGAAAAGGTAAATACTCTAGAAAGGAATTTTTGTCCTGCAGTATCTCATACAGTGCTTTACATTGAGAAGTTCTGAAAAAGAACATTTTTGCTGCCTGCATGAGTAACCTATAATAACAATCTGCTGCACTGAAGAAAGGATAGAAAAATACATGCTACTTACATATAAAGAATAAAATGAAGAAAAGTTAAACTAAAATAAAAGAAAAATCAAGAGTTTATTGTAAAATGAAACAAACTTCACTGTCCTTCAAAACAAGAGAAATAAAATAGCCAAAATATAGTATTTAGAAAAGGGAAAGAAACCCCCACACTAAACTAAACTTGTTTCAAATTACTAAGACAGAAGGTCTGTTTTGGACATATGCTTAGTTTAGATATGCTTTCCTACTTTCTGTATCATTCTGCAATCACAACCTTTCATTCTTCAGTTAGAAAAGGAAACTATCTACAAATTTCATGACCAACAGGGAAAGAAATGTAAAGAAACCAAAGAAAGAAAGAAAGAAAGAAAGAAATGAAACAAAAAGGGGCCAGTCTGTTTATAATAGAATCAAAAGTACTTTAAATAGACAAGCAACTGTGAATTAAAAGGTTTAGATCATTAACTTGTTTTTCTGTGTTCCTATAATGCTGTGAAATGCTGGCTTTGTCCTTAATCAAAAGGAAGCCATATTGGGAATTAAGTTCCTAAACAACTGATGCATTCTACATAGATATTATACAAATCCCAGGCCAAATCCATACAATCCTAACTGAAGTGCAGCCACCTTTTTTCAAGGAAGAATAACAGCAAAGAAAAGAGTTTCTCACAGGAAGCAGGCTGAAAAGCTATAATGGTACTTCAGATGGATTGAAGATAGGAAAAGGAAGGCGGAAAAATCTTAATGAATGTCTCATCTTCCTAAAGACACTCAATGCTTCCTTTACCCTCCTTTTAATACCATATAACCGTTAGCTTGGGGTTTTGTGTTTGTTTTTCTACCAAGTTTGTGGAACTCTGTGTTTTAGGAAAGCACACAAACAAAAAAATGATGAAATTACAAAGTGTATTTTGTGTTAGGTATCCGGTCTGCGCATTACTCAATACATTTTAAAAGAAATGGCAGGACTTTAATGAATAACCCGCCTATTGAATAGTCTCTGAGTACGGACTTCATTTAGAACTATAGAGATTTTCCTGAACTAACTTGGGGTGGGGGGTGGGGATAAAAAGAAAAAGTGAAAAAAACCCTCATGTTTAAATTAAGCCTGAGGCTTCAATTCTTTTTTCAAAAAAATCTTTGATTAGTTTCCTTGAAGATTCATTCTTGGTTCATGTGGAAAGAGTATAAAATCGTTTTCTGCATTTTTGTGTAATTAGTTACTATTATGTCATCAAGCCCCTTTTAAAAAATGTGTTCCTCACTCTGTATTCAACATAAGCAGTAACATTCAATACAGAAAATGGTGATACCTAAAAAAAGTGATTCCAAATATCTATACCTTGCTTTCTGTTTTCTGTTAGGAATATGATGATGAATTGTAATGTTGCACTGATCAAGTTCTGAACCCCATCTGCCTGTTGCAACCGTAATTTGTATACAGTACATACAAGGAATCCGTAATTACTCAATGCACTCAAATTTCAGTACCATGCAGCAATTAATTAGCCTTCCAAATGCAAAGCTGCCACTGAATTCAATAGGATTTTTGAGTGCAGGAAAAGTGAGTAATCATAAATTAGATCTACGCTGAAAGATGCCGAGCTCCCTCAACTCCCATTAAAGTTGAGGAATCCTGTGGGGCAGCTGAGGACACTCAGCAGTTTGGAGGATTAGATCCTCTTTCAGGAATCTTAAAGATACCAATACACACACATGCACATCAATTAGTCACTGTAACGTTTGTATTTTATAGAGTGAAGGATCTAAGGAGTAGCGACATTTTTCTGAGTTGTTTGATACATTACATATTACTTTACTTTTTTACATTAAGCATTTTTCTGGTGTTTTTAATGACAACCAAAGGAAGAAAAGAAGAAAAAAGGAAAGAACAAAAATATATAAAGGGAAATAAAGATGCTTAAAAGATGATAAATTATAACAAAATATAATATTCCTTTCAACTTGTCTGCTTGTGCTCTGGGAACGCATTAAAGCAGCTTTTATTTATTTACTTTTTCTTAGAAGGACTGTACAAAGAATTGTTGCTGTAAATCCTACTTTAATTCCTGCCTAAATCATATTGCAGTCACTTTGCAGAAACTAAGACCTTACTTCCAGTCAGAATTAACAAAGACATGATACTTGACTATATGAGATTTGTTTTCAAGACTGTGACTTCTGACTCTTTAAACCATCTTTGAAAAGCAATCCTATATGCATTCATTTCTGTTGTTTCTCTAACAAAGCACTTTCCCATTTGTGATATTTAATGAAAACACTTTCACTTTAAAACGTCACCAATGTTATCATTTAATACTATACTAGAGTTAAGGTGCTCTCATAATAACCTATTGCAGATACTCTACACAGAAAGAAAAGTATGCCTTGTTTTCAGTTGAAAATTGCATTAAAAATAAATTTATGAACGGAATCAAAGTTTAACTAATTATTCACAAGCATTGCCTACAGACTGTGCAAAAATCACTATCCTTTAGGGATGAAAGAGGTGTGTTACGAAGTAACTAAGAGTGGGTAAGAAGCAGAACGTTTAACTTGTTCATAATTTCTAGGGCAAAAGTATCTTCAGCTATTTTAGTTTTTAAAATAAAGTTTTACTGACTGAAAGGATACAAATTTAAATTAAAAATTAACCAACCCAGTCATCAAAACACTCAACGTTTCACAGCAGAAATGAAGTCGAGAGTAAAAGATCCAAACATAACAGATGCAACTATTTTAAACATCTAATCTGCCACCAAATAGCTATCAATCTACACTTTCTTTTAAGCAAAATGTAGTGGCATAATTTTGAAAATAAATTCACCAGCCATGGTGCAAATCAGAAATTAAAAATCAGAATGGTACAAAAGGGTTAAGAGAAAATTTTTAGTTATTTAGGAGTGAGCATTTTGCTTGATAATTTGACTTTTAAATACGCTCTACTTAATGCAGATGAATCAGGTTAGGAAAAATGCTACTTTATATAGAAAGAGTAATAATAATAGCTTTTATTTGAATTATATTTAGATACTTTTAGTATGGAAATGTTCTATAAAGTGGTATCTCTATTGTCTGGACAATGTTGCCTCAGTCCCATCATAAAGATACAACCTTGACTTCTTAATTGCATAGCCGTGGGGATACAGTAAATGCACTCTGTGACTAGGATTTCTTTATCATGCATTCAGCAAGACCTATATTGTACATCCACTACGGGAATGAAGTGGTGTTCCACAGATTACATTTAACAGTTCAGGGTTTTTTAAACTTTGTGCATGCTATTGTATCTGTCCAAAAACCCAACAAAAAATTATCCCCCGTCCTCTAGCCCCTAGAAGCATGCAACTCCCATTGCAGTAAATGGGAGTTTTGCGCACAAGACAGTAGGATCAGGCCAAAAGAGCACAAAGAATGCAGTCAAGCATCAACATTATTTCCACAGCTCAAGCAGTTGTTGATTCACTGTCAAAGGACACAGCGACAAAGTTTAAGTCCTCCAGAAATATCAAAAGAATTTTGTATAGTGAAGAATCCTTCAGCATAGCACAGTCAAATTATTTTGCAGTACGTGTATAGGACAAATCAACACTTCAAATATACCTATTGATAAGTAACAAAAAGCAGGACTACAGTTCCAACAGCTCCCCTAAACGTTGAAAATTTAGTTTGAAATGACATGCTAACTTCAGAAGCTTGTTTTCATACTGACAATTGCACATAAACCAGGCAGGGTACTGCCGGATTGACTTTTCCAGGAATACCTTCTATAGCAATCCATTCAGAGGGAATTAAAAAAACCCCACTCTTGGCACCTTCATGACAGACGTGCCCTCGTAAGGACTGGAGGCAGAACATTTTCACTAGAGCGTCCCTAGCTGTGGATCTCTCTTCCTTGGTGATCTGCCAGTGTCAGAGTTTACTGACCTTCAGAGTACAGAACAAGGCACATCTTTTTGGTTAAGTATTTATCTGTCTATGGGATGTCACTGGAGAGGTTTTTCTTCTGTCAGGCTTAAGGGTTGTGCAAGGAGGGGCTGTTTTTACCATCTGTTGTGAGCACTTTAATTGAAGGTGTTTTTTTATGTACATCATGCCACTTCCCTGTATCTCGACACCTTCAGGTTCCAATCAAGGGCCAGAACACCACCTGAAAGGCAGCTCTCGCAAAAATTCCCGGCCCAAATTTTACAGATTCAAGAGGAAGAGAAAGTTTGGATAAGCATCCAAACTCCTGATCTGAGTAAACCCAAATCCCAAACTTCTTGGGTGTGTTCTGCCCCGAATCCAAATTCTGCTTTTCGGATTACCATTGCTGAAATTGGTTCTCTTGTTTTAGTTGAAGCTGTTGCTGAATCTTATCTATGAATGTTTATACAGACACATATAGACAGAGAGCAAACCATGAAACTAGGAGAAAATCATGGGATGTTCTTGCCTTTTTAAAAGGTATTCTAACAGCAGACATTTATTACAAAGGACAATATTTCATTGGATAAAGCCTGCCTACTGAGGCATGGGAAAAATAAACAATTAGTTCTATCTTGGGTACCAATTGGTATAAAGTCTGGGATAAGAAAACCTCCTATGACACATTCAGTGTTCTGAGCCATGTTTTTTCCCAGGCATTTTATACCACAAATACTCACAGGAGAAATGGATTAAGTTGAGGATAAAAGTGAAGAGAGAAAATAACAATGAGCTTTGTTATTACACAGAGGGAACAGGCTGTCATGTCAACTTTGCAGGGGTATATTCCCAAACCAGTCATCATTAACATACTCACTTCCACTGAAAAAAGGGAGGCCTGAAAGCGCCGGACAAAAGAAATCCCAAAAGACAGAGTAAAAACAAATTAAAAGCACCATTATAAAACACAGATGCTATAAGGAAAATAAACTTCACAAGATTTACTGGTTTTTGACAAAGTTGGACATTTGTGGAAAAGACATCAGCCGCAACTCCCAGGTAAAGCCATTGCAACGCTAATGTCGTTTCAGTTTTACCTTTGCCCACCCCTTTAAAAAAAAAAAAGCAGAATATGAAGGGTTAGTGTTCTTAGCTGCTGAATGCAGTGACTGAGAATATATGAAAGTGGCAAACCACCAGGCACCAAGGTACTTCTGAAAACTGGACATTAAGTTGACTGCTACAGACAAACTTTTGACTTACAATTTTTTTATTTTACTTTAAAAAGTACAAACCAGAATAACGTACTGTAGGGAGTTAATCTGTAAGATTGAAATGACAGCGTGAGTTGCACATTTCTATTTTTTTGATAATTGAAATTTTCCAGACGTGACAGAAAACATCATTTTGATCAAAACGTGCTAGAATTGTTAGTTTATAATACATTTTAAAAAGAAGCAGCATACTGAGTTGATCCATTGTTTGATCGCTTGACAATGAACTCAATATAGATTTGGGCTTGGTCGGCAGTCAGGTGGGATACTGAGGGGTCTTTTGCTACTGAAGATGTCACCGTTTAGAACAGACAAAAAAAATTAAGTCCTGGTTACTTAAGGGACAAACCTACAAAGTGTTGATCACCATCAACTTGAGAAGGGGGTACTCAGTATGTCACTATCAAGCTCTAAAATCACAGGTGCACTTTCTAATACAAGAAGGGGCATAAACACCAATGTCCAGGTAAATTCAAACTCAGATTATATAATTCTACCTACTACATTTCCCCTGAAGTTTCAGCAGGATTCTTGCACTGGCTAATGTCAGCTGTGGTGGGAAGATGGTGTGCACTGTGAAATTTCACTTTACACATAAGTAAGGCAAGCAGATTTTGGCCCTATGTAAGGTTTTATATTAGTAGATTGGGAATAATAAGCATTCAACTTGTTCTGTGTTGTTTCCAGAAAAAAATTAGCAGAACTGAACTTCTCTTAGCTATATAGTAAAACAATGTAAGATTTTTTTTAAATTATCCTGTATTTCCTTGCGTTCTTATTCTTCCTTGTATTATTCCAATAAAAGTAACACAATTATGTCATTTAAATTCCAAAGCACTTGGTCTGCTTTTAATACCTTACTGTACTTAACAGACTAAAATTCAAACTACACCAAATATTTTAACAAAGTTAACATCAAATATCTAATATCCTGCAACTTACTGACTGTAAGTAACACCCACAATACCTTGAATCTACACAATCACTGGCAGGCTGAGCAATGAGAAAATGAAGCCTGCGTAGCCTTTATTTGCTGCCTATTTTAAGAGATTCCTCAACCAAATACTCACTAATTATTTAGCACAAGACAAATACAATCCTTTCTAAATATAAAAGAGGATGCTGTTAAAAAAATCATGCGTGTGCCGGTTTATTTTGTTTTGGGTTTTATTCCATACGAGAAGTCTCTTAGATGAGAATGAAAAAGCTTCCCAGCTACAGTTCCAGGACTTTCACCCTCATTTCTGACCTTTCCCCAGACATGTTCCAGTATAATCTGTAATCTACTAGAGTCGGAAGAGGAAACAACAGCGCCCTGGTGAGAAACACTGCCTTGTGACCCAAATAGAGAGCTCTGCGGAAGCAATGCTGGCTCACAGAAGTAGTTTGGGAGGGTGTAACAGATCATTCAATAATATTTGTAATGAATTAAAAAAACCAACACTAATTACTGCCAAACAAGATTTTTCTTTAAAGATGCAACGTATTTAAATCTCCCCCCAAATGTTACTTTTTCCCTGGGAAATGGGGGTGCAACAACAGGAAACTTTATAGCTCTTACCTAAAATAACGGCTACTTCTTAACATTGCACAACAACTGCTTCAGGTAGCAAACTGCTAGGAATAAGATCCATTTAGCAGCCTAAGTCTGAATATTTCTAGTAACTCTTTTATTAGCTACAGTGGCTATATACAGATTAGGCACTCAAGGTCAAATTTACATGGATGTAAATCCAGAGTAAACCACTGAAGTCAGTAATGTTTATACTGATGAGAGCAGAATTTGGCCTTTTGTCTTCACATTTAAAACCACTTTTTTGTTCATCTTTTATAAAATAGCTGCATCTATTCACACGAATGTACTGGGAAAGCAGCCCTTTCCTTGTCCATGTATGAAAAGATGGCCTGTGTGCTCGTAACATTCCCCTGAGCGGCACATGCACCGTCCAAGTGTCTCTAGTCACAGTGAAAGAAACACTCAGTTACCTGCTTGGTGGAGGGAAAGCTCACCTCAGGCCCTGGATCTCACCCCTCCAATCTTTCTAGGATTTTACACCACACCCGTTGGCGCACTTCCCCACCGCATCCGCACTCTCTCCATCGGAGGCCTCCACTACTTCCCTCCCTACACTATCTCCACTTTCAAGAAACCACTGAAACCCCAACCACAAATTACTCTCACTGACACCCTCAAATCTCTTCTAGTCTTTGGGGGTAGGGACAGAGAAATTTACACCATTCACTTCACCTTCCTCTGGATATGTCTACACTGCAATTTGACACCTGCTGCTGGCTCATGCCAGCTGACTCAGGCTCGGGGCTGTTTAAGTGCAGCACAGACATGTTGGGCTGCAGGCAGCCCAAGCTCTGCGACCCTCCCACCTCGCAGGATCTTAGAGAGCAGGCTTCAGCCTGACCGTCTACACTGCAATTAAACAGTGACCCTGTGAGCCAGCTTGGGGGGAGGGGGTTAATTGCGGTGTAGATATATCCTAAGAGTGAAGCATTTAAAACTCTCGCTCTGCTTGGGATTAGAACCCACCACATGGGAGCTGTACAAGCTGTGCTCAAACTGCTGGTGATACACGGCTGGCCAATACGCCTACTTCTGCACATGCTTTTTTTTGGATGGAAATGAAATCTTTGGAGGGAAATGCATAGACACAGGGTGGGGACACAGGCAACTGTGTGTGAAGTAGCCCTGGTGCTCTTATGCATATACGTGGAGCCCCATGCTAACAGCTGCGAGACCTCCTGTCAGGAAAACATCCATGATCTTCGCTAACGTCTTATAAAATATCTCACTGGAAACTTGAAATTAAGGTCTGTTCCCGTGACAATTTCCCTTCTCCCTCCCTCGCACCCGGAACAGAGAACAAGGTTGCTTGTAAAAGCTGCACGGATAAAAAAGCACTGAAGCTTTTGGTTTGGGGGGAGGGGGCATATAAATAAAAGCTTGCATTGGGCTTTGTAAACAGATCTAAAATTAGATCAAGAAACAGGACCAAAATCTGACTACATAATAATCTTTCAGGGTCCATGTAACTGAAAATATTGTTGGCCCAAACCTACAATCCTTAGGGCAAAACTTGCACTGAAGTGAAAAAACAAAAACAAAAACCCCTCCCTCTGATAGCCAGTTGTGGACTCCATAGCTTCCTGCAGAGGTAGGAGCAGACTGTAGCACTGACACTTCAGCTGGTTCGCCCCAATCGGTGATTGCCAGGGAAATCGGCTAAAATGGCCTCCCATTGGCTGAATCATCTCCAGTAAAAGCCTGCACCAGGGAGGGAGGTCCAGCTGCTTGCCATCCTCTTTATACCAGGGTTCATACCTACAATTCTGCTCAGAGTCATGGATTCCAGGCTTGGCTGTTCAGAATCACTGAGTTTACTAAGTTTTCTTGTCCATGTGTAGATGTTTTATAGCCGTGTATCTCGGGATCAGTGGTGCAGGGCTTGGGGAGACAGGCATATGCTGTTGCTGCTTCTCTTCCATTTTTCCCTTGTGTGTATAAATTTAAAGACCTCTTTGTATTGGTGGATCCTTGCAAGAAGTTTGGCGAAATTTAGACAATGAGGACCCTCAGTCCTGGTGCCGTTGGAAGGCAAGGGGCTTCCCTGCCCCATGGAATAGAACAAACTGATCACTAGGAACTACTGGAGTTTTGGCTGTGGGAGAACAAAGTCCCTCAGCATGAGACATGGGTCACTTTTGCATTAGAATGTGCAAGTGATTGGCCTGGTAGCCTCTTGGATGCCTGTCTATGTGCAGTAGAGAACAACCTTATTGGGTGGAGTACAGGGAGAAGAGATAAAAGCATGCCACCCCAATTTTTAGCTTGCCGACACCTAATATTAAGGATTAGTTATATACAGACATGGAAGGATTAGATTTTTATGGGTAAATGTCAGTAACCGTCAATTTCACCATGCATGCACAAACTGACAAAAAATATCTCCATCAATAACCATCAAAATTTACAGGTAGGCAATGTAAGAAAAATACTGCTTAAAGTTTGACTTCAGGATATTTACTTTGTATACTTTGACATTTGATGATGACAATGGTTGTGTTTAATGGTTATAAAGATTTACCTTTTTGAATCTCAGAGTCTACTGTCATTAAATAATGATTGTCTGACACTCTTCCCATAATTTTCCAGCAAATGTGAAAATTGACATTTATCAACATTAAAATATGCTTAAAAATAAGCATTGATATTATCTGTCAAAATTATAAAAAGAATCAAATTCTGCCAAGCCAATTTATGTATGTTAATAAAGTTGTGGCCGCTTTTTTGCCACTTTTTCCTTGTACTCATGTCCATGTTCCCTGTCAGCCCCCACTATGTCTGCAGCAATTAGCACAAACATTATTATGTTTAAAGTAGTTCTAGGCAGATATCTGACCCAGGTTGCATACATTTTATTTCTTCTACGTTATAAAACAATGTGCTCTGGTAACCATTGCATATGAGAACCTGAGAATATCATCCATGGAAAATTATAACAAAAGTGACTTGTCTAAAACCCACAGAATATTAAAACTGGGGGGGGGGGGGGGGACATAGTAATCTTTCTCCCGCCCTCCTTCCCCCTCGCCCCCCCCCCCCCCCATCAGCTCTGCTTTTTTACCCATGACTGCTAAGGATGTTTTCTGGCTCTGTGACAGCATCATGACTCAGGTCATGAGAAGTGTCAAAGATGCATTTCCTTCAGATGGGAAAAAAGCAACTGATTTTAGCAGCCCACAAAGACTAAGCAAACAGAATAAGCCAAATCGGCACATTCAGAAGAGTGAAGATAAACCTTTTAAAAGACACAAGCATATTTTATTTCCAGGCTTAACACTTACGTTCTTTCCCTAAAATGTTTGCATTTTACCAAAAAAGGCATAGTTGATTTAAATACTTAAGAATAAAATATTCACGACAACAAGATCAGCACCCATTTACTGCATAATCAATCACTGATTATAAACACAGGGTTTGCTGCAACCCTGCAGGCACAAGGGCTATATATTTCATGCCCCTGCAACAGTGGTAGCTGCTGTTTCCCAGAGGAATGCACCACTGGGGAAAGCAGGGAGTGTTTGCACCAGTGCCCTCCTCTGGGTTCCAACAGAGAAGGGTATCTCTTGAACCTCGTACCATCTATTACCTTCTCACCACGACTCACCCACTCGAGCTGCCATCATCAACAAGCAGCTATATAACAAGAATCTCTCACCCTACACCTCATCAGAATCTCAGCCATCACACCACCACCTTCAACAACTGTATACATCCGACTCACCCCAGTCTCTACAAAATTACGGCAACAGCCTTCTCATCTCATGGGCACCCGCTGCATCATTGCCTCGTGCCAGTTTGGCTTTTACATCTTTCACAGCAATGAAAGCACCCTTCTGAAGGTGGTTAATGAACTCCTTAACTGTACTGATCATAGCTCTCTCAAAGTACTTCTCTTCCTTGACTTCCAAGCAATATTTGAGATTACTGACCACACTATCCTCAAGAACATGCTGTCCTGCCCTTCTTCTCACCTGGTTTCACTCTTATCCCCATTTCTTTACTTGTGGTGGTAAACTGTGCTTCTGACACTAACCTACTGCTCTATAAAGCCCCTTATAGCTCCGTATTCTGCCCTTCACTGGCTACTTCTTTTCACCCAAGCACATTATTTCGCAGTTTAAACTTGGCGATTGCTTTTATTCTGATGACGCTCAACTCTCTCTTTTAAAATGCAGTTCTGCTCTGAAAAGCAGCTACACAAAAAAGTAATCAGTCATTACGCAACAGCTCTCCTCCCTTTCTGTAGTCATCTCAACTGTCCATAGTAACAACAACAGATTTTCACTACTTTTTACTCCTGCAGAGCCTATAAAGCTATGGCTTCTATTCCTTCTTGTACATCACCAATATAATAGTTCACCAACTTTCAATCAGTAAGAAGTGTGCAACCCCATCAGAGACAATCAGATGATAATGGGTGTCGCTGAGGGCTTAATCAGCAGGATAAGCTTATTACTGGTGATGTACAAGAAGAAAACAATCAAACTTGACCTTGACAGCTTAGTTCATGTCTGCAGAGGGAAAAATAATTTTTAATTGGGAATTGTGCACATTTGATAGGAAATAATTGAGGGGGGAAATAGAAATAATAAACAACAAACCTCCCAATGCCATTTTACTGGGTCACTTTTCAGAGTAGAACTGCATTCTACTCTTTTACTCAAGTCCCTCTCCACCTGCCTCTGACAAATCAACACGTGACCCTATAGAAATGTTCTCCATTTTGATGTCACCAAGACCGAGATCATCCACCTTTGCAAGAAAACTTCCATGGGGCCCTCATAACTGTAGTGCCATTCTCAACTCTAGCCTTTCTCCCACCTCTCAGCTCTGTCACGGACATCTCGCTCTGCTGTGCCGTTACTCCTTTGCAAGTCCACCTATAAAAATGTCCAAAACATATTTTGCATCAGCCATTACCTTGACACTTACTCTGCTAAATCGCTCAGTCACCCATTTGTCACTCCCTGCTTCAGTAACGACAATTCCCTCCTGAAGTAGTTCTCATCCAAACTCCAGTCTGTTCAGAATGCTACCACGCCTTTTTCACATGTACATGCAAATGAGACATCTGTCCCATCTTCTGAAACCTACACTTGTTCCCCCATCCACATCCATACCCACTACAAAAGCCCCCCTCTAAAACACCTCATGTTCCTGCTCCCCCCATGATATAATTTCTCAGCCTACATTCCTACTTGACCTTCGGCTGTGCTAAATTTTGGTCTCCTGTCAGTCCCCCACTTCCTCTAGCTCAGGGGTCTCAAACACACGGCCCATGGGCCACATGCAGCCCGCGGAGTTATTTCCTACAGCCCGCCATAGGTGCCGACTCCACTGGCAGCCAAGCTCCAAACATTACTGAGTGTTTATATTTTATTAAACCCCCTCTTTGCATTACAGTTTTTAAAAAGTTAATACATTGACTTTTAATCAAATTCTATATTACTCTTCATTTTTTTCATTTTTGACTATTCTTTTGTATCATTGTATGAAAGGTTTCAGTGATGGGGCCCTCGGGCCAATTTACTAGTTCTCATGTGGCCCTCCTGATGATTTGAGTCTGAGATCCCTGCTCTAGCTGGTGTAATGGATCTTTTGCATCCACTGCAGCAACGACCCAGCAGATACTACCAACCTTATTCACTTCACTGATTCTTCATCCGTTATTACAGTACAGCTTATTTACAACCAATAAAGCTGCTGGCCAGTACCCAAATTTGTCCTTACAGTTAACAACCATTCACACATCTCCTAGTCTATTCTCTCATCTACTCCAAATTTTTAATCCACAGTCATACTGTAACTGATGGGTATTATGTACTTTCTATACAAAGTTCCTGGCCAAGAGATCCAGTGTAACACCTGGACTTTTCCAGAACAGAATGGCCTACACCAGCTGTCAGTGTAATTACTACAAGGTGATCCAAGACTGCCAGAATAAGGGGGCGGGCGAGGGGGAAGGAATCTTGCAACCTCTACAAACACACTCAGAACAGGAAGACTTGTAAATAATCGAATCATGATACATTTTAAGTAGACCATTCTCCAACTCGTACACAAAGGATTTACTTGGGTAACACTCATCAACTACAATATAAATCCCCTTTGCATTAATAGGAAAAGAAAGAAGGTCTACTTTTCTGACATTTGGCATGCATAGTACTAAAGATATAAGATAACCAAAAGCACATTATTTTAAAAAGTAGTTCACCTGGAGTGTTTGCCAACATAAAACAATGAACTATAATCTGATGCAAATTCTTCCTAAGGCATGTGTAAAATAATTTCTGTTAAAACTTTTCAGACAGACATCAACAAATGGATGTAATTAAGTTTCCAACTCATAGAAAGGCAAGGTAAACCAAATGATAAATCAGAATATTCCTATGGCATTCATACAACATCAACCATCAACCTAAATCAACAGAATACACTGAGAGAAGCTGGATCCATTGCATTGATAAAGTTGAGAAAACATCGCCCTCTAGAGGGTGTCCAATTAACCATTTCAGTTCAAAGGAGAAGGCCTTTCTTTCTGCCATCCAATGTAAAGAATGGTTGTGTGAAAAAGAAACAAATTAGGATTTAGAAAATAAATTATCTGAAATCATATTTAAAAGAGGAAAATATTTTATTACAATACAGATCTAAAGTGACTTGTTTGCATTCATCAAATGAATAGGCATTTCAAATAGATAAAGTCAGGCCCACACTGTGGCGTTCTTTAGTGTATCTGTGAATTTACAAAAACTATTTGTACCAGATAAAGGCTATAATTTACAAGAAGGCAAAATAAAAGCCTACAAGAGACATTTCAAATAGGCTGCTTTTGATTCATGTTTATAGTGCTGGCGATTAAGTTAAACTTCGAAGGGAATTGCCCTCCAGTGCTTTAAGTTATTCTACAGCTAATTTTCTTTCAAACTATTTTTGTCTGCCTCTCACTTGAGAAACCACCTATTTAGAGAGTGTTACTTAAAGGAAACCAATCTGTTTTTCAGGAAGGCTTGATGATGTCACTCCTTTCAACTCTGCTTTCCCATAAGAATTCTTCTAATAAAAAGGAGTTTCACTCTGGGAAATAGTGAAAAGTGACATGGAAATATTTAAAGCATCTGAGATGTGTATGTTTATCAGACTGTTGGATTTTGCCTTTCACGATATAGCAACCACTAGAAATGAAAGAAGAGACGAAGATGTGTGAGAAGACCTACTGTCTTAAAAAATAAATAAAAATAAAAAAGACTTTACAATGAAAAATGGATTATTCTGTACAATGTAGAATGTTTCTAAACAGTCAAATCCATGTATGTATAAGACTTGTTTTCCTCAGTTCTAAATTTATGTACTGTATTTCAGCTGAGGCGTAAAATTTAAAACAGAACCAATCTGTGTATGATTGATTTTTTGGCAAAAACTACAAAATCCAAATGAAAAACTTCAACACACAATTAAATGATACAGAGAAAACAAGTTCAAGAATCATCATATTATTGATTTTTCTAAGCAGGTGGAACTGCACAGTATAAGGTTCAAATATGTGGTTAATTTATGTTTACATGTGTGATGTGGTCTCACTCAGGAAAATCGCTGATCAACAAAAGCAAAAAGCCATGAGTAGGTTAAACAAGACCTTTAACTTAGTGTCAGTGGGGTGAAAAAAATAAAGTGTATACTATAGTGTAATTTTTACACTGGATGATAAAAACACTGAGCAGCTGCATAGGGCTTTCTATTTTCAAAGTGAAGCATTAACACTTTAAGGCTAAATGCTACCCTTGGGCATGTACACACAGCTGCCACTGGAGCTAACAGGAGCTGCACATGTGTAATCAAGGGCAGAATTTGCCCTTAACTATTTAACGAGGTAACCCACACAGTGTGCCTGTGGGACAGGTGAGTGTTACCATTCCCACGTCACACATGGGAACCAGCCATGCAAGACCCACTTCTGCTCTTTCAGTCCACTGATGTCACAATAGTCCTATAATAGTAAAAGCCCATAAAAGGACACTAACTTAACTCTGGTATCACTGACAACACTCTCTGGCAACCCAACTGAATGACAAAAATACACCATGGGTGGATTAACAGATAAAATAACCCAAACAAAACCTGTGTTGGCTATAATAGGTGCAAAGGAAATATCTCTTTATCAACTCTTAGTAAACAGTTTTCTTTACTTCATTCTGCTAAAAAGGCACACAGGCAAACAAGAGTAAAGCCAAAACATGATTCATTTAGAGATGAATCCCACCCTGATAAAGGTTTACATTGTGTGGGTAAACAATTTGTAGATCATCCTGAATAAACCGTAAATAGATTGTTTCTCTACTATACATAAGGCAAGTTGGTTTTTTTTTTTTTCATTTTGACACTAGTACTAAAAAGCGAGCTGGAAACAAATTACCAGGATTGTGCTCAGAAAATATTTATAGCCATAAAAAGCAAGCTCAAATTAATGTGAATGGAATATAATTCTTTTGTTAGTCCAATCAAAAGGTAATATGCAGGTTGTTTGGTCACTAAAATCCATTCTTCCAGGGTGGGATTATATCAATACCATTTTAATATGAAAGAAGCATTAACAGAAGGATTAACAGCAATGGTCTACAAATTTACTGAAGTGCTATGCAAGTTTCTACATCTTAAAGCTTACCTGAATATTTCTAAATTGCATGTGATCCTTCATTAAAATCATGTCAAGACTGCACAATCAAGAAAAGCCAGCTGACAAGGATAGCATTCTGTACTAAAATCTGTTTGTCCATCTTTCATTTCATCAACAGTAAGTAAAACAACACTAACTGTGACATTTGTACATAAGCAGCTATGCTAAATGCTCAACATATACAAGTTCTTCACCCAGTATATAACTAATATAAAATAAGAAGAGAGCTAATTTATAATTTACTGTGTTTTTTAACTAACTCTGAATTACATACTTACTTCCCATATTGCATCTTTTGCAGAAGCACAGAATTAAATTCAATATGATATTTTGACTTAAATAGCATCTTTCAGCAGATGTGATTGCAGAGCCATTGGCCATTATCTTTGACAAATCATGGCAATCGGGGGAGGTCCCGGATGACTGGAAAAAAGCTAATGTAGTGCCAATCTTTAAAAAAGGGAAGAAGGAAGATCCGGGGAACTACAGGCCAGTCAGTCTCACCTCAGTCCCTGGAAAAATCATGGAACAGGTCCTCAAGGAATCAATTCTGAACCACTTAAAGGAGGGGAAAGTGATCAGGAACAGTCAGCATGGATTCACCAAGGGCAAGTCATGCCTGACTAACCTAATTGCCTTCTATGATGAGATAACTGGCTCTGTGGATGAGGGGAAAGCAGTGGATGTGCTATTTCTTGACTTTAGCAAAGCTTTTGATACAGTCTCCCACAGTGTTCTTGCCAGCAAGTTAAGGAAGTATGGGCTGGATGAATGGACGGTAAGGTGGATAGAAAACTGGCTGGATGGTCGTGCTCAACGGGTAGTGATCAATGGCTCCATGTCTAGTTGGCAGCCGGTATCAAGTGGAGTGCCCCAAGGGTCGGTGCTGGGGCCGGTTTTGTTCAATATCTTCATCAACGATCTGGAGGATGGTGTGGACTGCACCCTTAGCAAGTTTGCAGATGACACTAAACTGGGAGGAGTGGTTGATACGCTGGAGGGTAGGGACAGGATACAGAGGGACCTAGACAAATTAGAGGATTGGGCCAAAAGAAATCTGATGAGGTTCAACAAGGACAAGTGCAGAGTCCTGCACTTAGGACGCAAGAATCCCATGCACTGCTACAGACTAGGGACCGAATGGCTGGGCAGCAGTTCTGCAGAAAAGGACCTAGGGGTTACGGTGGACGAAAAGCTGAATATGAGTCAACAGTGTGCCCTTGTCGCCAAGAAGGCTAACGGCATTTTGGGCTGTATAAGTAGGGGCATTTCCAGCAGATCGAGGGACGTGATTATTCCCCTCTATTCGGCACTGGTGAGGCCTCATTTGGAGTACTGTGTCCAGTTTTGGGCCCCACGCTACAAGAAGGATGTGGATAAATTGGAAAGAGTCCAACGGAGGGCAACAAAAATGATTAGGGGGCTGGAGCACATGACTTATGAGGAGAGGCTGAGGGAACTGGGATTGTTTAGCCTGCAGAAGAGAAGAATGAGGGGGGATTTGATAGCTGCTTTCAACTACCTGAAAGGGGGTTCCAAAGAGGATGGATCTAGACTGTTCTCAGTGGTAGAAGATGACAGAACAAGGAGTAATGGTCTCAAGTTGCAGAGGGGGAGGTTTAGGTTGGATATTAGGAAAAACGTTTTCACTAGTAGGGTGGTGAAGCACTGGAATGGGTTACCTAGGGAGGTGGTGGAATCTCCTTCCTTAGATGTTTTTAAGGTCAGGCTTGACAAAGCCCTGGCTGGGATGATCTAATTGGGTTTGGTCCTGCTTTGAGCAGGGGGTTGGACTAGATGACCTCCTGAGGTCCCTTCCAACCCTGAGATTCTATGATTCTATGATCTCAAAGCAATTTACAAACATTAATTAAACCCTACACACCCTTAAAACAGTGATTATTATTCTCATTTTACAGATAGGGAAAATGTACATACGGCTAAGTAACTTCCCCAGAGTCACACAGCAAATTAGCAATAGAGCTAAGTATAGAACCCAAAGGCCACTCTTTTACTCTAACCACTAAACTTCACACGCTCCACGAGACAACACTAAGTCCTTCAAATGAAAACAGTGCATAATATTGTCTATTTAACAGTATATTATACCAAGGAGCTGTTACGATCCTAAATCCTTCTTAGTTCGTGGATTAAAATAGTCATCACAGTTTTCTGTTAATCCAGCTGCCACACATGTGCACCAAATCCTTGCAATGAAAGTCGCTGTGAACTTCAGTTAATTATGTTTTTCAAGTAGATGATAAAAGTCTTTCAAAGGCACATAATACAGATCAACCATCTGTATCCTTTCAGTTCCACACCTAAGTACTTTTCAAACTGTAAACAGGCACAACAAAAACATCTAAAAATAACACAATGGTTTCCCAATTCCTATAATTTAGAACTAAACTGATTTTAATCCTTAATTCTAGGACTTGATTTAAAAAAAAATTATGTACATTTGCTTCCAGTAGGAAATTTTGTATCTAATTTTGACGCAGAACAAGGTAAGGCCCAGACATTTAAGCAGTCACCGAGCCATCTCACTTAAAAACAAACAAACCACACTGCATCCTAACACTACACCGTTGCTATATACTCCCATGCTAATTGCATTAGGTGCACATAAGCAGCTGGTGGCATGGAGGGTGGCAGGTGGAGAAACGAGAGGAGCATAAGAATTTTTAAAGGCCTTTGCTTTCTTGTAAAACGTCGCAGTGTTTATTCCACATGCCTACCCACATCTTGCCGTGACGCACACTATTCCAACTCAGTACAACAAACCACCAACCGTTCAGCATCAAACGGTATCCCTGGTTCCTTCCTTAGACAGACTACAAAGTAGAGTACACACTTAGTCAAGAGAGTCTCTCTCCAGATTGTCACACCTCTTTCCTAAACTACAAAAAGAGGCTAATGATATACTAGCCCCAATTCCTCATTCACCCTCCTTCTTCCAATCCCTATTTCCCGACATTCCCCATCCCTACCTAAGATTCAGGAATGAAAGTCTGCACTGGGACCTCCATGTGGCAATACAAGTTGCTAATCATTTGCCAACTGACTCACCTTGCCATAACTTTGACGGCAGTGACACCCAGACTGTTGTTCTGATTAAGTCTCTTCCACATTTCTGGAAAACATGTCACCAACTCAGCACTCATCTAAGTTAAGGGACTCCTTTTATTTTTGTAAAGTAATTATTCAGTACAACGGTTTATAATTTTCCCAGAACATTTTCAAATGAGGTACATGAGGGTCTGTGTATAATTTCAGTGAATCCGTAATTTGAGGCTTCTAAGAACTGTTAAGAGACTGATGGATATATTTACTTAAACATCTTGGCCAAGATCTTCAGAAGCAGGTAGAGAGTCCCACAATTTTGAGCACCCAACTGAAGATGCCTGAAAAGGGCCTGATTTTCAAACACACAGACTCTGAAAATCGGGCCCTATTAAAGATGTCTCGAAACAAACACCCACACATTGAAGCACCGAAACTCAGAAGTCACTTTTGAAACACCTGGCTTCTTTTTCTTTGGAAATACCACCACGCTGTGGTGTGAATGTGTTAGCTTTTTCTCCAGTTCAGAAAACCTGCCCGTTACAGAAGTCTCTGGGCATACTAATCAAAGCCAAATGAAACCTCTTAGTTTCTTTTTGAATATCAAATGCTAAATCTATTTAAAAACTTCAAACCGGTAAAGACGCAACTTACTGTAATTTCTCTTGACAAAAAACAGACTCGGATGGATGAAAGGTACAGAAGTTGAGCGTTCCTTCCTGTTCTCAATACGATGTCAATTGTTAAAAATGACTGGATGTGTTACAATAATTATTTACAGCAATCTGGTGTTTGCTTCAAGCATGTCACACTGAACGGCTGTGTGGTAATGAGAGGAATAGGCTATAACTGTGTACGTATAAATATATCTAGGAGGAATAAGGCGGCACAGATATTTCTGGCCACCTCTTGACTGTCCCAGGATGTCAGGATCATGATAGGTGCTCCTGTAATAACAATACAGGAAATGCTATTCATAGGGACATGGTTTTTAATCAACAAATCCCACCACATTGGAGAAGCCCCAAAAGGGAAAAAACTCCACTTTTAGACTGTGAAGGAGTGCCCATTCCCCTAGAAACAACAGGCACTGAAAAGGTCTGTGTGTGTCAAGAATCCCACAAAGACTATCCTAATGGCGCCGAGGGCAACCATGAAGGCAGGAAGGATGAGGGTTTCACAAGTGCCTGTACTGTATCCTTCCACTAGTGTTCATAATCTGTCCGGCCCTTTGAACACCCTCAGGCTGGCTGAAGGGATCCCCTAGCCTTTCTAACCTCTTGCTCCTGCTGACACCATAAGAGAGACCTAGGCTTCCTCTTACACATCAGCAGAGGGGACTTGTTCCTATTAGGGGAGGGGAGCTACAGGAGCCCCAACAGGCCCTAGTTTTTAAAATGAGATTGATATTGGGTTGGTTAAATTAAAATTACCCGTGACCCTCACTATTTATAAGGGACCAGCAGGAATAAACAGCAATCATTCTAAATACAAACAACAATCAGTACGCCAACAAATTACACCATCAAAGAGAAGGGCAAAAATGAACAGATGGTTCCAAAGCTCACTGCCTAGGGCAGAAAGGAAGAAGCTGAGGGTAACTAGGACTGTGGATACTATTATAATTACACCCCAAAAGTTTTGATTTCCCTGGGGGTGGACTCTGCTTTCTATATGGTTTCTATATCGTTCCCGGTTCATGGCTCCCAAGAGCAACACATCAGCAGAGTGGATGTGGAAAGGCAATTCTTGAAGGCTTTTTCTTTTTTGTAAATTTATCAACCACACTGTTAAAAGAAAAAAAACTTAAGGGGAAAAAACCCACAACAATACTGTCCTGTCAAGTTCATTGCACCTGGCTTTCACATTTTCCCCACAAACAATACATATTTATCTTCTGGATGTCCAGATGTGCTCCATGACCATCCAGGCTGATGAGCAATGAGATTTTTAGATAACTGTGTTTAAATGTAGACCAGACTAGTGACTCTGTGATAGCTGTGAAACAAAATCTGAACCGTTAAAGCCCCTAAACCTTTTTAATTCACAATGGAGACTATTAAAACGTCGATTTTCCCATAGTTTATTTAAGTAGGTTCTAAGTAATAAACTCTCTGCCTTGAGTATTTACAGGGGATCTAGGTACCCCATACATTTATACTTTAAAATAGATTTCAGGTACTGTATTTGCAGCAGTTTAATACAAGGACTAGTGGCATTTTTAATAGCATCACCTACATGTGGAAATACAGATATTTGAATCCAGTGTTATTGGAATCCACAGTGAAATCAGTATTTTCCCTTTTCAGATTCTGCCGACAACTGGACACGGGATACTACAAAAGCAACGTAGTGACTCAACAGGATAGGTGTGCCTGACAACATAGAAGAAAAATGAGATTTACCATGAAGAGGTGAGCCAGATGGGCTGCTCGACAGGCCTGGGACAGGGCTACAGCGGCCTCCTTGTTTAGACGTCAGCTCCTGCTCAATCTCCTCCAACCCCGCACTCTTCTGGAAACGGCTCATGCGGTTTACCACCCGGGGCGACATGTGAGTGCGGACACAGGGCTGACCACCATAAGGATTGATGGGGAAGACGTGGGAAGTGCCACGAAGAGTGCTGACCACCACCCAACGACAGTCATGGCTGAAGGAGATATCTTGTACCTGGGAAAATGCAAAGGTACATAGATATGTAGGTGGCATTTCACAACCTTTCTGAAACAAGTTGGGTATCATGTTATAATTGAAGAGACAAGTCTGAACAGAAAACATTTAACTCAAACTTTGGCTTTTTTAAGTCAATAGTTTGATTTTATATTTCTAGTGAACAGCAACCAACGATCTTTGCTTTAATACCATTTAATACAATCCCACACCTTGAATCATAGAAGATGATTAGGGTTGGAAGAGACCTCAGGAGTATTTTTCAGGACCCTTTTGAGAAATACTCAACTTGTCTTCTAAGGGTCCAACTCAACAAAACAAATTGCAGGGCAAAATCCACACAAAGCCACGGGAGCCTGGTGTAATTTTTTAACTGAATTTGGTCCCCAAAAAGAAAACATTCAGGAAGCTATTGTAATTGCACGTTTGACAGCAGGTAAGGCATCCGTTATTTGCTTGCTCATTTTAATTCTCAGGAAACATGACAAATAATAAGTAAATAATCCCCAACAAAATTGTATATTCATGCCAAATATTTTGATGTGGTTTAGCGGTTAGAAGAAAAGACTAGGAGTGTCAGGAGTGGACTTCTTGGCTCTGACTCTAAATGCATGAGCTTTGACTAGTCACCTAAACACTATGGTCAAAAATTAGAAAAGCTGTCGCTAGATTTTTTTTTTTTAAATGTAAATGCTAAATTTGAGAAACACTGGGCCCGATTTTCAGAAGTACTAGCACCCACAACTTCAGTTGAAGTCAACGGAAGCAGCAGGTGCTAAGCACCTATGAAAATTAGGCCCCAGGTTTCACCACTCAGGCCCCCAAAAATCCTTGATAAGAAAGCAAATTCTTGCTCCTTTATTGGAATGCTTCATAAAAGGGAACACACATTGTGGTCCAACACCATACTGCCAGACAACTCATGAAAACAAGAAATTTAGTTTAATTTACCATAGAAAATTCCTAAAACAATTTTCGTAAATTTTTTTCTAAAAAGTAAAAGCTGCATAAAAAGTAGTATGTATATGAATGGGACTTAACATGGCACACAAACATATAGGTGAAGGATTAGCTTTCATTTTACTATTAAACAGCATAAGCTAAATAAAATTCTTCAAGCTTTCGGAGAAGCCAGTTTTACAATACAGTAGGTACTCAAATTGGAGTAAACACCGATACAATCTTGACAAATATTCCAGAAATGCACTCCAAATATTCCAGACAAAAGCAGCAAGTATTCAAAGTGTAAGTTTGCAACAGAGCCCTGAAACCTTTGAGATAAAAAGGGGATTTAAGTATTGTGACGTGTGACAAGATATTTGGCTGACAGATTGTCACTATACAAAATGTTTCATCAACATTACAGGGATAAACCAAAAAATACCACTACACATCTGCTCTTTTCAATTATGGTGACATAGCCAAATGATCTGCTAATGATCTAGTTAAACAGGGTCCTAGAAATCTGACGGGTTTAGCACTTTCAGTGAATCTAGTATTACTGGTAAATAGTCATTCCACGAGCACTTAAAGCTCCGAGTTTGTCTAAAAAGAGTTTCATCTTTACAGACTGCTCAAAACGGATTAGAGGCCCAATACAAAAGAACAAGAGCCAAAGGAAGAGAAACCCCATAATCACGGGATGAGAAAAGAAGGCAATTTCCAGATGTCAGAATCACACACAAGAACTGTATACAAAATAACATTCTCAATTACAAAAGAAGGCTGTATTTCAAATCACTCCTTCTATGGCCTCTTCAAACCTAATTTTCTTGTCTCCAATATGCACAATGATACCTGCCTTCTTATGCATGCTAGACATCTGAGCAGACCATCCCGCCCTTAACACCTTCATTGCACTTGCCATTCCTTTTCAGATTCAGTTCAAAACTCCCCTCATTGTTTTTAAAAGTCTCTATTGACTTCCTCTCTACTCTTCTGTTCACTGCCTCCACACATAGGCACCGACTCTGTGGGTGCTCTGGGGCTGAAGCACCCATGGGGAAAAATTGGTGGGTGCAGAGCACCCACCGGCAGCTCCCCACCAGTCCCCCCGCCCAGCTCGCCTCCACTCCGCCTCCTCCCCCAAGCCGCCACTGCTTCGTTTATCCCCCTCCCTCCCAGGCCTGCTACGCGCCAAACAGCTGATTCTCCGTCAAGCCTGGGAAGGAGGGAGGGGGGGAGAAGCAGAGCAGCGGCGCCTCAGGGAGGAGGCGGAGCGGAGGTGAGCTGGAGCAGGGAGCGGTTCCTCTGCACCCCCGCCCCAGCTCACCTCCACTCTGCCTCCTCCCACGAGGCACCGCTGCTCCGCTTCTCCCCTCCTCCCTCCTTCCCAGGCTTGCCGCAGAATCAGCTGTTTGGCGCGCGGCAAGCCTGGGAGGGAGCGGGGAAAAGCAAAGCAGCGGCGCCTCGGGCGAAGGGGAGGAGGAGGAGGCAGAGGTGAGCTGGGCCGGGAGGCCAGCAGGGAGCTGCCAGTGGGTGCTCTGCTCCCCACCCCCCCAGGCTTGCAAGCCTGGGGGTGTGTGTGGAGGGGAAATGCGGAGCGCCCAGGGGAGGCAGGGGTGGGGATTTGGAGAAGGGGTGGGATGGGGGCGGGGGTGGAGTTGGGGAGGGGCCGGGGGTGTGTGCGAGCACCCACCGGCGTCGACTAAAGTCGGCGCCTATGCCTCCACACATCCAACACCTGTCTCCCCTGCCTCGCTCTACAGTCTCATGCTCTTGGTGGAAGAGTCTTCTCCTCTGCAGCTCCTGCCAACTAGAATATACTTTCTGAATCTCTCTGCCAAACTGATATGGTTTGGAGTCTCACCTGAAAAAACACACTTTCCCCCTTGCAAGTGTCTCTTCCGTCCCTCCTCCCCTTGGTATCTATTTTAACTTATTTTACCATAATCTCTTTACATCACTGTACTGAGCAAGAGAAAAATGTACAATTTCATACTAAATTAGTTTTCAGCATGCATTCTTCATTTTATATTCTGGGGAAAAAACAATCCAAATAATGCCAAAATCCTAGCTCATGACAATATGCAGGAAACAAATTAGGAAGTAATTATAAAGTCTCGTGTAAATGTGCCTGCTCTCAAGGAAAAGAGGTTGCAGTAGCTAAATGCTCCATTTAAAATAACATGCAAATGACCTCTACCTTCCATCTCAAACAATGACACAGCGGTGACCAGCTTGGGATAAGTGATGGTGGGAAAAGATGGAAACTTAGAAACCAGGTAGCAAAGAGCTGCAGTTGCTTTACTATGAAGGAGCCCCATAAACAAAGAAGAGCTACTCACAAATGAGATAGAAATTATCAAAGATTCAAAGAAAATATATGCAGCGAGCCTACTCTCCAGGGACCGAGGCAAATATTTTGGATACCAGATTGGTGTTTTCTGCATATGACATCTCCTACAAACTTCAAGAACTGCATTGTCTGTCTTTCCCTTATATGAGGCAAGCAGCAGCACATTGGAAGACTGGAAGAGTTTAAATCATGGTACGTTTGCAGTTTCATTTGTGGGCATTAATTATCTTACTTTCACATAGCAAGATCACAAATCTTTGTGTGCAATTTAAATGAACCCTTAGTCAGCTTCTTTTCAATAAGCAATGGATGAAAGGAAAGGACCGGAGTAACGTCAGGATGCTGTTCGGACCAAGTGTAATCTCATCCCCAATCGCTTCCAAAATCAGTTGTGTGTATCTGTGAAAGAAGTTTAAATTATCATGTCGAGCCTGCTGTTATCCACTGTACTGTTACTGTACATTACACAGAGTTCTTGACTGCTCGTAGTATAAACAAACTGCACAGTGCCCCATTAGTGGTTTGCGAGTTTATCCTATGCGTTGCAATTTATTGCTGTTCTTTAGGTTAATGTACTATTATTCCATGTATTTATAATATATTTCTACATTTGCTGTTAATGATGATGTAATGTTTGGATACTAAAGATCAACCATTCTCTATAATGTTTACAGCTTTATGTTAATAAAATAAAAAGTACAGTAGACCTCTCACGGAGTTTAGTCCATACCTCAAGGTCAGCATCAGATTCAACATTCACACCTATATTTTTAAATTCTATGTATTTCCTTCACACACACACGCCTTGGTCTGGGGCTAGTTCAGGTCGCTTTAAAGCCAAGATTTTTAAAAAACGTATAAGCTACTATTAAATGCTCTTTGCGAGGACGCTGGGGCTTTCCTCTGGCTCTAATGCCGTTTCTTCCCAGTCTAGTTGTCTTAGGTCTCTCAATCACTTTGGACCTAGTAGCATGCCTTACACATCCCCTACTCCCACAGAAAACACTGGGTGTGGGTGGGGGGCACAAGGACCCTTCTCCCTGGTCAATAACATATAAGCCTTTTATTTAAGGCAAAGGAATGTAGCCACTATGGGCATAGTGAAGTGATCACCAAGGAGTTAAACAGGGTTTCTCAGATTATTATGGGTTGGCATCATGCTTCACCCCTCCCTTAGTACTTGTTTAGTTTGTGGGTGTTCCCCCACACTCTGTTATGTGTCTGAATAAAGCATGTTCCCTGCCTGCAGTACTGAGGAGTGCATTTCTTGTGCACTGAGCAGTCCCTTTACAAAAATGGGCAAGTCATGGCTGAAAGGGTGACTGCATATATATAGCTAGATAGATAAATGCTCATTTGATCTCCTGTTTAAACAAAGAATTAGCTGCAGAACACTTAATGGCTATCCAGTTCTCCAGTGTCAACAAAGTACTCCACTGTTCTCTCGGATTCTTGATGCAGGGCATGTACCCTGGAACCCTTGCGCTTGTTTTACGGAATATCTAGCTTGCACACATCCTTTGGAACACAGCTGATTCAAAAATAGAATTCCCTGGTCAGAATGTTTCAGTATTTCTCTTGGAATACTTATTTGAGGCCCAGCCACTGTTCCACATCTGGTAGCAGCTGAAGCATCAGAACCTTCTAAGAGCCAAACCATTATTTTTTCAACACAAAAGGTGCTGTAAAGTGTCATGTGGGAGCTGCTGCTGGCTGTAACCTCTTGAAAGGATTACATTACTGTCTGGGCTTAACTGCCATCGCCTCTTCTTACTCGTATAACAGTATTGATGTAATGATGAAGTACACTATCCAACTACTACTGCTCACACTCCTCGGTCTTTAAGTTTATAAAGAATACAGAATAGACTTCTATGACCATGGAATCCTTCCCGTTTCTTGGTCCAAGTAATTCTAAATCAAACCTTGAGATCCTGAAGTTGGCTCTGACATAATTATTTCTGCTCTAGTTAAATATTTGTAGTAGCATCTATTCATCTAGCAATCAGTCACTTTACGGAACAGCTAGATCTCCTCTTGGTTTATACTCAAGCGTCTGCAGACTATTTTCCCAACCGAGTCAATTAAACAATGCTTTCAAATATGCTGATAAACTGTAATAGCTCCTGGGAGAAAATAATCCAGTGTTTGCAAAGGAAAGGGCATACAACAGTCTGTGAAGTGGTTTCTTAACTGATACATAATAAAAGAAAACTTTGAATGACCATGTATTATACAGTGAATCCCCTTCTTTCTAGCTTCACACTACCTTTCTAGTTACACTATTTCCTCTGTCCTCGCTATTTCTTCTTCTTGTAACATTTTTCATCTTTCCAACTATATGTCTCACCTTCCTTCATTTCTCTCAATTCTTATTCCCTTCTCCTGTCTCTCTTCAATTCCCTCACTTGTACGCCACTTTTTTCCTTCTCTCCGATCTGTTTGTCTGTTTTGTATACTGTGACTGCACAACCTCCTGAAATCTGAAGCAGAAACTTTGCTTCTGGGTTCAGAAACACGATGGGGCAGTATGAATATTGTAGTATCTGGAATTTGATCACGTTATATGATTTGCCAGTGACCCTAAAGTACTAATCCTCCAAGAATGAAGTGATGAGAGGGTAATGTTACATGAACAGAGTCTCTGAAAATCCAGAAAGAATTATTTGATTCTGGGGCATCATAACTGGCATACCCAAACATACCGCTTGGTTTTCCTTTCTGTCCAGCAACGAGGAACTAGGGTAACTTTCTTGCCACCATTCCTAGTTTACACCCTTGCCCTTGTTTCTCTGAAATTTAAATCCAATCTTAATTTGACTAACTATATAAAACGTCACAAGCCTAACATGAAATAAAACAAAAGGGAGTCAACTGCAGCATCTGGAAAACCGATTATTTTCAAAACAGTTGATAAAAAAAGGACAGTTAAGAGGTAAGGCTGATTACACAAATGATCACATGGACAGATGCTGACCTTGTTTACCACTACTCTTGGAAATGACTGACAGCTCACGTCCAGGCTAGATACTCCAGGGCTTTTAAAAGTTAATACTGTACTAACTGTGCGTACAGTACTTATGGCTATATTAAAATCAACTTTTTAATTTAAAAATCATTAGAACCTATACTTAATGTAACACAACACTCAGTACACTAAATTTACAGTCAATAGTTTGATATTGTATTTTCACAGGGGCGGAAAAGGTGGGTGAGGTAGTATCTTTTATCCTGAAGAAGAGCTCTGTGTAAGCACGAAAGCTTCTCTCTCTCACCAACAGAAGTTGGTCCAATAAAATATATTACCTCACCCGCCTTGTCTCTCTAACATCTGGGACCAACACAGCTACAACAACATTATATTTTCATGACAATTACAAGAAACAAGCTATCAGAACACCTTCTGATCTTCTTGGTGCTGTCTCAGGCCTTTTACTTGTACTAATAACTTATCAGGCTGGCAAAGGTAAGAAAAGTTCTACAAGCTTTATTGAATTGTCTCCTACCTGAATAGTGAAGTGAAACAACAGAAAAGAATGATCAGCATTATCTCAATAGGAATTTAACCTGTCATGTCTGCAATTCACAACCTCAGCGACTGGCTTCTCCAGATGTTCTCAGTTTCAGAGACATTGGGGTAAATACTATACATAATGTCAGACAGTAATGTTCACCATCGTTTGAACTACATGACCAAAGGGTTTTCTTGTTTTATACAGGAAGAAGGCATTGACACAGCAATGATGAAGTCAGAGCCAATATAAAATTAGCAAATGCTGGTCTGTATTTTTCCCCAGAAAGTTAAAGGAAGACTTTGTACAGTAACAAGCGTAGATGAACGAAAAGTAAAACCATGGACACCACAAAATATTTTAATTAGATGCACAGTGCCCAGGTCTGCTACCCTCTCCCTGAATGGTACCTTACTCTGCAAGGAATGCCATTGATTTCAACTCTGCGAGTTAAGATGGCAAATTCAAGCCCACAGCGAACTACCCTATACGTCTCTTCAGACTGAGTAGTTAGCACAGTAATAACAAAATGTAACTACATTCACAAAGGTCACTGTTTAGAGCTCTGCCTTCACAGTCTAGTTAAGAAGTGGAACACAGATCCTTCCATTCAATTGGCAGCATTTTTATCTCCTGGCAAGTTTCATCAGTGAATGATTAACGACTTTAAATCAATTTTTACTATTTCAAGACTGTTCCCAGGCAAGATTATTTCCCAGAAATATTGTCTTCAACAGACTGATTCAATATTTGTGACTACACTACTGTAACTGTCTCAGAAAAAAAAAAGATTTATATTAAATGTGGGGTAGGTGTCTGTAAAATATTTAAATGATTGGCTGTCTGGATACAGTGAGACTTCACCTTAAGCATACTTTCTGAAATCATGTTTAAAAAACATTTTTGCATTCTCTGTTAAAGGGCAAATATGTCACTTGGCAGCACAAGGTGGTATGTTTTTATCATTCTTTCTATTTACCTACACTGACTGAGGTCAGTTATAACAGCAGTTTGTGAGTCAGAACAAGCAAAAGTTCGCCAGCCTGAAAGATTATACAGGACCCTGGCCATCAGCCCACCAGTGCTATCACCACACTTATTTGTTCTAGGTTGAGATAACGCTGTTTTCAGGCCCTTTTTTCTGTTTACACTTTAAAATCAAAGAGAAAGTGTAGACAACCTAACTTTCATCTGCAAGAAAATAAAACTGCTCATCTTAGAACATACTGCATCTTGGTTTCCTACAGTCCAAAATGCATGTGGGTAAAAAGTTCTATTGTATTATGTAAATACTGATTCATATTGGGTAAACGAGAACAGCTGGAGGTATGGCTAGGATTAGCATCGAAAAATTCACATCTTTAACCAAATGTATCCAAGCTTCTTTGATCCAGAAATCAAATTGACTCCGGAGAGCACAGATTTCCTGAGACTTTCAATACTGACTATATCCTACAAGGGTATAAATAACAAGGGTTCACACTGAGATGGTCTGCAGTGACACAGCATACGGGCACCTTCTTGTTTTCCAGAATCTAAGATTTAATTTTTTTTTAAAGGCTCTAGCTCTTACAGTTGTTGAGACGGCCTCAGAAATTTCAGCTGAGGGTAACTGATGCAGTAACCTCTATCTGTGTTTGCAGAACCTGAAACAATAGTTCTGAAAGGTGAGACCAAGCTATCTAGGTGCTTATATAGCCTGGATCACCACCATATCTGAGCACCTCACAGATCTTAAATGGATTCTATCTTCACAGCTCCCCATGGATGTACAGCAGCCGTATTATCCCCATTTTAAAGATGAGAAATTAAGGCACAGGATACAGAAACGGCATGTCTATACGATGGAGTTAGTGCACAGCAAGCTGGGGTGAAATGTACAGCACTACGGTGTGCTCAGAACAGCAGCAGATCAACACATCCTCGGGGATGCTGAGCGCTCAGCAGCAAGGTCCACATGGACAGTTAGTAAGCAGCACAGTGCAGCACTGCTGATTTATACCCCGGCTTGTTGTGCACCAACTCCTTGTATAGACAAGGCCTCAGGGAGCTAGCCAGGTTCACACAGGAAATCAGCAGCTGAACCAGAAACTGGACTGAAGTCTCTTAAATCCCCCAGTCCAATGCCCTCTCCTAGACCATCCTTCTTCCTACATTCCCCAGTGGGTAACTCGAATGCCCAGTGATAATACTTGAGACAGCAACATTGTTACCATGTGTACTGCTGAAAGCAGTGAGAAAGGAGAGGGAGAATCACATTATGAAGATCTGAACAATTTACTGTGACAGCTCATTTTGGCAACAAGACGGGGTGGATTTGGGAAATACCACTACTTTCCACCTGCACCCCTCCATATCAAGACGGAGCCAAACCCAAGAAGCCTAGCAGAGCCCAGCAGGACATTTGAGTCTCCCCCTGCAAGATGGAGCCAAGCTCAAGAAGGCTAGCAGGGCATGTAGCCTTACCGCGGGGAAGGAAAGGGGGAGAGACTCACAGAGCCCATCGGTGTATTTGGACCCCACTGAAGGGTAGCTAAGCCCAAGGAGCTCAGAGAGCATACACAATCATATTTTGAACATCCCACAATCTGCTGTGAGTGGCATCTTGTGGGGGAGGACCTTATGTGGGCTGAGCTTGGAAGAATACTTTTTTTTCGGCCAACCTAATCTTTGCAATTACAGCAAATCTTTTGCCGCAACAGACATTGGGGCTGTTTGTTGTTGATTTTTATTTGTTTTTTATTTGTGGGGGGGGATTGGGTTTTTCTGTTGTTCTTTTTTTTAAATACACAATTTTGATACTGCCTCTGCTGGTTCTGGTCAAAACCAGGAAGTGCAGAGGTGGCGGGGAAAATGAAAAGAATATCAATCAAACTTTTTGAACCTGATTAAAGTTTTGGTTAAAAGGTCAAGTTCATTCAGACTGGGTCACCTAATCTTAATATTTAATCACATTTATGTTTCAAATTATTGTGCCTAAATCTCATTTTAATTCTCATATACTGAAAAAACACATGATAGAGAGTTTTAAAAAAAACAAAACAGAAAAAATATCTGTGATCCCCACACAAGAGAGGAAACAAAAGGCTTTGATCCTGCAAAAACGCATGCATGTATGTAATTTTATTCCCGTGAGTAGTCTCAAGTTAGGTACATTCATAAATCTTTGCAAGACCAGAGGCCTATGTACCTCAAATGAACTGTGGAACTAGATTACTAAGAAAGGGCATCTTCCAGTCAGACATCGGTAATTCTGGATTTTGACTTAACTGAAAACTTATTTTTTTTTAAAGATTACATTAGATTGTACTTCTACCAAATTTCACAATAACTTCCAATAAAAAAAAATTAAAGCAACTTTTTCTCCAAACTATACTTCTAAAAGATTAACTCCTCCACGTGGGAATCCTTAATGAGAATGCAAACATGCACACAAAGGGAAGAAAGGCCTTCATCAGCTGGCTAGAGCACGTTCTTTCCAAGTGTTAAGTATAAAGTTTATGTTACACTAATGGTTTGAAGATGGTTACCCCGCCTTTTTGGAAAAATGGGTTGAGCTCTTTTTGCCTTGTTAAAAAAAAATTAAAAGCTTTTAAAAATATTGTTAAATAAATATATATAAAATTGAAATGAATACCTCTACCACATTAGAAATTAAAACTGATTAACCTGAATAAACAAAAAGTGTGGGAAGAAGGGCCAGCTACAGCAGTGCACAGCAATGCCTCAGATTCCTGGTAAAGGAACACCATTTCAAATGAGACTATGCCGAATAAAAACGGGGAAAACTCTACTGGGAAAATATTTGTCACTGTTGCTCACGTCTCTTAAGAATCCATCCAAACGAGAGGCAGCCACAACATTCTGTACTGAACTGAAACTTCAGGTTCCTTTTATAAAAATCAAATGAATGATTTCTCACTTTCAACATTTTGATTATGGTATCATTTTATTGCTACGACAGGTATGGCTGGGCCGGCAATTTTATTCCAAGGGCTCCATCTCGCTCCCACTGAAGCGAATGAAAAAAGGAGCAAATCTTGTAAGACCTTATTTTCAGGCCTGTTATATATTCCTGGGGCTGAAAATTGCCTTCTGGGCTGAAATTTCTCATGTTCACAGTTCAAAAGCAGAGCTGCCTTTCTGGAAAATTTGGCACAATAAATGCGATATCCTAGTATTT
Source organism: Macrochelys suwanniensis (assembly GCA_033296515.1). Taxonomy (NCBI): domain Eukaryota; kingdom Metazoa; phylum Chordata; order Testudines; family Chelydridae; genus Macrochelys; species Macrochelys suwanniensis. The sequence goes on along the minus strand of CM065791.1, from coordinate 18,360,867 downwards.
TTTACACATACTAAGGCACAAAGCTAGGGCACAGCTGATGTTGCCTTATTAGAAAGCCCCTTAAGTGATTGTAATGGAATTTGGATCAGACCGTAAGGGTATGTCTATACTGCAAATAATACCCCGCAGCAGCAAGCCTCAGAGCCCAGGTCAACTGACTCAGGCTTGTGGGGCTCACACCATGGGACTAAAAATAGCAGCGTAGACGTTTCTGCTTGGGCTGGAGCCCAACCTCCGAAACCCAGCAAAGGAGGGTGGCCTCAGAACCCAGGCTCAGGAACATCTACACTACTATTTTTAGCCCTGCAGCACAAGTCTCATGAGCCCCTCAGCTGTCCTGGGCTCTGAGACTTGCTGCCATGTTTGTTTGTTTGTTTTGCAGTGTAGACATACCCTAAGGGATCAGGACACACAGATGTCTGCTCTTAGAGACGAAACTTGATACAACTAGTATCCCTTGACTTGGGAATGGGGGAGGATAAGTGAGTTATAAAGGGAAGGGATCTCAATTTAAACCAGAAATGACTAAAATACATCTTTGACTGGATCTATGAATAAATCTATGACTGGGTTTGGACAGTACTTGCTTTTTAGGCAAAACAATGAATGATGCAATCTGAAGCTGGTATTGCGTCATACATTATATGAATTGCATCATGTTATTCCTAGAAGTCATGGATGATGCAATCATAACGAAGCTTACATCACTCTGCTGAACAAATTGCCCTATATCAGCTCTAGAAATCATACAGTGTCGTGCTCTCTTATTTGTCACTGTTTGAGTTTGCAAAGGGACACATTTCTGTTTAGCCAAAGTGAGCAGAGATGCCTCGTACTTGTGTGAACAGTGCAGATAACATCTGCTATGTTTGTGGTGAAGTGACTTTTGCATCACAAAAGCGCAGTATAACCACTATGGTTAAGAAAGCCTATCACCTTTATTTTGGCTGCAAATTGGAGATCAGGACAAGAGGTGGGCCCCACACATATGCTGCAACACTTGTGCAACAAATCTTCGCAGTGGTTGAACGGGAAAAGGAAATCTATGCCTTTTGCAGTGCCAATGATTTGGAGAGAGCCAACAGATCATCCCAGCAATTGTTACTTCTGCATGGTGCCTCCAGTTGGGAAAGGTGTGTCAAAGAAGAAAAAGTGGACTGTGCATTATCCAAACATTCCATCAGCTATACGCCCAGTACCCCACGGAGAAGGACTGCCGGTTCCTGATGCACCAGAATCATTCTCACTTGAGTCAGACGAGGAAGAGGAAGAGGATGAAACTTCTGGTCCTGAACCATCAATGTCACAGGACCCACATTTTCTCCCATCCTCCTCCTCTGAACCACACCTCATAACACAAGGTGAACTGAATGACCTTGTCAGGGATTTGGAACTACCCAAGAGTAAGGCAGAGCTCTTGGGCTCCAGACTACAGCAGTGGAATCTCCTGGCAGGTGATGTTAGGGTTTCCATGTTCCATGACGGTCAAAAGGATCTTGTCCCATTCTTCTTCAGGGAAGGTGATCTTGTAGCCTGCAACAACATCGATGGTGTGATGGCAGCCCTCAACATCGTGGAGTGGAGACTGTTCACTGATTCATCGAAGATGAGTCTTAAAGCTGTTTTACTGCATAATGGCAATGTTTTGCCATCAATTCCAGTTGGTCATGCAGTCCATATGAAGGAAACCTATGACAACATGAAACAACTTTTGATGTGCATAAACTATGACCAACATCAGTGGCAGCTTTGTGGCGATTTGAAGGTTGTTGCTCTCTTGCTTGGTCTGCAGACTGGATACACAAAGTACTGCTGTTTTCTCTGCGAATGGGATAGTCGTGCAAGAGATTCCCACTACATCAAGAAAGATTGGCCACTCCGACAGTCATTGGAGCCTGGGAGGAAAAGTGTTCAGCATCCACCACTTGTTGAATCAAGGAAGATTTTGTTACCACCCTTACACATCAAGCTGGGTCTGATGAAGAACTTTGTCAAGGCCATTGACAAAACACAAGCAGCTTTCAAGTACCTCCATGGAAAATTTCCAAGGTTAAGTGAAGCTAAGATAAAGGAAGGTGTCTTTGTTGGTCCTCAGATTCGTGAACTTCTTCGAGATGATGCATTTGACCATGCACTGCGTGGCAAGGAAAAAAAGGCATGGAAAGCCTTCCAGTTAGTGGCAATCAATTTTCTCGGAAACAACAAGGCAGACAACTACAGGTTGTTGGTGGAAAACCTCCTCAAGGCATACAAAAGCCTTGGTTGCAGCATGTCACTAAAGATACATTTTTTGCAATCTCATCTAGATTTTTTTCCACCGAACTGCGGAGCAGTGAGCGACGAGCACGGCGAGCGATTTCACCAGGACATTGCAACAATGGAGAAACGCTATCAGGGCAAATGGAGCCCATCAATGCTTGCAGACTATTGCTGGACAGTGACAAGAGATGCTCCATTTAATGAATACAAGAGACAAGCCAAGAAGCGCTGAGTAGACACTGAATAGGACTAAACTATGTACATAATAGTTTTTTGCCTTTTGTTTCATAATCAATTTTATTTATATAACCTCTTTGCTGATTTTTAAAGTGTTACATAAACAGGACAGGTGAAATAGTATCATGTAAAGCAACCATAAACACATGAAAAGACCTAGGTTTACAATTTATGATTAAAACTCTACTATCTTCACAATATACATAGACATAAAATGTAAAAACTTAAATATCTTAGAAACAGTAGCCAATCAGTTGTTTTAATTGTCATATTTGAATTCAGCACATCAAAATATATACTAAATAGTACATTTTATCTCTGAAGCAGACGACTTCTCAAAAATTGTAGACCAGTGTAATCCTCAACACATCTGGGGATTGTGGCAAACTGCTCGGAAAGTGCAACTATTAAATCTTCATGTTTGCTTCTTTTTCCTCCATAAAATAAGAGCATGTAGCCTGGACCCATTCTACAGATGAGGGATGGGATCAATGGGCCTCCTTGGCAGCTCCCTTAAGAAATAGGAAGAGGTGTAATGGGCTTCCCCTCCTCCATCACAGATGTGTCAAGTTAAAGAGTAGGAGTTCTGATGTCCTGGGAAAGATGTCATCCCAAAGTGAATATTCTAAACTGAGTGACATTCTGATTTAAATCTCTCTAGAATATTAAGATGAGCCCTTATGCATATTACCTATATCAGTATATGAGTCTATTTGTCCACCAATAGTAAATCATATAATCCAGGTTGTAAGCACTATGCCCACTAGCAAGCGTTTGCAAGAACATGCTCTAACGGATCAACAAAGCAGCATTGGATTTAGAGAAATCTGTTCATCTTGCTCACTACAGTTGTACAAGGATGTTTTCTTGGGGACAGGGGTAAATACCTTGACCAGCATCATGGAAAGACAAACAAATGATACTGCTATGAATAGGGGTACAAAAGCAGAAAAATAAAAAACACTAAGTAAAGAGGCATATGATGAAGTTGAACCAATTTACAATGGGTAAAAACTAAACTAACTTTGACACCCTGATAATCATTGGTGTATATCAACACAAATTAGAACTGTTCATAGCTACACTACAGAAGGTGACCTTTAAGACCACTGGCCCTGATTCACAGGTAGTTTCAATTCAGGAAGAAAAAAAAAGAAAAGCCTATTCTATAAGTGTATAAATACTGTCATATTCAAGAAAGTAAGTATGGTAGCTTCTAATGTGTGTCTTAAAATATCTGCATTTGAATTACAGGTTACAAATCAAATAGCCTCAAAAATTCTTGTAGGTTAAATGCAGTTAACCAAACAAAAGAATAGAGCACAGTAACACACAATGCTTTTCTCACCATAAAACTGAAAATACTATGTTACTCACAAAGCCAGAGTTAGAACATATACATTCAAATCATGTACGTTTCAAATGATAGGATTGTCTTAGCAATCACAGGCGCCAGTGTGATATTGTTGCTGAACTGTTTGAATATCTAGGGAGCTGTAAAACCCTCCAATACGCCTCTTGTTGGTTAAACTTCGACTACTTTACACCCACTCCAAGACAAACACTCCCATGCTCTGAATTAAAATTATGTTACAAACAAGGAGAATTTTCAAACATTCCATTGGTTCTGAAACATTTTAATACAACGCCTTAGCACATATGCTAATAAAGTACTCATAAGGATGTACCACACATGATTTACTGCTAAACATGTATGATATGTGTTTTACTACACTGCACTTTAACAATAAAATTGTTGTCAGCTGACAATGTCATGCTAATTCAGAGACCACAAAACATCTCTATTCACAATAATTGGATCCACACACTTGTTTTGCAGGCTGACTAACATCTTTACAGTTCTTTGATTAATTCAGTATAAAAATACACATAAAGAGCTAAATACATTATAGGATGTACCTGTAAATGTAAGGTATATGCCTTTTTTGTTGTTTATACATCTAAAAGACTTTCAGTTGCGTTCTTCTAATTTTATTTTCTAAAAAATTTCTTCTATGAAACACTCCTTATAAAAAGTTTTAGTTGTCTTGCTCAGAGTCAATTCCATTTTTACTTTTTTAAAATTTTTTAGTTATAATATAAAAAGTATGCTTTGTACAGATGAACTAAACACAAGAAGGGTATGGAATCACAAAAATATAGGGATTGGAAGGGACCTTGAGAAGTATATATGGTGCTCTACATTTTCCAAAATAACTAGTGGCTTTCAGTGTCCCAATTTTTGGGTGCCCAACCTGTGATACCTTAAAGAAAAACTAATGTTTTGGGGCAGATGTTCTGGGCAGATGCACAGAACTAAAAATCAGGACCCTTTACATTGTCTCAATTTGGGCACCTAAAAATTAAGGCACAGAAATTTCTAGTCACCTTTAAAAATTAAGACCACTCTATCCTTTCTTCTCACTTTTCCCATTGACTATATATTCCCATTGTAAGCAGTTACCTATCTCAGCAATTCCAATTTTCCAGCACAGTAGTAAAATGAGTCTCAGCCACTACACAGATGATGCACACTCTTAACACCACGTTGTTTGGAATTCCATTCTCCAGGGTTTTTTAAATCTTCTGGGGACAGCTAGTACAGATAAACTGAACATATCAAGTACCTGAGTTAAGATTCCTAATTCAGCTAATGCACGAAAACCTTTGGATAAGGAAAACCTCTTGATCGTAACATGCATCTATAGGTATGGTACCATTAAATACTTCCAGCCTCTACCCGGAGAGAAGGGAAGAGAAGTAAAAGCCAAGAGTAAGCACAGAGCCCATGAAAAAAATTCTCTAAGTAACAATAACTGATATTACTGTGATCCCAGCTTCCCGTGCAAGGGCCACAAAGGTATTGCCTGCAACTCCATGCTGCGAGTGATTGTATTAGCAGGTGTGAGATTTATTTCCTATTTGTGGTGGGGTTTTTTAACCCAATTTAATTTTTAAAATATTTTTTTCAATAGTTACACAGGACTAGAAAGGTGGGGATCCCCTGAGAATAGTGCAGTGGTGCCGGTTGTGGAGGACTCAGGAGTAGCGTACTGCATGCACTAGAGTGATCCTAACCAGGAGTATCATGACAAGAGTGGCCGTGAAAAAAAATAAAAGTAGGAAATGAAAAACTTCATTAAGCTTTTTTAAGGTTTATTTTATTCTTAAGTTGTCTCATCCAAACCCATTCAGATTCACCTATCTTTATGCATGGCATTACGTCAAATCTAGAACACTCATTTTCCCCCCTCCCCCAACTTCTCTTACATTTCTTGGGCCTTTCCCACCAAAACATAGCAAACTGACAGTTGCTTCAAAGACATTAAACAAATGTCTAACATGCAACATGAGGAAAGGTTAAATGCAACCATTGCAATCCAGACTCTTTGGAGGTGATGGCATATCTGAGCAAATCTGACACCACTTCACTGTATAGAGCAAAAATGTCTTATTGTCCAGGTTAAACTCTGTGCTCTTATCCCTTCTTGTGGCTATAACGTAAGAAAAGCTCTTTCCTTGCTGAAACCAACATGGAACTCAAAAGTGCCAACACACAGAAAATGTATAACGGGTTCTATCTGAAGATAAGTCTTTAGTTACTATTTTTAACTTACTTTGGCTTCGGTCTCTCCCCTGTGAAGTGTATACAAATGATGAACAGCACTTTGTGATGACGACCAAGGATGTGTCAGTACTTGGAAAACATGGAAATCATGGCCTAGCGTGTCAGTAGTAACCAGTAGCATCCCTGAGTAAAGAAAAGAAAAAGCACAAGGGATTAATCACTGCAGAGAAAGAAGTTTAAGGATGTGGGTCTAAAATATCTATCACGTTTTTCACTTTGTTTTCTGGATCCACACACACACAAATGGTGTGAGAAAATTATTTCTTTCTAAAGGGATTAATTTCATGCAAATGTTTTAATTAATTTCTAAGCAGAAGTTCATTAGAAATCAGACAACTGTAACATTGTTGAACTAAACTGTACAGTCAATTAACTAAGTCAAGACACTCACGCTGAAAGTTAATATCTCCCATGATCATTATGAAGCACCAAAGTTACTGCAAACTGCAGTTTACCTCCCCTATAGTTCTCAATTGGGCAAGTAAACATTTACTCTCAGCCAATATAATGAAGATTGATGTTTCCAACACAATTCCTTTCTTTCATGCAAGTGAAAACACTATTAAACATAAACTAAAGATAGCCCCTCCCCCAAATTATTCAAAGGGAGACTCTCTCTCATAAAGCTGTATCACAGAAACTGTCTGATTTATTGCATGAAAAGCTAGCAAATAAGAGACTGAGTTTGCAAGTTAAATATTAAGTGTTACCTTTGCAGAAAACAGGCACTAATGTACGTTGCTGAAATTATTCAATTAGACTGAAGATCAGTAGAATGATAGTAAGTTGTAAATACTATTTATTTTTTCCTCCCTCTACATGTCAGTCCATAATCCAGTTTTTGGACATTTACAACCACATATTTTAGGTCAGCTTGCCATGAAAGTACAATTGTTTATACTAAAACTGAGAGCTTTTTGCTTATATAAAAGTGCTGCGTTATGGCAGAACTTGAGAAGACTGTATAAGAAATACCCGACATTCATTCTCCTCTACAGTAAATCTGTATTATCTTGCTTATCAAAGTAATGTAATAAATTATCACTTATAGTGAGACTGATGTTTAAAGAAGTTTAAAGTGGAAACCAGTTTACTTGAACAGTTTTTTAACAGATAGAATACCTTTACAATTATTTAAAAGGCACTTTAATGTATCTACAAAAATTGAATTTTACACATTTCATGGTGAGTGCATAACTGGAAAAAGTGATGAATGATGTTTTATAAAGGTGTTTGCAGCAACACCATCGTTAAGGTTGAGTTTTTCCACTTAAAACAGAATTGAAATCTCTTTCAAATTTAATCACTGAAATAGTGTCTCCAAATTTAGCATAATTCCTGTTCAAAAGGACAAGAGCTTTACCTGTGACATTTTTATGATGAAATATTATTGACTTCCCCTGAGAAAATGATTTAAAATTCTTTATATAAATGTGGCCCCACATTTCTCTCTCACCCCCCTTCTTTCTGTAGCTAAACAGTCATATTCACAAGCTCAAAACCTCTCATATATACACATCATCACATCGCTGATATAGGCCACTTTTACAAAATGTACTGAACAGAAAAATTGTATGACTCTTAATCGTACCTCATTTGAGAGGAAAGATAGCCCCAGTGGTCAGGGAACTAACTTGGGATTAGAATGACTTGTGTTCAACTCCCTGCTCTACCACAGGCTTCCTGCATGTCCTCAAGTTATGCAAGTCCTCGGTTCTCCATCTATAAAATGGGGATAATTCCCTACCTCATTGTGAGGCATTCGGAAGCCATGGTAATTCAGACTGTATAAGCATCTTAAATAAATAGAATTGCAGAGATCCAAGATGTGTTTGGCAGACAAAATACCTGTCAGTCTCTGCGTGGTTTGTCGACGGGGCTGGGACAGAGAGGGAAACCACCCTCAGTGCATGCATCCAGTCCCTCAAAAATCATACACAAATGCACAATCTTACCTTCCGCAAGAGTCTATCCAACAGACACACTTTCAACTGATTCTGAGTGTTGGAAATGAAAGTTGGTTGCGGAGCTCAGGAACCTATGAGGGTATTTGGCTATTATCTTTGTGAAGTAAGGCATTTGAGTTGAGGTTGGTCTGCCTGTTAATACTGGCTTAACTGAACATTTCCTTGGTTTTCAGAGACTAAGTTGGTAGGAAATATAGTTAAAGTTGCTCAAATGCAAGTTAGCTAGTCTTTAGTGTGGGATAACACACAATTTACATTAACTCTATTCTGTAAAAGCAGAAGACATATTTCCCTTTTAGTAAAGTGTGTTATCCCCAATAATAAATACCATCTTCCATGGAGAAAATGTTATGATCTAGATGTAAATAGTGTTCCCTGTGTTGGTAGCAGGCTGCCTCAACTAAATGAGGGGGAACAGAACGAGACCTGATTCCACTCCAAACACATTCCCAACTCATCCATTTCATCCTCGCCCATAACAATTTTACATTTAACAACAAACACTTTGTCCAAACCAAGGGAACAGCCATGGGCCCTAGGATGGCTCTCCAATATGCCAACTTCTACATGAGTCGCCTCGAGGAAGAATTTCTGGAAGGATGCACCAATGATATTTTCATCCTCTAGACAAACCTAAGTTTAAAGTGGAAATCAGTTTACTTGAACTGTTTTTAATAGATACATTAAAGTGCCTTTTAAATAACTTCAAAGAGATTGTATCTACAGATTTCCACATAACTTCAACAACTACCACACATCCATCAAACTCTGTCTAAAATACTCCCACACTAGCAACAATTACTTGGATACCATAATTAGCTTCAATAATGGAACCCAACAAACTGCTATATACAAGAAACCCACAGATCACCACATTTATTTCCACAGATCCAGCAATCACCCCAGACATGCCAAAAATGTGTTCTCTATAGCCAGGTACTCAGATATCACAGAATTTGCTCCAAAAAGAAAGTGTGGGAGACACACCTAAGCACATTTAAAATTCCCTTCACTAAACAAGGACACTCCACCAGAGAAGTAGATCGCATCATGGAAAATGCCATGCAAATACCTGCTTCAATACAGTAAAAAAAACCAAACAAACAAAAAAAACACCTCCAACTGCACTCCCCCTACTTGTCACAAACCACCCCACACTAGAACCCAGATGGAGTATCACCAAATAGTTACAACCCACATTTGATGAGGACCACATCCTGAAAGAAATCTTTCCTGAACCCCCTCTTCTGGCCTTCAAACAACCTCCACAACATCACCAAGCTCATCATCAAAAACACGCTTCCCATACCAACTCAAAGTGGCACCAAACCCTGCCACAACTATGATGCAAAACCTGCAGACATATCTCCACGGCTACAATGATCAATACCCCCCCACACCACATGTTTTAAGATTCCTGGGTCCTATAGATGCCTATCACACGTGGTGTATCTCATCCAATGCATCAAATACCCCAGCAACAACTATGTGGGTGAAACCAGACAATCACTGCGCTCTCAAATTAACTCTCAGAAAAATTTAAAAAAAGACAAAAACACCATATCACCCTTGGGCAAAACTTTTCACAAAGCGATCACTCCATATCTGACCTCCCAGTACTCATCCTCAAAGGAAACCTGCACAACATATTCAAAAGGCAACCCTGGGAACTTAAACTTCATACATCTGTTACACACTAAAAATCATGGACTCAGAGACACTGACTTTATGGCTCATTTGTAACACACCCCACTGCCTGCTAACTATTAATTGTCCACTTCATTTTAAGTGGTTTCCTACAGCATGTGTAAACCCCTTATGCTTTACAATCTAACCCTCAATTGTCCACTTGATTTTAAATGGTCTCCCACAACGTGTTAACACCTTATGCTTAACAATCTGCCCCAACTTGTACTTGGCTCAGACACTCTCGTTTCCTTCCCCAAATCTAAAGAGCTCTGTGGAGTTTGAAAGTTTGTACTTTCCACCAATAGAAGTCGTTCAATAAAATATACTGCCTCACCTACCTGGTCTCTCTCTCATCCTGGAACCAACACAGCTACAACAACATTCCAAATAGCTTGCAACAGCAGCTTCAGATAACTCTACCCCTTAACTGAGGAAACACTTGGAATGATTCAACAGCAGAATTAGGATTTAGGGTTAGGGAATCATTACTGGTGCCATTCCCAAAGCAGACTTTTCAAACTACACACACGCATGCCCCCACTCAATCCACACATTCACACCCTAATAGAACAAGACACATATCTCTCTGTAAAATAAATAAATAAAAATAGAAAACAAAGTAAGAGAGGAAAAATAAGATACCTAAGAGAAAAGAGATTTGAACTTCTACTTTATGGTCTTATGATCTTTGTCTCCAACATTGCAGGATGGTGACTGCAGTTATTGGAACCAGCCAATGGAGTGGCTTCGTCATAGAGCTTGCTGCCAGCTACTGTGTCTCTCAGACAGTAGCAAACCAGCAAGCTAGCATAGCCAATGACCAAAGTCTTCGCTCCCTCCCCATATGGGCGGCCTATCCAAGGGAACTAAGGGGGATGCTTGCTTCAGAGGTTGTTGGTGGACCAAGAGAGCTTTGTCTTGACCCTTATTCCCACTTACATGCTCTGCCTTACACCACCTTCATAGTCTGGGGGCCAGTTAGATGATCCGTACACTCCGTACAGTCATCAGACCCCAACCCTTGTCAAGATGGACAGTCTTTGGCGTGAGAGCTCTCTAAAAAGTCCTGCTCAGGGTGACCATTGTCTTGAAAGGTCACTGTTGCAACCTCATGCCATAGGATCCCTCAGAATAGAAATTAGGAGTTGCAAGGCTGCCTCCAGCATTCTATCTGGGGTAAATAGCCACAGGGTCCATTCTTGGCATCACTACCTGTTATAGTCTTAAGATGGCTCACAAAAATAGCCAACGGCCTAGTCAGCAACCTTGTCATGAGCTCATCCATCCTCTTACATTTTCTCAATACACTGGAAATGAATTTAACTAGCCCAGGACAGACTGTCATCCTTGCACTAAAGCAAGAGAATTGAGGAAGTCAACGTGTGTCCTCAACTGTGTATAAAATGATGATTTATAACCACTAACCTTTGACTTAGAGGCAAAGAACTGCTTTTACATGTTATCAATAAAAATTCCATTGATAACAAAACAATTAAAGTGTATGCTGATCCAAAATTCTCATTTGGGCTAGTTCTCTCACAAAGGTCTAATCCTAATCTCTAATCCCTATCTGCCTGTATAGGATTCATCAGAAACTCATTTTAAAAACCATTGTAAAGGAATGTAGGGTGTGCTCTGGGGGTGTTATCTGTGCATTTTTTGAATGTTATGTGTAGTATTTGAATAAATTATGCAGTGAAATGTGCTTGGATATCTGGAATTATAATCAGATCCATATGGTGTAATTAATTTTTTTCCTACACTGTTTTTCTCCTTTTCTTGTCTTTTAATTTTTTTATGTACTTGCTGAAAGAGTAAAGAAGTGAAAGATAATACAGCATTTGTGGGAAGAAAGGAGTTTGCTTTAAAATGGAAAGATGGAGACTATCTGATTCGGCAGTTTGCTTGTTTAATGTAGAATTCTGCAGTGCGTCACCGTATGGAGAAAATGCGTATTATTAGATGATACACACCTTAGCTGTATTAGTAATTTTTTTCAGGAGGTGAAAAAATTACTTTCATAATGCCAACATTTGCATTTGATATACAACTATATGCTTGTCTAAACCCCAGTAATGTGCTAGTCTCAGGCACAATACCACAGACATGGTAGACCAAAGTACATTTTTATAAGACAATTAGCATTTTAAAATATCTTCCTTATTGTTATTCAAACAATAAATCACTGAGGTTTGGAATGTTTGCTTTTCTTTGGTGCACATGTGTATGTGGTATTTTCCATCTCTCTTTACTTCATAGCAAGGAGTTACAGTGTTCAATTACCACAGCTACTATTTAGTTTCTGACTCTAGCTCCCTGCAACAAAAAGTACATTGTGCAATTCCATAGCACCATAGTGGAAATGATCCCAACAAAGAAACAGATGAACTTGAATCTTAAGGATTACTTTCATTTCCAAATGCAGGCAATTTTAAATTCAGTTTTCTCTTTCAATAGCTTTCTCAAAGACTGTGTTTATATGGAAATATAGGTTAGCACTGTCGTAAATTAATTCCAAAAATGTATTCTCTTATGATGTATTTTGTATAAAGAATCACAGATGAAAAGTGAATAATTCTCCAGGATTTCCTGCTTGTTTTTCAAAATGGCATTAAACCCTGTTTAGCAGATAACATCTGAAACCAATTCAAATTCTTGCATACACATAACCCAGTGAGAATTTGTGTGTAAACCAGATATTACTTTATATGCATCTCTTTGCAAAGATTTTGATTTTCTTATTCACAACGTGAAGGAAGCAGCTAAATTAAATTAATGACTGTGTTTTACTGTGTGGTTTTTCAAATCCACAGAAAAGATTAAAAAATTCAGTTTAGAAGGAACTGATATCCTACACACACACACAAAAAGGTACTTTATCTTTGTTTTAGCTAACAGATACATTTGCTTTAATTTACAACTTCCTATTTTTCGTGCATACTCTTTGGGAAACAATAAACTTCTTTCAGGAAAAAGTTTAAAAAATACATACATAAAAGGAAAAACTGGTACAGATGTAGACTGTGGCTTAAGAGCTATTTATGCAGTATCAGAAGACTAAACCAGACTCTGGCCTGGCCATAAACTAAACCCACGCCCTAAATGAGGTGCCAAGCCACAAAAAGCATTTGCGTCAACTGGGAATACAAGGAAAAGGAGGACTTCTAATTATAGGGCCTGGAAGCGGAAGCCTAGAGTGATTAGGAGTTTAGGCGCTGCTGTATGTTTATCTGGGAGCTTCCTCTCTCTCACACACAGCCTGGGTTTGATAGATGAGGGTTGGTCTAGAGGGTGGGATTGAAGTTGCTGATGGTACACAGAGTTCTCCAAAATCCAAGGAGACGAAGACTGAATATTAAGTCTTCTGTGGCCTTATAGGAACCTAAATCTTTTCAACTAGGCGTCAGCTGGTTAGCCCAAAAGACAAAATTAAAGAGCAGCAAATCTCAGTTGGGTACTTGCTATAAAATCTAGGAAACCTGAGTAATTTAAGCATCTCCACCGCATCCTATTTTTAACACCCATCTAATTGCATCGTTGTTTATTATGTTCATATAAATAAGATAAAAACAATTTCACCTTGGGTTAAATTTTGCAAGTAAATTCTCTTGAAATAACGGCATCTTTGAATGTAACAAGTCTCCCCCCCTTAAACAATGTCATTCTGTAATTATATATTGAAGAACGCAACACACTCAAGGCCACCTGGAGCTGTTTTTAAAAACATTGAGGACCCAATTTTCAAGAAGTCAGGCACACAACCGAACAAAATAAAAAGTGCGTTCTACAACAGGCTTATTTAAGCATGCAGTTTAGCTATCTGCATGGACCAAAGGGCTACTCAGAAGCATAAGTGGCCATTTGTGCACACAATCATATTAAGATGATGTGAACAACTGAACGTACTTTTTGAGTATGATCACAAGTACCATACATCAAGTGGAAAATTTCACCTAAGCCTGATTGTTTTTAATGGCAGAATTATTTTGCATTGGGCAGGTTTTTAAAATTAAAGAACCAGCTGGTATAAATTAGCACAGAAGTCAATGGAGCTACATTGATCAGCAGCTAAGGATCTGGACCATATTAACTGTACTCTTGAATTTGCTATTCTCTCAATATTAGATACAGACATTATAAGTATAGAATTATTAACTACTTCACTAATGTGGGCCCGTTTCGGCATGAACTGTAACTTGGCTGCTTCTATCCTAGTGCCCCTCAAAACCCACAATGGGAGCCATGTATCCATGTTTCAATGTAGGGCCAATGGATATGTGATCGATGTGTTTATGAATGTCTATGCCCTGACCCATCAACAGCCCCTATTCATATCCACTCTTTTCTAGATTATTCACACTCCTGGAATATGCAGTATGGACTCTGTATGGGGGAATACAATCAAACATTAATGGTGATTCTGAAGTCCATGTGTGTGTCCATATGTGGGACATGTGCCATAGTTCTAGAATTTGGTCCTATAACCAAGTTGGACTTATTAAGAAATCAGATCTGATTTTTTTATGTGAACCTAGATTACCAAAGTTTATCATACTGGGAAACAAAAAACACTTTAAAATATCAAAAGCTTATATGTAATCATGAGAGATTATTACACCCTGTGATCCGATTAATACAAATCTCGTATCAAAGCTGGACAATTTGAAATAAACATTAGGCTAATTTACCTTGATTAACACATGGTTCAAGTTATGCTTTATGTACTAGAACAATATTCAACATTTTCCTCAAACTACCAACTGTGATCCACAGTTGATAGCCCAGTAAATTTTAAATCTGGATCAGGATGGTTTTCTCCCTCCTACACTAAAGAACACACATTAAGGACAGCTGAGCAAATGAGGGAAAGGGATCAAGGGAACTGACTGTTCTTTTAACCCTGCCCGCGGTTCCCCTCAAAAAGGATCGCAAAGCCATGGTCATTACCACTGAGGTAGCATTCTGGGTTTTTGCTAATTGCAAAAGATTAGTCAACAATATGCAAACTTTTTTTTATTGATTAAACATGTATATTATGTTATTCTCTGTATACTGGAATAACATCAAGATAAATGTTGGAGAGAGAGAGTGAAATCCTGGCCCAATTGAAGTCAATGTCAGTTCTGCCATTTACTTCAATGGAACCAGGATTTCAGCTACAGTATATAGTTGTTCATTTCTTAAAGTCATATGTATTTTTATCCTATCCTCCCAGTATACATTTCCAGTGAAAAATATCTGCTGTGCCAATGTCTTCTCTCTGATTTTACTAATTTTTAACAAATCATAGAATTCATCAGCAAGCTACTTCATTTCAAAACAGAGGCCAATTACTTCTAATATGTACATAAATAGAAATGTATTTACACATATACACACTAATCTTTAAGGTTCTCAATGTTTTAATTAAGTACTTTTTTTAACCTTTTGCAAATTTCACAGATTTTTAAAAAATCAAAATTGTTTCTGTATTCTTGTAATAAGTGATTTGAGTACCACTCAGAAGAGAAATCACACCTATATATTTGCATTATTTGAAATATATAATATATATATATATACACACACACACACACACACACACACACATATAAACAGTAGAAGAAAAAGCATGAAAATAAAATGTATTTCAAATAATGCAAGTATAGACCCAAGTGCACTACATTTAAAACACTTAAAGAAAAGAAAAACAAATAACCCTAATGCTTCCCTTTTCCTTAAGGGTATGGACGCCGATTCCAATTTCTAGTTCATGAACAGGAGAGTATATGAATACTGACATTGTTTTATACAAAACACAAGGACTGAGAGCACACACTGAACAACATGGGAAGGTACTGGACCAGCCTCATCAAGGCCTTATGTCAAGGCAGAGTTTAAAAGCAGTCGAGGAAAAACACCACAACTGGGATGTGGGCACAAACAGTTCTTACAGTGAGTTCCACTGTCTGGCAGCAGCCAAACAGGTGTGATCACAAGGGAGGGAAGTGGTTACACGTCCAGCAGTTCAGTAAAATTTGCTTATTTGGTATCTTGTTTTGGGTCAGAACATTGGTTGGGTAATAAGGAACATTTTGCAGTGCATTTCCAAGCTTTACTCCACTACCCCCATCTCGCAAATTCTTCAGTCCATTCTGACTTGAATGAAGGTGCTGCAGAGATAGGCAATACATACACTTAGGTGTTGGTAGCACTGGCCAATAAACTATGGTATGGAACTGGATAGCTTCTGATTTTGAAGATAAGGTCCTTAAGTGGGGAGTTCTGCGATATGTTCCAATCTGGCTTTGATAATAGGTCCAACATTCAGGTGAAAAGGGAGACATGAAGCTCGACGATTAAGGTGGTAAAGGAATGATGGATTTAGTCTATTTGTAGTAATGCTTAGTAATATTTCTGAAATTTGGTGGGGGCGGGGGGAAATCAAAATATCAAAGATCATATTCCTGGGGCCTCTCTTCAGACATCTTACTTCCACCAAAGTGACATGAAGGTGTACAGCATACGATTACAAGGCTTCAGATCTTTCTTTTCTTCAATTCAAGAACCTCTTGAGACACTTTCAGCATTAAACCCAGAGGGAATGCAGACTGAATTTACTAATAAGTCTATTTTTAAGCAACACATCTATGTTATAGCTACTTGTGATGTGTTAATTCTTTAAAGAGCAATCAAATGAGCCGAGCATTTCCTCTTTTTAGTTACAGTATCTCCTACAATCCCTGCCAGACGAGTGCTAGGTGGAGTGTAATTCTTTTTATTAAATGAAAAATCACTTACCTCCGGGGAGTCAAAGGGGGGTGGGAGTGGGAAATAAATGTATTCAAAGATGGGTTGGTTTTTTTTGCTATTTCAGTTACCTACTCCACGTACTATATTCTCATTGGTGTCAAGCTAGTTAATCACCATGAAGAGGCAATTAATTTGCCATCATTCAAACCACAGCTCCTGTGCCACAGCAGAGTAGACATTTTGCGGGGGGGTTTAAGCCTTGTTGTTTACTACAACTTTGTTGTTGTTGTTAAAAAAGAAGTTCCCCAGTTAACACTCTCTCCTAATAAGTTAATCAAAAAGCACTGCTAGCTGCCCATATCTCCTGCATTATTTCCCACCTCTAGCCCCAACATGTACAGTATATGCCAAAAGAAAAGGCACCTTGCACAACTTTTTGCAAGTACTGTATACCGTATAGCATAACATCAGACTAATTTTAATAGGGTTGTCTTCAGAGGCAACAACTAAAGCTGAAATACAAAGCCAGAGTAAAGAGTGGACAAGAAAAGAATGATTCTAGTTTTAAATAATTAGGGATCAATCTATGCTAGATAACATGGCATCTAGGAGTTGAGATTCCAAGGTGAAGATTAATCATGCAAATTTGTGAAGGAAGTTCCCTTCGTTATAAAAATTCAAACAACAAAAAAGTAGCTAGCTGCATTCATATTAGAGCTGAAATAAGTTAACACTTATTTAGCACTTTTCATTTTAAGAGAGATGTCCAAACATTAGATAATCAATTTCTTTAATAAAACTCAGATTTTACACACTTGGCGGACTAAGAAAAAAAATCCCTCAGTTAATCTGTGAGGCATTATCAATGCTTCCCAACAATCAAACAAGGTATTTCTCTGCCCACTTGCTCTGATCAATGGGGGAAACTTCTGTCGAGAAATTCCAATTTAAACTTCTTTAACTATTAACCCAAGACCACCATCACATTTCAATATACAGCATTTAAGTAACCAGAGGAATTTCAGGTCCGTTAGAGGTGCAGTCAGGCATTCAAAGGGGTACACAGTTTAATCTGTTTTACTGCAGGCCCAACATTAATTTTCCTGTTATTAATGGATGGAAAAGCTCTTTCCTAGCCAAGGAGGGGTAATTATTTAAAATTTAGATGTGTTGCACTTCACAGCTCTCAGCTGCGCAGCTGGCAGAAGTAACACCCTTGGAAAGCAGATCAATTATTTACTAAATTAAAGAGAGAAAACACATATTTATAAAACATCAGCTTTTTTTACAAAAAAGTGAGTTGAAGTTTATGATTTTAATTTCCCGTCTGAGAAAGTTTTTCTTAACGCCTATGCTTGCATAATTAATAACAGCTTTTTAAAATGTAAGAATGAAATAACTTTGGAGTGTCATGTATTGGTTGGCTCAGTTTGAATCAGGACTCCTGGGTTCTATTATTCTCTGCCACTGACTCACTGTGTGACCTTGAGCAAGTCTCAACCTCTCTTTGTCTGTTTATCTATCTCTAAAATTGGCATTTCACTCTCCTGCAAGTTCAAAGTTCCTTCAGCCCTCTCTCTCTTCCAATCAGCCCCTCTTTCAAACCCACTACAGTCTTCGGCTCTCTTACCAAATCAAATTGAATCTCACCCCTCAGTATATCTTTGATTTAATTTCCATCTACTCCTCCTATTGCTCCCAATGATGTTTCAAATGATCTTTTTTTCCTGCTCCCCTTTTCTCCTCCTTGTATTGTTGGCTTCATGATTTTATTCATTCATATAGTCCCTACACATGGAACACGCTCCCACTTCCTGCTCACCAAGAACCCCTCTTTCTCCTCCTTCAAACCGATTTCTTCCAGGAAGCCCTGCTAACATTTTCTCTTCACTAATAATCTTTCTGCATTTCTTATCTCAACTGCTGTCTTGTGTCCTGTCTTTTACACTATAAGCTTAACTAGGGTTAGGAATGTGTCCCATTCTAACCTTGTAAAGTTGCTGTGAAATTTTACACTTTTATACACAATAATTATGAATACAGAGGAATGCAAGAATATATATATAATTCAAAATTCAGTGCTAGTGGCAAGCTGAAACAGTGTTTACCTACTGCAACAATAATATTTAACTTCACGATCACATTTCCAACTCTTGGTTAAGCCTTTTTGTTGAAAATTCATTTGTTAAATGTTGCTTCTGTTGCAGCCATTACAGAATCCTATAGCCAGCATGTATCCCTACAGTAGATGTACAAAGGCTGGAAGGAAAGACTTCTAGGGAAAAGCATCCCCAACCTGTCCTTGAGGAGGAAATCATGAAGAGTTTGCAACAATATAGTTTTCCGAGACTGTAGGCCCCAATTACTACTTTAATAAACCTGCGTTTAAGTGTCTCCTATAAAAAATTCCAGATATAGGATAATTTCCTCATCTTCCCTGGCTACCCACAGCCACCTGTTGGATTTTTTGTAGTGCAAATGTTAGCAAAGGAGACACCTATCTCGAATGCTGCTTATGGAGATGACTGTTTGAAGGTTACTCATGCCTCGCAATCAGCACACACAAAGACGTTGCCTTGCATGTTTTCAGCTGCATGAAACAAATGAAAGCCTCACTGTTCTCCAGTGGCTTTCAGTTACACATCCATGGTATTCCCAAGCTTGCCAGCTCAGGAACTGAGGGCAATAGCAAAAATCTTAAACTAGGATGCCCTGTGTGATGTTGCAACAATATTGCAACACAGCAACGTACCATGCTTCTGTGACTTTAAAAAAAAATGGATTCAGGGCCAGACTGTCGCCCAGATGCTGTTCAAAAGAAAGAAAGAGGGCAGGGAATAAGGAGCTCCCCATCCTTCTCTCCTGGGCAGCAGCCAGGTAGAACTGCAATCCCTGTCCTCTCTGGAGTGCAGGGAATGCTGCATCTGTGCACCACAGGAGAAAAGACATCACAAAAGGGGATGTGGCCAATTCTGTTCCTGGTGTGCAAACTACCACAGCTAGTGAAGAGGACACAGGACTGGGAGCAGGTTCTACTCCTGGCTTTGCCATTGCGTCTCTGTGTGAACTTGGGGAAGACACCGAGGCTCAGTAAAGTGGTGATAATGATACATACCTTCCTTTGAAATGGACTTTGAGATCTGTGCATGAAAAGAGTGTTATAATAATTAAGAAAATGTTTAGCTCACAAAGTGTTCCTCTGTGTATTGTGATACAGCATGGCCAGAAGGCAGCAGGAGAGTGATCTAGGATGAGGAGAAGCCTTATTCCCTGTAGATTAATTAAAAGCACCTGAAACCAATTAGAGCACCTGAAGCCAGTCACCTGATAAAATCCCCCTGCTTCAATCAGCCAGAGGAGGCGCTGGAGCAGAGTGGTTTGGTGGTGGAGCAGAGAGCAGTTTGGAGGAGCTGAATCAGAGTGGTTTGGTGGTGGAGCAGAGAGCAGTTTGGAGGAGTGAAGCAGAGTGGATTGGTGGTGGAACAAAGAGCAGTTCGAAGGAAAGTGGAGGAGAGTTTTGAGAAGTGCTGCAGCAGGCTAAGAAGACCAAGATCCTAGGTAAAGGGACACCTGGCTTGTGCAGAGGGAAGGCAGGAAGCCCCACAAGCTGAAGGTCAGGAGAGGGAAGTAGCCCAGGGGAAAGAATCACTGGTACAAGTGGTTCACCTACTATCATAGGGCCCCTGGGCTGGGACCTGGAGTAGAGGGCGGGCCTGGGTCCCTCCCTCTCCACTCTCCTTCCCTGGAATACTAGTAGGATAGCTGTTGCCCCAGTTCAGGGGCAAGAAATGGCACCCTGAAAACCCCCCACAAGAAGAGAAACTGCGGGACCCATTATAGTAGTGCTGGCAATTTGCCACACGATAAATTAGAAGTGGCAAATTTGTGTATAAACAAATTAGGGAAAGTATTAGAGTGCTTTGGGTGGCTAAAACGCCTGATTAATATAATTTGCCCACATAGCAAAGGAGCCAGGCCTTGTCCATCAGTGTGAGCCAGCAATGCTTCTGCAGTGGTGGAAGATTAGCCACACTTATTGGCAAAAGAGAATACACAAGTCAAAAGATGTACACTTGCACTGTTGGTAGCCACAGTGGACAGCTGGCATCCCCTACTGTAGAGTCATCAGGAATGTAACCAGCTTGCTTTAAGGAGGAAAAAAACCTCTCAGGTTTCTGTGATGGTCGTGAATCTAATGGCCAGAAAGAGCAGCCGTATCACAATTTTTATAAACTGCACCCTTTTCCTGCCTGCACCACCCTCAACTCCACCCCAACCCTGATTAAGAGAACTGACACCACTGACACACTTACAGATTAATTCCGCCAGCAGCCTTCAAATGACTTTTCCACCTCTTTCACAGGGTCAGATTCAACCTTCCCTTCTGCCAGCGTAAGCCAGGGCCCGTAACAGATAGAAAGTGCAAGGAGGAGCCAGCATAGCCTGAAAAACGGGCAGTGCTGCTTGGGACAGGGTGTATCCATGGTCTATGGTGATTCTGTGCACTCCTGCAACAGCCTCCACCAGTGAGGCTCCTAAAGAATCTCCACCACAAACTAAAACTGTGCTTCTCCATTGGGAACCTCAAGGGAGAGCAAGGGGTGTAAAATGCACCATCTTTTGCCAGCCAAGGGGAATCTAGCAGCCTATTGCAACTACTGTAAGGGTAGAGGGGAAAAAAACCCTTGCACACCCAGGTGCTAGATAAATGAACATACAAAATTCATTATTTGAATGTCATGGAATGAAATTAGCGTAGGGACAACAAAATGAATGTAAATTACTTAAAAAATGCTGTTCACAAGCTAGATGCCATTATGCATCTAAAACGTAGCCTACAGACTATATCTGGCTATTGTGCATACATCCTGGGAACACTTGCTAAAAAGGCATGATGAATGCTTGTGATGATCAATAATTATGGCCTAAAGTAAATTTTGGTTTTAGAAAATGAAATATCTAAATTGACTTTAAAATATTTTCCCAAGGATAATAGACAAAGTTATTGGCCCTGGTCATTACATTTTTTACCTACAAACTTTAACATTAGGAAAAAAGCCTTGTAAGAGTCTCAGTGAACAAATCTCCAAGTCTAATATTTATTTTGTCTAGATAGCCAACTAAAACTGAGGCCTGCAAAATTATATTACCATAAAATATTTTATTTCTAGTTAAAAATGCCTTGGCTTTATCAAAATCTTCATTTACAAATGATATGTGAAGGGTCAGAGATTAACATTTCTCAACTGTCATTAGCCCAAGGAGTCCAGTTTAGCTTCCCTAAAGAGAGTTGCAATCCAAAATGTTAAAAGACAGCTTTTGGTTTGGGCATTCTACCATAGCACTTTAAGCAAACTCTGAAACAGAGTTAGTCCAAAGGGAAACATTCATTTTTGTGCTGCAAATTTCTTAAAAATCCTAATTTAAGATTCTAAAATGCACCAGTAAAGATTAACAGAAGCCATAATCTGTTTTCACCAGCTGCTGTGTGCAACAGAGAATACAAACATTTTCCTACTGAGAAATGTGTTTCCCCTTTCCAAATGACAATTTTCTAATGAACTCTGTTCCATGTCAAGAGTGCTTTCTGCAAAAAACAGATATTGCTATGTACACTGTAGTTTTGCATTCAAAAAATAAATACACAGAACGGGAGGACAAGTTTATTGGTTATAGCCAGGCCTATTAATACCATTTACCTTAGTAAGAAGATGACCAGCTGTTCAAGGTACAAAGGATGATACAACTGCTTCCTGTCACATTTAACAGCCCAGTGTCATTTACAGTATAAATACTGGGCAACAAATGAAAGAACATCCTTCAACTTATATTACTATTATTTATATAAACACTTAATCGATATGATTTTCAACCTCCAAACACGATTCTTGTTTTCATCCACTCCAAAAATACTACTAAGAGATTAATTAAAATATATGGGTTCCCCCATTTGAATTAAAAATGAATATGACCCTTTCAGCGGCACTGTTTATAAAATGTAATTAATAGGATTATTCCTATAAATGTTTCCGTCCATCTACAATGGAGAGAAAAATTTGCTAATTTCTCACAAACATTGTCTGACATAATTTAAAAATCTATTTTATTTATAATTTAGATCTGCCTGGATTGGGATTTCAAAACATTTCTCTTATGTTTGTCTCAGGATCTGAATTATACACGGCTGTATAAAACTTGCCAAGCAGTGGATTACAATGTATTTAGCAACTAATATACAGCTTTATCACAAGCAAAAATTCTAAAATTTGCTTTTAAATGTGGTAAATTGAAGACGATATACTAAAATAATAAGATGGTCTAATGCTCAAAGACCATGTACTTTAATATTACTCTTAAAAGCACATAATTTCTGAATTCTAAATAAACATGCATAATTTACATCCAAGTTGGTTTTAATTATCATAGTTCATAAAAGGCCTTTATACTTAAGAGCTGTCAAAATGAACGGAGGAATATTGTAGCGTTTAACATGCTAAAATCCATAAGGAATCTTCCCTTTGTGGCCCCCTCAAAATTCCTTTAAGCATGCCCAGTTCATTAATGGAACTGAAAAGTACAGATTCCACGATGCTTATCAGTTGCGTGATTTACAGGCATTATACTTTGAAAAGTCTCACCAATCGTGACTCTGTTTAAAGCCTGAAGGGACTACCTCACACCACCCATATCGAGTCTTGTCCAGATCACAGTACTAAGCCATCATGCTCCTTGCCAACATCATAAATACTGCCATTAAAATATTTGTTTTAATTCCGACCTCAGAGTCACAGCTAATAAACAAGAAAGGCAATGAGAAATTGAAAAACAAACTAAATGCAGCTGTTGGACTGGACGTTTCACAACTGTGTTTAACTGCATCCTTTAATTTCACTTCTATGAATAGAAACCATACAGCACAGACTGCATGCCAGCTAGTCAACCAAGCAGTATTTTCTCTCCAGTTCATTTTGCAGTGTTATTCCGTCATGTGAATTTTACTGTATTTTTAACTTTTCCCTGGAGATTATTCTCTGTTCTGGTGTGCAACACAATGTTGAACTATTTGCTGGTTGTTTCTCATTTTACTATGCACTAGCAATGGATGGCATTTGCATAATTTTTCTATGATCTTTCAGTCTTACTCTCATTAAAAGGTGCACAAATTTTGTTTGCAAACATTCATGTGTAAACACGTCTTCATACATATACTCTGCTGTTTTACAAAGAATGCTTCATAAGATACACAGAATTAGGTATATGTAAGGAGTAAAGTGGCCCGCTTATATTATTTTACAGACTTCCCCAGACTTATTGCAATACATTTTAACAAGTATTATTGTTCTTAATGGGTCTATTATATAACCTATGAAAAAAGCTTGCCAGAATGCGCATGGTTACTAAAGGGTAAGTAGTTACAGCATTAGGACCCTACATGATCTTGAAAGAAATCCATTCAGAAATGCTGCACAGTGAGGCGGCCGGGGGCTTTGGCGGAACTTAGATAAACATTGAAGGTTTGAAGCAGTTTAAAAATCAGATGGTGATAAAGTTAGGAAAAAGCCATAAAACTTGCATCTGGAACCTATTTTAAGAAATTTCCTTGGTGCAAATGACAATATTATTATTTTGAGTAAGACAAAACAATGCACATTTTATAGATTTAGAAAATCCATAACAATCATGTATCAGAGGGGTAGCCGTGTTAGTCTGGATCTGTAGAAGCGACAAAGGGTCCTGTGGCACCTTATAGACTAACAGAGGTATTGACATAACAATCATATTTCCCATTTACAGGTCAGAGCACTTCCCAGATTTGGTGGATGAAAGGATGAGGCGTGCCAACCTATAAGCTATATACCAACTTCTCGACGCTGATTACCAACACAGAGATCATTGCCCTCCAAATTTCAACACTGGTTTTATTGTATGCTTGTTAAACTTGAAAACCACTTCTCTTTTACACATACCGAGGTCTTAGGTCTGGGCCAGTAGTCTAATCACATGAAAACAGTTGTGGCAGAGTGAATGCTTTAGACCTGAAGTCATATTGCGGGGTCAAGGGGGCATCAGAAGGGGAGTAAAAAGTTTTCAGACAGTTGGATATAGGAATTGCCATAACAGATCACCTATCCAGGTCCACCTATCCCAGTATCCTGTCTCTGACAGTGGCAAATAAGATTCTTAATATGTCTGTATGGAAAGATGGAACAAACAGAGTTAGCTTTACTAGGCTATTGCTGACGTTAAATTGGGCGACTTTTTTCCTATGTAAATTATAACAATGTATCTAATAATGCAACTTCATGAATAAGAGGGACGTTTGCCTGGCTCCTACCATCTCTAGTGTAGACAATTTCTAGTTTAGTCTAGTCCAGATTATCATGGAACAATCGATTCAATTTGGTAACATGTAATCCTTTTTTCCCCCCATCTCCATTTTAAACCTTACACACAATTACAATTCCTGGCAGACTATCATCAGCACATTAAAATCTTGGAGGCTGTTTCGTAAACATCTTAAATTAAATAACCCCCTATAGTGTATTCCTTCCGTTTGTGACCTCCCAAAATTTAGTCCAGGGCGCCTTGATACAGAGTTTATAATGAGCTCTTGTCAATTTACATTATGTAGCAAACATTTTTTCTCATGGTACTGTAATAACCATGACATTTTGTAAATTGTTTGTACCTGTTTAAATATTTCATTATAAAAGATAGTTTAAAGCTTAATCCCTGCTAACGAAAACTTATTGCACAATATCATCACATTGCATGAAATTCACAGAAGAAAAATCCTGCAGTAAAAAAAGACTTGTGAGAATTTTTATCCTAACTACATCTGAAAGTTCCTTCATGCTCCCTACACTGCAATATTGCATTTACACAACACAATAGAGAAGTAAACTGCTGACTGTGCACAACCAAAATTTCCACATAAGTATTCGTGTCTTTATAGTTTAAGCAAAGAAAGGCCCAAATAATTGGTTCAATCACTGATGGAGACTTCTGCATGATATGGAAGTCTAGCTAATGCGGACTCTGATCCTAACCTGATGGCACAGGGCCATTGTTTATGCACAGAATGGGAGACCACAGTCAGATCACTAATTTGTCACAGTCTTCAAAAAAGAGGTCACAGGTAGATGGTAAAGGCATCCTAGACTACATTGATGTGACCATGTAGACATAAGCAATATTGACTGTACAGCATCTACCTCTTAAGGGAGAGGCTCTCTTAAGGAGTGCAAGTATTAGACATAGAAAGGGGACTGTTGCCTGACATCACCACACAATTTATTCAGAGGTTGAAATGTTCTAATAATTAAGTTGCAGCCAGAGGTCTTTAATTCAGACAGAGACCTGAACTGGGGGGGTGAGGGGGGAGTATACTCTTCCAAGCTCATTCCATAAGAGATGCGCTTGTGCAGATTCTCAAAATACAATCATACATGAGCTCTCTGGTCTCAGCACACATCCCCCTTACTGGTGGCTGCATACGCCCATAGGGCTCATTGGTCTTGGCTTCCCCTTGGTGAGCTTTGTCAGTCACGCTGAACTTCTTGAGTTTAGCTGTCGTTCAAGGAGGCTTAGATGCCCTGCTGGCCTCTGAAGCTCCTGGAGCTTGTCTCCTTGATTGGGTGAGGGCAGAAAGGGCAGGGGAAGTGGCAGTACTCTCCCAAGCCCACTGAATCATGGTACCAAAATGAGCTGTCACTGTCACTGGATTGCGTAGATCTTCCGAGTAAATTAGCACCCAGTGACATTAGTGGGGCACATCACACCTTATCATTCTACAAGCCCAAGCAGACATCACTGCTTCATAGCCTCGAGAACGGAGTATCTCAGCAACTAGAATAGCTAGAAATTGTATTTACTGCAAAAAATCCCCTCCACCCCACACAAAATGAGGCTTTGATTCTGTGGAGAAGGCAGCAGCATGAAAGATGTGGCCATACGCCATACTGCTAGGTACCTGCCTAATCTATGCCCTGAACTCAGGTCTGTGTATTTTATACTTCCACAAAGCACCTAGGTTATGGCACTTGGCAATGTAGAATTACTACTGACAACGTTTATTGAATTTATTCAAAACCAGATGTCTAAAAGCAGAATGTGAGCTCTTCAAAGCAGGGAGCTTATCTTTATTTCGGTCTCAAAAGCACCCACCAACATGTCTGGCACTATATACATAAAATTGGTGATTTCGATAGTAAAATCTAGTAACATTTGTGAAAGTAATATCAGTTTTCTATATAAAATGGATATGCAAAATACTCATACAAATTCTACCCACAAAGAGTTAATTTTCAATTAGCAAATAAGCCCACAGCATAATGGCTAGGCACCTGCATACGAAACGTGGGGTAAGTTTAACTAAACTCCCATCCAAAAACAGTACAAGAGTACCGTATAAGAAATCAATGTTCTTTCAGGGGAAAATAACAATAATGA
The DNA here is from genome assembly GCA_033296515.1 of Macrochelys suwanniensis. NCBI lineage: Eukaryota > Metazoa > Chordata > Testudines > Chelydridae > Macrochelys > Macrochelys suwanniensis. The sequence continues at coordinate 18,333,903 of CM065791.1, read as the reverse complement.
TCAGTTCAATTTAATTCAGTATTTGGTGTATATCTGTCTTGATGCCCTTTATTGATTATTCCCAAAGATGAAATCACCATTAAACAGGTAGGAGATAACCGTTCTTTTTACTTTTACTGAACTGCTTCCATACTTCAAAATTAATCTATTTATCTTAAAACATTTAAAGCAGAAAGGCAAGGACAGTCTATAGATGGCCCTGGATTCTGGCAAATTCCAGCAAATCTGGGAGTTCTGTAGGTCAAGCCCCAGGGTCATGAAGTTTCCAGTTGAAAGGAACGAACGCACACACACACACACACACACACACACACACACACACACAACTATACGCAATTTAATTTTTTGTTAAATAAAAGTATAGCATTTTCTGAATTAGGCAAAAAATTGTGAAGACACCCTACACTGTCAGAATTTGCAATTTGTGCTCCCATGATTTGTATCAGTCCCTGTTATTAAGGCAGTTTTAAAGCAGGATTAGCTGCCTGTTTTAGAATAAGACATTCACAATACCAACTGCTCCAGCAGCAGCCTGTTACTGCCAGGATGCTCCAGGGAGATGTGTACTGGATATTTCAGATTCTGTTAAAAATCTAAGCAGCCCACTCAGCATACTGAGAAGTGCTGATTCAATTGCTTATTATTTTATTATCCAAGCAATTACATTTTTAAAACTTGGTCATGGATCTAGTCCAGAATAAACACTAATTATATGCCACGTTTTCCGTTTCAAAGGTCAGCTGTTGTTGAGTTACCTGCATGAAGAAAGCATGGCAATTTGTACAAATGGGAAAAGATTTATTTTTTCAGCCTGTCTTAATGCACAAACAGTAAAAAAAATAAAAAAGGCAAAATAGATTTGCCTCAGTCTTAAAAAAATATCACATTGGCAAAGGCCAATCAGCAACAGACAAGCTTATGAGGCCTGATCCAAAGCCCAGTGCAGGGAGCAGGCCCATAATGAGATGGGGGCAGGCCCATAATGAGATTTAACATGGCTAGGGAGCTAAAGGTGCAGTACGTTTTTTTCTTTTTAAATAAAAAACAAACAGACAGTTATTAGGCCAAATATCATGCTAGCAATAAACCACCACATCAATACTTCCCTCTTCCTCTCCTCTTTGTAGGGCCTTTTCGTAATCTTTATTCTATAGTGAAGCGAAACTTACGCTATCCCCATCTAACAGCTATTTTTACAGTGTGCCATTTCTAAGTGTTGTAGTGTTGTTCTATCACCTTTGATTAAATCTAGTCCCACAAACTAGTCCCATGTTCAGTACAAGGGAGTGCATTAGAAATATTTCAAGTGGATACCTTTGTCATATCACAAATACATTCTATTGACAATACGGTTCGTTTAATGATTGCTTAAGGAGGCCTTGCTGCTTAACTCAATCAGCTTTTGTTGCACAGAAACTGTGTTAATGTAATTTATCAATCTTCCCGTATGTTTTGACTTTTGGCACATTATTACGTTTATTTATCAGGTACTCTGAAGAGCTGTATAATAAATCTGTACCTGTGACTCACAACGCTTAAATTACTTTTGAAAACTGAATAGCTGCAAAGTACATTTTCATGAGTGTGTTGGTACAAAGACACAATGAATATAAATTGCTATTTGATTAGCCACAAATCTAAATGTAAAAAGGTTCAGTGTCCATCAATTCCACTGGTTAGTGAAAGTTAGCCATTAGATATTGGTATGATGTCTCCGAGTATATTATCATGAGTAATTAATGGATTATATAGTTATAGAATAGCCAGTAGAAGAACCTGATAGCAAAAGTCACTTCTTGTTTTCATTATGCTTTGTAAAAATACCAGTCTGAATGACAACATGCCACTTATATAATGGGTTAAAATGATGTCACTTACAGAGCTGACATCAAATATAACCCTACCTGGATATTAAATAGAGAATCCAGCTTACTGGTTTTAAGTGGCAATTTCACTGTGTATGGCACTGAAGTAATAATTTTCAACCTTTTCTGAACATCACTGGAAAAACATAGGCCGTGCAGCATGATTTCATACCTTGCTGTGGGTCATCCATTTCCACAAGAGTTTCATGACACACAGCAAACAGTCAACAATGTGCCCACCGTAACCTTAATGTGAGTGGGTCTTTGTCCGGCTTGTGCACACTTTGGCAGCCTGGAAACAGAAACCAGATGCAGATATGGTTCACCCTGGTTTTTTAAAAAAAAAGAGATGGGGGGGGGAGGAAGGAATCTGTGGCTATCTTGGAACCCAACATGGGTGGTAGGAAGGTAGCCAATGATTTTGCTGGCATCTCCTTGTGGCAGATGTCCAGTGCAGGTACTCTGTCTGGAAGGGATAGGATTATTGGATAATATGGATTGGAAAATAATTTGAAGGAAAACATCCCTTATGGGAGCTGAATAAGGGGGGCTCCTAAGTCTCATCAGCGAGGAGCCAACACCTCCTCCTTTTCGTAGCCCCCTTTAAGGGAGCTGAGGAAGGGGGTTTGAGACTTCTACATTCGGATCAGCAGGGAGCTGAACTCTTCTTCCCACCTCTATACGATCTGTTGCTGGGTACTCCCAGATATTATAAGTGAATAAAGTTGCAGCCTAATTAAACCACATCACAGCCTCATGTCTTTTTTCCAGTGTGGACAGAAAATAATTGTATTTAGAAAATGATGTTTTCTCCACAAAGTGTCTTGTTCAACTATGGGATCCATGGAAACAGGCTGTTGTATCATAGACAAAAGATTATCATTTCAGTGCATGATCAAACAAAGAGAAAAAAAGCTGAGACATTCTTATATGCAAATTCATATCTCCAACTACAAAAGTAATACAAAATTTGCCGTTGCATAAATATTTTCCTTTTCCTTTTCTTTACACCATTTACATCATTTCCCTTTTTAAAGGGCATTTAATTCTCTACACCATTTCCCTTTTTAAATGGTATTTAATTAATGTTTATTGCATTCCAAAGAACTATTTATTTCAATTTGTCAGCACCACCTATACTCATATTATTTTTGTACCAAACACACAAGACCAAGAACAGTACAGAAATATCACCATTCTAAAATTTACAGAGTACATTCTCACCTTAATGCCCAGAGAGTTACATGATAATATCCCCAAACTATGAGATAAGAATACAGCTTTTTATGTCAAAAGCACTAATAGTAAGGATGCTTTGAACCGCACACTACTATTAAGGAGTTTTGACATAACAGATGGGATGTCAAAATCAGTCCGACTGGTCACCACAAGTGAAAATATACATGACATACATTCAGCTTTAGTTCTTTGAAATGTGACTTCATCCCCAAGATCTTCAGGGCATTTACGACGTTTTAGAACTCATTAATTTAGGCAAGCGGAAGATGTTGATTTCCTAGCCCTTTTACTGACCACTGTGCAGTCAATCAAAAAGTTATTTCTCTGTCTTAAGAAGACTAATAAACATATTACTTGTCAACTGGACAAGATTCACTAACAGGATGCATCTCACCTGCCCACAACCATTCTTCATCTGCAAAGAGGAAGGAGGGGAAAAGGTGCTTTCTTTGAGGTTTTTAAAATATTTTCAGATCACGGCTCACAGCAATCCAAAGAAAGGAAAGGGCAGAATCTTGAGTTACATATCAACAAAACAGTTATTTGTCACCACGAGTTACCTTAAAAGTATTTGTTTAATTGAAATTACCCATTTTATTCTCAAATCTAGGATGAAGAAATATTTTAGGAAAGTTATGGTCCCTAACTTCTGGAAGGAAAGTGTATTAGGAAACCTAATTAATTTACTTCCCTTAGTATTTCAGCTATATCTATTACTACAGATATTAGTCATACTGTTCCTTCATGCATTATAGCTGTTTGAGGCTGAAAGTGCCAGAAAAGACAAATTAACTGCAGTCTCTGTCAACTGATAGTCAACACTCAACTAAATGAGTTCAGATGCCAATGTTTACCAAGCCATCATGTGCATGTACTACATTGGACTACTAAAAAGACTCATGTAATTGTTAATTCCCTGAAACATAATACACACGAACCACATATTTTACTCTTCACATACAATATGATACAAAATTAACGATGGAAAAGGAACTTACCACTGGGGTTAAAAGCCATGCAGCAAATAGGCTTTTCATGTGCAGGGAAGTGGGCCACAATACCGTTGCTATCAGAATCCTCGCTAACAATCACCTGCATAACATTAATGGAGACAAAGGAAGGTTAGGTGTGGCTGTATGGTACAATCTTTACGCAGTCAAAGTTGCACAGTCATTCAACACCCATTCGTTTCTGCACTTCTGTGAAGAATTTTGAAGATTCTGTAAATGACCGCCTGAAGAGTAGAAATCCTACAGGCCTCTTCATAAGCCGTGGAAATTCATTCCGGGATTACTAACACTTGAATATCCATTTTACAAAAGATACATACTAGCAGGAATTAGAAATATTAATACATGTAAAACCATAGGAAACATCCAGACACAACTGCACAATTTTCTGCACTATTTTGTAGATGACATGGAGTGATTTTTAAACCATACAGCTCCCATACTGCAGACTAGAAAAAACTGGACATACTACATGAGTCCCTTTTACTTATCGCTTACAGCTATAACTAACCCTACTACTGCTCCGCTGCATGACGTGTCGGTGGCTTCAGAGCAGGTTTGTGCAGGATTCTGTACCCTGGGTATTATGAAGCTAGCCTCCATGTCTAGATTGCTGCAGGTTGACGCAGGGTTGTTGCCAGTAGGTCTAGGATTAGGAGGATCCAGTGGGGGCAACTTTCTACTTCAGAACAGAATCTCCTGTTCCATCCCAGGGACTCAAGCAGCAGCTGTGGAGAAGCTGTGGAATTATCTCACTTTTCTTCAGGTTCGTAGGTGGACTTTGTCCTGCACGAAGCCAATTTGTTTGAGGGATTGATGAAGGACAATCTCAGCCAAAAAACACACATCATTCCTTAAGTGTAAAGGACAAATAATTTTTCTAGCAAGACAATACAAAAAATGACAGAAAAAGAACAGTAGCACAAATGGAACCTACAAAGTGGAAGGTGTCATTTAATCATGACAGAGGAAAACCTTTTCCTTTGTAATATTTAAAGTAAACGTAGCAGAACTGTCTGCAAGTAGGAAAAAAGACTGCTTATACAAAGGGAAAAAATAAAGATTGAACACTTCTGTAAGGTCATCTAATCCAGCTTCCTGGTAGTGCAGGACACTTCACTACAGTATGTTCCCATTGTTTCATTATAATCTTGTTCACCTGAAACCAGTTTAAAATATCAAAGTAGACCGTAGAAGGTATCTACTTTGGCCCATTAGTTTTCAATGTTCTGTTCTCCCCATCTATAAGCATTGTGGTTTCTATCCTTCCCTTGAATGACAAGGAATTAATGTGGTCCAGACACCCTAGCACACAGAAGAGGAGGGTTGAGTGTGTATATTGAAACAACTCCCTTATAAACTTAGTTATTGACAATCGTTAAGCACTGGAATAGGCTTCCAAGGGAGCCTGTGGAATCCCTATCATTGGAGGTTTTTAAGAACAGGTTAGATCAACACCTGTCAGGAATGGTCCTGCCTCAGTGCAGGGGACTGGACCAGATGACTGCTCAATATCACTTCCTGACCTACGTTTCTATGATTCTAAGTAACCTGATTTTCTCCATCTTGAAATTTCCTTGTGATGGATTTTAAATAGCAGTACTAACAAAACAAAACAAAAACAAAAACAAACAAACCACAGGACTACTTAGGTTAAAGATACTCAGAAGGTTTTGAACTATAACCCTGTTAAGTCAAGTATCCATCTTACCATCAACATTAGTCAACTACCTTTAAAAGTAGTACATTGAGAGAACACCGGGTGCTACACGTTTAATCTCCTGAATGGAAATATGCTTACGCGTTGGCATGAACCATATGTGGAATCATATCTTTGGTTAGGATTGCCTTTAGCCTGGATTGTGATAGAAAAAATTTGTAACCTAATTATTATGTTGCGACATGAGGCAAATTTTGCCTCAGATAAGAACTGCACAGATGTCTGAGGCTGAAACTGTCCCACCAAAGTTTATCAAGATCTGACTACACGAAAATGTGTTCTTGAGCATCAGAAAATGGAATTAAAACACTGCATGGATTCATTATCAGATGCAAGAAAAATAGGTGGAGAGGCACTTTATTCTTCAGTTAATATGATGATTATGTTAAAGATGGAAAACTCAAAACAAAGCAAAATAATCCCAGAAGATTATTAATGAAAAACATTGGACAATTTATTAACAATGCAACCCCTATTAAGTGAATGGCATCTACAATAAATAAGTAAGGGTCCAGTTTTCTTAATAAGGTAGTGTAAAATTATTTCTTCCAAGTTTCTAATAATTTGTCTGTTGTGTTCCAAAATACGTTTGAGGGCATTTAAAACTTCCTTTTCTTAACAGTCACTGGATAATTTGAAAACATTTATTTCTATGCTTCAAATGAGAAATCATCTTAAAATGTTTAAAGAAGTCACATAATAGAGATGAGGAGGCCTGTGCCGGATTTATTTTAAACGTTCAAACTACTTGGCACTGTCACATATGGACAATTATGGTTTTGCTTTCCATTGTCGGCATTCCGTACTGATTCCAGAACCACTAAGAAAAGGGTCTGGAGATCTTCCTAAGAGCATTTCAAAGAAACAGCGTTCCTTTTCTCAGCCTATATAAGCTGCACTGAATAACTCCTATACATCATCTTTTCACAGCTTCCACTTTTATGTAATGTATATAGTCTTACCCTAGGGCTTTTCATCATAATTAAAGATGGCAGTTGCACCCTAAGCTATTATCACACATGAAACAGAAGATTTTTAAATGCAGTCATGTTACACCAAGTTTTTGTTAACCTGAAATCTGTAGATATCAGTATTCATCTAAAGCACAGTTAAAACAAGTTAATATATATTATCTGATTTGTTGCATGTGCAAATTTTTATACAGACAGCAAACATGATTAATTCAGTGTGGGTTTCTTTTAAAGCAATGAAAGTCGCACCAAGATGATTATCTCTACAACAAAAATCTCTGTACAACGGTCAAAGAACAGTCTGGCTGTTAGGAAAAAGCAAACACTTTTAATCTGAAAGTAGAATGACAAATAGGGATTCCACAGGATCGTTAGGCATTGTGAAACGCTTTAGGCACCCTAATTTGAGCACAGCATAAAGCCAAAATTTATCATTCATAGGTTAAGATAACAGTGTCCAAATTTTAAAACTCCTTTTCAGCTATTTCTTAAAATACTCTTCCTCGAAGGGCATAATTTGTGAGTGATTTAAAATCAGTTTTCTAATAATAATTTGTTCTTCACACAAAGCTGACTTACAAACATAACAAATGAACCACCTTTTAATCTCTTCACTTGGATTTACTATTCCACTGTTTGTGATTTTTGTAAAGGAATAAGAACAAACTGATTTCTAGTGTCTCCTTTCTAAATTCAGAAACACATAACTGGCTTTGAAGACTGTGAAAACCCCAAAATGCTAGTGTCTGACTCTTTGGAAAGCTGTCTTATTCAAATGGAGATGTCAGTGTCTCATGTTAGCTAAACCGAGAGTAAGAACTCAAATCTTTGTGACTCAAAAATACAGAAATTAACAGGAGGTGGAGAGCTCCTACAAGTGATCCTCCAACTCTCATGGCTCTCAGGCCCACGTTGTCTTTCCATCTAATATTTCTCACTCCCTACCATGGCAGCCACTAAGAAAACGGGCTTAGCGACCTCACATACCTGCCAACGTGGGGAAATATGAGGTTAAAGACACATCCCTCATGTTTTTAAAGTCAACATAAAAAGGAAATTACACTGGAATACCGGAGGGAGGTTAGTCAGGACCTGCAACGGACAGTGTTTTGTTCATCATTTACTTGTATTTAAAAATCTTCTGGCTGTACCTGAAACTTTTACTGTTTTACCCCTTCTTGCATGGTTGATTGGTCAGTTGCTGTGGTAAGCTAGGGAGAGGCCTTTTTCACATCTCTATATTGTCTCTACCATCTCTACACTAGAAGGGAAGGAAGAGGCAAAGACTTCTCTCTGGCTGACCTGATGATCAGTCTAATCAGCCAGACGAGAGCCCAGCAATGAACTCTAGGCTGTGGTCCTTTCAAAGCTCTCCCAAAAGGCAAAATATGAAGGCCTAGTATTCCTGCAGATTTTGTACTCCGTGTATTCAGACCACAGGGGATTCTTCTAGATGGACTTCACAGAAGATGGGAAGGGGACACTTTACGTTGATGCTGAAATGAAAGAAGTTTTCTGCAAGCGTACTGGAGGGGCTGGAGTGGGTTGAGGATTATCCATGGATGACTGGGAGGCACGTTAAATAAACATTGACGTTGTAAAATCGGTCCCTTTCCATCAGTTCATACTATGTGCAACTGAAACGGGCGGAAGTGGGAATCCTTTCTTGGGAAAGAATGGCACAAATTGCCTAACGATGTGTTCAGCTGCTGCCAGAGTGGGGAAGCCCCAACCCTGTATTTTCATGCTGGAACTTTTTCAAACTCCACGGCAGTGATTTAAACACACTCCTTTTGGTGCCAAGATTAAAAGACCACGACAAAGTCACTGATAGCAATAGGTTCATAAATCCAGCCACTGTCCTCACAAATGCATGGTAACTCAGTATCACCAGGTTACTCAAATATCTTCCTTACATATTTCCTTATCATTAGAAATTAAGAATTCCACAAAAATACCATTAGGCCTTTTCTGTCGAGACTCTGAAAATCACCGCTCATCTTCTCTGAGATGCCCAACCGGCACCTCACCCAGAGAGCTGCAATATGATTTTCAAAAGAAGCAGCTCTACCCAGAGCTTAATTGAACATGATGAGTCACTGCTGTAGCTCTATCAAGCTAACTATACTGAAATTCAACAAAACACTAAGTGATCAAAGATTAATAAAGTAGTCTTTATCTTCTTTAAACAGAAAAACAGACAAAAACCCAACAAGATCATTACACTTGCTATTAGAATACAGTGTTTGCTTTGAAGGCAAGAGACAGTTTAAACTAAAGCCTTTTATTCCTAATTTGTGTTTTACTACATTTTTAGTAAATTCCATGTTGTTGAACAGAAGCCATTGACAACTGTGACTTCTATTATTTTAATCTTTAAAGGCAAATTACACGACGTACCCCAGTGGAGACATGCTTTTAAACAAAATATGAAAGTAACACAAATAAAAATGGACACAAATTGAATCAAGTTGGTCTTATTCTCAATATAATTAAGAAAGAATTATTTTTATGAAGATGGGATCAAACTAATCAATTTAGCAACAGAAATATGAATAAAATATTCTATAACTATTACACATACAAAAATATCTTCATTAAAGTCTCAGTGGATTTAAATAGCTAAAGTCAGTGCATTGTCAGCTTCAGGTCCTAAGATGTATGTGCAAAAAAACCCAAAAACCATTATAGCTAAGGTCAAACATCAGTGGAAAAGGGCTAAAAGTGATAAATCTGTGGCATTAACTACTGCACTCCTTTTAATAGAATCCAGCATAAACTCAAAACAGCCTTGCGCTCAGCCTGAACCATTTATCTGAGACAAAAATGTCTTCTTGACAAAAAGCAGATCCCCTTTAATAAACGTAAGGCAGACAGTATTATGCTCTGAGGGAATCCTGTTGCTATATTTTATTTTTATTTATATTACATACACGTCTATATCTATAGCTATACATATCTGTAATCCATGTAGATATAAAAAGTGAAGTATACTAGGAGTGTTAGAATATTGAATTAACTTTTGTGAAAATTGTACTTTGTTGTAAGTAAAAGTACTGGGATTAATAACCAATGGAATTGCATATGCCGTTAAAATTTTACTATTGAATACCCTTTATTCTTTAAACCTTTTGTTTTACCATAAAGTTTCACTATGATTCTTGCTACTTGATAAGCATCTTTATTTGGTTCAATCGTTATCAACTCCTTACCAAATGGAAATGAACTTATGGAACTGCAGCAGTCTGCTCTCTTTTTTTTTCTTTTTTTTTTTTAAAAGAATTCCTCTTTAATGCAATAAAAAGTTAATAGGGAACAGGAAAAAAACACCAATCTCATTTTAAAACATAAAAAGACCAACATGTTATCTATCTACCTTATAATTTTTCAAAGTTAACATTAAAAATTTTTCCTCAAATATTGTCATGTGTTTTGAATGATCAATGAGTAACACAGTGATAGATCATTAATCACATCACTCTATCAAAAACATTAAGAATCAACTCAATGTTAGATGTTTAACAGATTTATATTCAGTCACAAAACTGCCGGCTTTTGAAAAAGGTCATTATTTCAGACTAAATGTGGGTGGCCTAGTTGATGAATTAATTAAGAATAAAGAATCAAAGGTCAAAAGAAAATAATTTTTCTATAAAACTCAAACCACTAAAGGTTTCTGTATTTATTTCCAATTAGAGAAAAAAAGAGGACATCTGTATAGGTTCGTTTTTATCCATTTAAACTAATTAACAGATCCAAATAAATAGCCACTGCAGTTAACTGAAAAGTTTGGTAACACTTCATTAAAAGGAAGTTTAAACAAGCACACGGACCGTGGTAACATATTTTGGTTGACCACAAAGTTACTTGGGATTTTTGATAATTATTTTCATTCAGTTTTTAAATATAATCCAAATAATCCAATAATTAAACATTTCTACACTTTTATTTTAATGACACTACAGTTAAAAACGTTCTCAAAGTACCACTGTTTTTAAAAGAAGGTACTAGCACATAAACAACTGCCACATGTGAGATTTCACTAATATATCTACATTAATAGGATTTACTAAAAATATTTTCCCCAGAGATTCACAACATTACATCTCTGTGTGGTTAAATTCAAAGATTTCTTTGGTGTACAAATGTGTGCATATTTCTGTATAAAGCTAATAATGTTTCAAATTAAGCAATATTATGTTAATATCATATCTCATAAAATGCACTGAGAGCTATCTTTCATTCATTACACTGGCTGCCTATAAAAGGGTAAATTGAATTTTAAAACAAGAGAGAATAATGTCAGTTTAAAATTCTAACACTTCTGGCCTAACTAAGCTCAGGACACGCTCCTTAACCCTAATTTTGGCAGGTAAATCTCCATATCACACACATACACCCCCCCGCAATTTAGGGTTTATACTGTCATATCCAAAGTCAACAATCACACATTCTGCTGTTGTAGGCCCCATGGTATGGAACGAGCTCCCCAGTGACACCTATTTCATTTCATCCTTTACCTTCTTTCCCTTTCAAAAGTGTTTGCAGGAGAACCACTGCTGGCCATATATTTATTACCTTCCTTTCCTAGGATTTTTGTTCCACTTTTTAAATTGGACCCCTCATTTGTATTTACAGATCTCTCTCTTAGGGCAGGTCTACACTACCCGCCGATTCGGTGGGTAGTGATTGATCTTTCGGGGATCGATTTTTCGTGGCTAGTATAGACGTGATAAATCGATCCCCGATCGCTCCGCTGTTGACTCCGGTAATCCACCCCAGCGAGAAGCGGAAGCGGAGTCGACAGGGGAGTGGTAGCAATCCACATTGCGGCGTCCTAACGGCACGGTAAATTGAGCGAGGTACGTCGGTTATTCACGTAGCTGAAGTTGCGTACCTTACATCGAACCCCGCACCTAGAGTAGACCTGGCCTTAAAGAGGTCATTTCATTATTTTTATTACACTGTAATTGTTTTCATTCCATTATATAATACAATGCCCCAAGTTCTTTGTCAGAGTTGGGGTTAGTGCTACATGGATAAATAGGGTGATTCTGAAATTCACAAAGGGAAAGTCATTGGAAGTTGGGCACCCAACTCCCCTCCATGTCTCTGAAACTTGCCTCCAGAGCTGCTATTATTTCTGACTATCCTTTAAGAGCCACACACACACAAACACACCCCACAATGCACAGGTCCCTGGATGAAAGGGCTTTTCTACAGTGTCTGGAAAGGGTTAACTCAATCCAGAATACAAATTTATCTGGAATCAAGAATTCCCCGTGGTTTCCCAGGCCATTTAGGAAGACCCAATCTACCACTGAGCACATCCATCCCAATTCAACAGAGATGAAATAGCCCAAACCAGAAATCCTCATCTTTCCCTTTCCATCTGGGAGGAGTCAGGGATTCTACCCAGTGGTGCCTCATACCTACTTCGTTATTTCATTTCTCCGACTGAGTCTAGATCTGGATATTATGTCCTATCACTGCCCACTTAATGACTTCCAGGAGTGGTGCCTTGAAAGCGAAGATAAAAATACACAAGGGATTTGACATGTAACTGTAGAACAATTATTTCATTGGCGCATGGGGCTAACCTGAGACCCTCTGAGTAACCCACATTAACCACCCAGTTCAACCCCTCTCCATACCACTTGAGCCCAGCAGAGGTTCAAGGAATGGGGCAGGTGTGAGGTGGGGTAAAACACACTATAGACAAGCCAATTTGCCATGACCGGGTCAATTCCTTCCAGACATTAAATATAATGAGCAGGGATCAACCCAGCTCAGGTAGTCATACAGACAGCAATTGGGCAAGGTGATTAACCATGTGCCTACTTTTAAGAATGCAGTGCAGTTGTAGCCATGTCAGTCTTAGGATATGAGAGAGACAAGGTGGGTGAGCTAACTCTTTTATTGGTGAGAGAGACAAGCTTTTGAGCTACACGGAGCTCTTCTTCAGATCGCTCTGACCAGGGCCGGCTCCAGCTTTTCAAAAAATGGCCCCCCAAAATGGCCACCGCTGAACTGCCGAAGGGTTAAAAAAAAAAAAGCCCAGCCGAACTGCCGAAGCAAAAAAAAAAAAAAAAAAGCCCGATGCCCCAGAATCCCCGGACTGCCGCCCCTTACCTCACCCACCTAGTTTCCCTAATACGTTTAAGCATGTGAGCAGTCCCATTTACTTCAGTGAGACTACTCACACATTTAAAGTCAGGCATTTGCTTAAGTGCCTTGCTAAACTCGTGCCTGAAGCAATTATGCTATGGAAACTGCTCATGTCTGTCGAGGTAATGCAAATGGATCCTCCATCATCTAAGCAGTAACCTGTCACCTCCTGTGGACGTTCCTGGTCCCATCAGCGTGAGAGAGCAGGAGCATTCCCAGTCTCCTACCAACTGACTCTTATTCCCACTCCCCTGCACTGGAACTAGTTAATTCATGCAGCCAGCAGAATTTGAATCTGCCATGTTCAAGCCAGGATCTGTGCATGAAATTTGCTGATTCAATTCAGTGATGGGGGAACCAGAGTAGGAGGGTAGCATCTGGCAATGACTCAGAAGGGACACAATCGCAAATCATACACCTTATACAGGAAAGTACCCTACAGAGACAGTGTTGTACAACCAACTTTTTCTAGGCCACATAAAAAATTAAAACTATCTTCCAGGTTTTTGTTTATCAAGCTTCTTCACTGATAGACCTAGACCTTTCCCTGAAGTTATAAAAAGGTCTTTTGTGGTGAAACAAACAAACAAACAAACAACCCAACAACATAAACTAAAGGTTTTTTCCCCTTATTAGAAAAACCCATGCAGAAAATTCTGAGAACCAACTCCACACTGAAAATAAATTATGAACCCCAATACTGTTTACATATCCCAGGTGACAAAAATACAAACACCAGAAAGTTATTTCTGGATTCAAATGATCTAAGAATAGTGTCTACCACAAAGCCTGTTACTTCAAGGGTTTAAGACAAAAAACACAATTGTTTCACTACCAATAATGGCTTATTTATGATATTGTAGTGTTACTTGGGCAAGGCAACTGTTATCATTTTTACAACTATTTTTCCAGTGTCCTTTAGGTTTGATTACTCCCTACTACTGGTAAGGTCAGAGGACAAGTTCATAAAAACCTCAAAATCAACAAGACTTAAAAACCTAAGATTAATCATTTTATTTCTAAGCCAATGCAGAATAGTCAATGCACAGACAAGAACATCAGAAATAATGACTGCATTAAAAAAGCCTTCATGAGAAATTTATGAAGTAGAATTTTTCTTTTTTTCTGGCTTTCTAAGAAAAGGCAACAGAATTTTTTCCAGGAAACAAAAATGAATCCCAAAGGCCAGCAGCCTTATTTTACTAACAGAATCTTGTAAAATCAAATAAAATGGTGTTATTTTCTATTTTCTGCTGGTTTTGTATTATTTTGTTTTTAAGAGAGAAGGGGCTTCAATATCAAATCACTGGCAACACTATATGGATTTGATTATCTTTAAATTAATTCTTGGAAACATTAAAGTATCAGACAGCATCTTATAAACCTGGAAAGGAAAATATTTTATTTTATCATCAGTTAGGAAACATACATAACATGACTTATTTTTTTTAAAAAATACCTTACCAAGATAACAAAGCTGTACACACAGTGCATGCTGAACATTAATGTTGGCCTTTTGGGGGTTGGGAGAAATAGGAAGGAATGAGGGCGGGGAGGAGTTGTTTTTGTTTTTAATTCAGCAAATGTTGACAAATATATTATGGAAAAACTCAATTTGCAGAACCGTCAAAATAATTAAACCAGTTAGAGTCTTGCATGAGTAGAGACTCCAGGATCAGGCCCTTATAAAATAAATGATTAGTTGAAGTAAATCAATAAGAAACCTATGACACCTTTATTTTATAAAGAAATTCAATTAAAACATTAGTTTCCATTTTAAATGGTCGACATATGGGATTTTTAAACAGATAATCTTACGTGGTACAATTGTATTCTATAAATTAACTATGTTGTCAGAAAAACAATGGCAGACTAGGACTCAAACTTACGCTTTGAAAAGTTGGGTAGAAAGTCTGAAATTACTCACGTTCTCCATTTGCTTAGCTAACCATGGTCTCCCAATTATTACTATTTGACACCATATCAAACAGTTCACCATATTTCTAGAGCACAGTCAAAATTTCCTGCTACATTATGTATTAATAAATGTAATCAGACCATACCCACATACAACTGGTCAGCATAAATCAATGTCACTCCTGAGCAAGTGTTAGAGGGACAGAAAGTGACACTTCACACTTGATGTTGTCAAAATGTCATGTAAATGCGCATTACAGACTAAATACATGCTGGCTTAAATTCAGTCCCAAATAGCACTTTCTATGCTATAACAATGTGCATCTGTAAATTTGCTTGACCTGATAAAAATCATGGTTCTGTTTTTAATTTGGAAATATAAAAGCACATAATGCATTTTTAATTCTAAAGTCTTGTGATGCTTAAGGCATTTCTGATACTTTTTGTTTCTTTGCGAGTTGTATTACCTGCCCTTCTCCAACTGTCTCGGTATCAATAATAGTGATGATCCCAGGCACCAGAGGACTTCGACGAGTATTGCTATGAACTAAAATCTCTTCTTCAGTTGCTCCTGAAGGCAATGTCCCTGTCAGCTGTGTAACCACTTTCCCAACCATTGTAAGTCCAGTCTTTATTGTCTATAAAAAGAAAGAGAACCAATAAATACAGTTTTAGGGCTGTTTTTCAGATCTACATTGAAATTTCTCTCACAGCACAATGAATGTGGTGACTAGATTGCTCATCATCATACATGAAAAAAACACACAAAACAAATTAAATGGGTTTTTATAACTGACATACTAATTGTGTGAGACGCTACATGTAATAATATTCTATTTAAAAGGCTTAGCAAGCTACCAATAGAGTTTGATCTATCTTGTGAACTGGTTTTCTTTGGAAAATAAAATGTAATTTCACATATTTTAGCCAGGGGCTTCAAAAACATTGCTAAAAAGAAGAGAAGTATTCACTATAATGTCTTTAGACATTATGATGTTAATTTCTTTCTTTTTAAAACTAATATTTTTATTTGTTTGTTCCTGCAGGTACTGAGCAAAAGCCACCACAGTTGAAAGCATTACAATACACTGATATTATAATAAAAGGGGACAGGTGCACAGAACCCATTGAAAGAAGTGCAGTGTGAGTACACAGATCACATTTCTATTGCCACATGACCTTGCTCCTCCATGATCACGAACTACAGAAATATACAAGGCTTGTCCTTCGTTTCATTTGATATGTCACCTCAGAGATGGTAACAGGGATCAAATGTATGTTGTAGCTGCAGTGAGAGGAATAAAAGCATTACACATTCTCTACATAAGAACGGCCATACTGGGTCAGACCAAAGGTCCATCTAGCCCAGCATCCTGTCTTCCGACAGTGGCCAGCGCCAGGTGCCGCAGAGGGAATGAACAGAACAGGTAAACAAAGTGATCCATCCCGTCGCCCATTCCCACTACGTAGAGAAATATTTACTTAGGACCAAATCATGCTTGACTTACTAATATATAAATAGTCCCATTGAAGGCAATGGTATCCAGATGAGTAAGACAGGAAGGCTGTGGCCCTTGATGATATAACAGGGATAGTCATTTATTTCTCAGGAATTCACCTTTTGGAGTTCTAATATCGTTTGAATATGAGATGCCAAAACAGTAATATTAAAGGCTACATCTTCAAAGTGGTGGGAAGGAGGACTTCCAGCAGATCACACAAATCCCACTACCAGTAATGGGACTTACTGTTCATGTTTCCTAGGCATTGCTTTGAAAATTTATCCCTTGCATCTGTGGGTGGGGGATGGAACAGGAGAGTTTGGGAGAGATGGGTTAAAAAAAAGCTACAACTCTGAAATGTCTTTCCTTGGACCGAGGACCGCCTCTGATAAATAAATATAGTAGGAGTTTAAGAACAGAATGACATTGTAACAAACAAATTCTTAACTAAAATGACAAGCAAAGCTGCCTGCTAAATTGAAAAGGAAAAAAAGATACAGATCAAACTGAAACCAAGAATAAGCCACAAATCAATTGTAACTGCTTTGTTTAGTGCTAAAAACTCAAACTGCAGTGATTAGAAAACACATTAGTGTTCATCAATTAGCAGCCAAACGTTTGCTTTAATAATTCATAGGAAACGACTTACACAAAGTCTGGTAGTGTGTTGTCAGGAAAGCCTCTGAAGGACCAACAGAATTAGGCGCCACACTGTATTGATGGCAATTTCTAGCCAGGAAGCCTGATTAACCTCTGAGATGCCTCTGTTGATGTACTTACCCCATTAATGCTAATGGAGATGCTACCACTTAAAATTGAGCCATGCCTTTATCAAAGGAATGCCTTTTGGTTTTAAAGTCTTTAGTAATATATCCTGCTGTTTGCTTCTTATCTTGTCTTTTCATACTCATATCAATGAATAAGAAAAAACAAACTTTAACAGCTAATGTTTCATCCAGAAGATAAAAAATAATATACAACAAAACAAAATGGTATCTGAAGGGAAAGACCTAAAAGTTAATACCACAATACTGTGTTACAACACATAGGCCTTCAGAAAAAACTGACCAATACTGATGTGACATACATTTGTAATTAAGAGCATACACTAATGCAGTGGTATTTTATGCAGCCAGAAAACGTAAGCATTACAGACTCAGTAAAATACATAGAAAGATTATGTGGCAAGAGCAGGTTAGAATGAGCCTGTAAGTAACTGCAATATTACACCTAGTTAGATTATATAGTGACAACCCCACTATTTAAGTCTTTCTATGAAACACGTAGCATGCTTATCTAACAAATTGAACTACTGTCATATGTTATACCAGATTGTGACTGCAAGACATCTGAAAAATAATAGATGTACAAAGATTTGGCCCAGTCCATTAGTACATAAATATCAGTGCAAAACCATTACGGTACTTATTCCCTTGTGCTATCTGTATATTTGCAAAAACTTCCCTGGTAATCTTTAACCTTTCCCATGCCATATCAGCTGTCCTCCCTATCCATTAGTGCTAATGGCCTTGCTCTCACATAAGCTGTTAGTACTCATTAAGAAGTTATCGGGTATCAAGAGAAAACAGATGCAGTTTTTGCTAAATCACTTTACCACCTTGGGATTAAGAGACACCAAGAAAGAATCAACTAAAGCAGTTATTAGGTGACAAGAAAACTTGGTTTATAATTTGATGTTAGACATTAGGCAGACCATCAAAAGAGGTTTTAAATTTAAATAAATGTATGAGTTTTCACTTTTCAGCTTTCTTGATTATTGATGGGTATTGGTAGTGAGTGAACACATGATGTTTTCCTAAAAATGAAATCCGCTGTTTCAATGTTTTCTTCTAAACAAGTTGCACAACATTTAAATGCAAAATCTCAAACTTTGAGTAGTGCAATTAGACTCTTTAAAAAACCTGTTCACCTTCATTCAAATATAAACAGTCATTTTAATTTAAAAAAAATAAACTATGTACTCATCCACTGTTTAATCTAAAAAAGACCACACCTTTAATTAGCTGAGAAAATTAAAATGCATCATCCAATGACACTTGAGCTGTTTAGTTTTAACATGGTCTTATGTCCTTTTAGTGATAAAATGATGTATTGTTATTTCTCACAAAAGGAACAATAAGTTGACATAAAAATGTAAATGTTTCCAAATTAAGACTCTGGAAGGAGAAGCAGGAATATTTGAAAGAACCAAAGCTTCTACTGATACGCAAATACCCTGGTAATCGATAAAGAAATGGAAAATATGGTTTGAATAACATATTTGATTCAAACAATTTTAGATCCAAATTTGAACCAAACTTTTGATGAAGTTCTGAAATGAAGTTCTTGCCTTTCCCTTCTCCAGCCATGATGAGAACCATATGTGCTGAAATAGCAGAAAAATGGTCTCACGAGATATAGAGAGGAAGGGAATCTACTGGCTACCCTTAAAAAGGCTATGGAAGGGTTGCCTGCCATGCCACCCCAAGACTGAATTAGGAGAGAGAAGGCATACCTGGACACCTCTTTAAGAGACTAGAGAATGAGCTGGTCTGGCTGTCGCCTTCTCAACACACAGTTGTTAGCAAAAAGCTGGGTCTCTCTCTCCAGGTAGATGGGAAGAAGGCAAAGGAGGGGATGGGGATGGAAAAACATGCCCCCCCCCAAAAAAAGCATGAATACTGCAGATAAGCAACTTCACATTTGGATGATTATCTAAACCAAACCCCTGGAAGTTAACCAATCACTAAAACCACTTAATAATAATGAGCTTCATTCCTGGAAGATGCTACATGTCTTCAGTACCATTTCACTGACTTTACTGGCAGTGGAGAAATCCATGGGACCTGAAGCATACCATACAAAGCAATTTTCATCTCTGCGAACATTAATAACTTCCCTGATACACTCTACTAAATTATCAACATTTTAAAATGTGATAATTTTCTGTTTCCAGGGCATTTATGTTCAGTGAAGCTGCTGAAATTATTACTACTGTGATCAGCCTTAGAACACACACAGATAGTCAACAGAATCTCCAAACAAATGGGAAGAAATGAAAATAAGATCAGATAGGCAAAATGACCCATGGAAAAGTTAGCAACAGCAGAAAGAGGAGTTTTTGTCAGATGCATCAAGTGGGAATAGTGAAAACTACTCTGTCTGTTCAAAATAAAAACCTTCTAGACATCTTAAAATAAAGACCATCAAATAATAAAGCCATGATATTGTGAGTTTCTCCAATATTGCTGGGATAAAAAGGGAGATTAACCCTTTGGCACCAAGAGTCAATGTCTCCAAATGTGATTGTGGTTTTGAACTTGGCATTAAATGTTAACAGGGGTAGTTCTAGCACTGCCAGATAAAGGGACTGAGGATAACTCTTGAAATTGTTGATTAAGTAGGAGGCCTACTTCATATGATAAACTCACGGGAACCACATTAGGGAGAAAAAAAGCTGTTAGCAACTGTGGCATTATTCAAGTTAACCTATCACATGTCATCATAGTAAATATTTTCCACAGCTACTGAGTGTTTCCTCTGAGGATCTCCAAGTGGGAACTCTCAGATGGGGTTCTATCACACATTACTCTTTACCAAACTTTATCTTCCTTCTCTGTGTAAAGGTTCCTCCACTTCCCTCAATAAGAGATTGGAATCAAGACCCAGAAAAGGCTTGAGAAAACAAGAACTTTTATGGGACCGCTCTGAATTCAAAAGGGACAGAGTAGGGAATAAAAAAGGACATCCACTTTAAAAGTAGCTAACACCTCCATTGATCAAAGGGATGGATCCTAAACCATTTCATGCAGATAAGATATAATCACAGTTGAGGCCTGTAAAGGAAGATTTACTTAAACAAGCAATAAGGTTGATGGTGAGGTAATGGGAAGGGCAAAGGGCAACAGATATTTGGAGTGTCTTTGCCTCTGAGGTAAGTTAGTGTTTCAATTACCAGGAAATGGCATTTTGCTCACTGCTATCCAGTTTGACTAAATCAGTCAAAACAAAGTTATTAACTTTGTTCCATGCTTTAGATGTGCTCACAGACACAAAAATTACAAATTTGTTAACAAAAAGAACAAACATAGTTAAGCGACAAAGAGTCCTGTGGCACCTTATAGACTAACAGACATATTGGAGCATAAGCTTTCGTGGGTGAATACCCACTTCGTCGGATACTTAACTTGGGGAAACAGATTCAATGAGTGTAATGATCCAATTGGATACCATCAACCTAGGGTTAAACAGAGACCGGGAATGGCTGGGTCATTACATCACTGAATCTATTTCCCCAAGTTAAGTATCCTCACACCTTCTTGTCAACTGTCTGATAACAACAGGTTTCAGTGTAGTAGCCGTGTTAGTCTGTGTCAGCAAAAAGAAAATAAGAAAGAAATACTTGTGGCACCTTAGAGACTAACACATTTATTTCAGCAAAATAAATGTGTTAGTTTCTAAGGTCCCAGAAGTATTTCTTTCTTATTTTCTTTTTGTTTGATAATAGGCCTTCTTGATTATCACTACAAAAGGTTTTTTTTCTCCTGCTGATAATAGCTCACCTAAATTAAATAGCCTCTTCGAATTGGTATGGCAACTTCCACCTTTTCTGTGTGTATATATATACACATCTTACTTCTATGTGTTCCATTCTATGCATCCGATGAAGTGGGCTATAGCCTACGAAAGCTTATGCTGAAATAAATTTGTTAGTCTCTAAGGTGCCACAAATACTCCTGTTCTTTTTAGGCTGAAAATATTTACACTGTCCATTGATGTGGACATTGAAACAATGAAACACGGAAATCATATGGTTAAACAAGGAGGATACAATGCTATTAACAGCCTACAGCTAACTGGAATATATCACCCAACACTACCCCACACGTGTGTTCAGTGATCTGAACTGGCACCAGTGGACCTTGAGGTCCTACCTTGAAAGTGAGTGTGAACCCATGCCCTCTCTATACACACTCAGGCCAATCAAGGAACCCTGACTGGATACCAGAGTCCCAACCTCCTCCTCTTTTTCTTGGCAGAGGCAGAATAGATGAGAAGAGCTACAAGTAGCACCAGACATAGAGGTATAGTCCTGTCATTATGTCACACGAATGCCCAGGAACAGTGTCCAAGCAGCCCATTAGGTTTTAGAGTCTTCAACTGGACCCTTTCTAGCCTACCAACTACACTGGAACCCAGCACAGTTGTGAGAATTGTAATTTAAACACCCCAAAACCAAACCTCCTGGATGTCAAGTGGAATGTGAAAAAAAATCTACATAGTTGTTTGCCAGTTTCCCAATACAGGAAAGATGCACCTTCCAGACCCCGAAACTGGGAATCAGTCCAGCCCCTGGCACTCTCAGAAATCCAACGTATTAGTGAAAGGCGGGACAAACAGGGCTACTCGACCCAGGATGCACCATTTTTTTTATCCTCCTCTTCCCCAACTTCAGCAACAGGAAGAGCCAAGACCCTGGCTTGCACTGCCCAATGGCAGCTGCAGTGGATGGGATGAGCCCCAGAGCCTGGACCCAGATGCTGCATGTGATCCTGTCTCCCCATACAGCATGAAGAAAGGAAGGAGGCAGAAGTGGGAAGCGGCAGCCCCCATCTACTAGAGGCAAAGAGGTAGGGGTAGAGCAGGGAGGATGATGAACACTGTCTCAAATCCCCTTGGTCAAAATCTCCCTCCTTCCCCAGAAGGTTGTCTCCACGGTTCCCAGTCCCACCCAAATCCCACCCTGGCTTGCAAGGTGAGCATTTTATTACTTTAATTTATATCACAAATTGATGTCTCATTTAAATATATGCCCTCCCCAGCACTTATACTGTACATAAGAGTCCCTGAGTCTCCCCCCACCCCTATTTACACAATGGGGTCACAACTAACCAAGGACTCTAACCATTGACAAGAGAATCATGGTATTTGGATGTAACTGAAGATTTCCATTCTACCCTGTATTACCATCCCAGAAGTCCTTTCCCAAGTATCAGTGGGTTAGTAACATGCATTAGTGCCTATTATCTAATGGCTTTCTATCTTTTCCCAACTCTAATTATTACCTTTCTGTTTCATAGGGTCTGACACATTTTTCTTTCCTGTGACTATACAAATATTTTCCCTGTGAGTACCTATTTATTGCACCATCATTATTTTCAAGTCTGTACGTATTGGGCTCGTGTATATTGGGTGAAATTTTCCGGCCTGTATGATGCAGGAGGCCAGACTAGATCATCATAATGGTCCCTACTGGCCTTAAAAACTATTAATTTATGGTCTTGTCTAGGGACCCTTTCGTGCTTTCTGACAGATTCTCTCTGGCTGGTTTTTTCAGACAACACAAAACAAAAAAATTAGCCTTTGATCTGCAGGGACTGTTGAATGTGTGCTACTCGGCTGTACATAGGGTTTAACAACATTGTGGCCTGCTCTTTCCAATGACCTATTGGGCCAGACTCTTGCTTACATTAAGGCCACTTTATGCTGCTCTGCTAGTGTAAAGTGACCCTCATGTAAACAAGAATCCAGCCTATTTGAGCACAATTGTAGCAAATGCTACTGAGCTAGTTAGCTAAGCCCATTTGCCCGTTTAAAAAAAAAATGCTAATGCTGATGAGACGGAAAGTATTTTTTCCACCTTTTTCCACTGAGTGTGAAGGAACTCAAAGCAGATATTACGGATTTAACATAGTATCTTCAGGAGGAGGAAGATTCAAATTTCCCTTCAGCAATGTAAAAATCTGTGTTTTTTTCTCCCCCTCCAACCACAGCACAGTTGAGTTCTAAAGCCATCTTGATGGAATACATTCATTTTTTTATTTGCTTTTATATGAAACAGCATGACCTTTGCTTCTCTTTGTGGGTTCTTTAAACTGTTGTTTTGTTCGGTGCAGTTGTGCTTTCTATTCCATGCTGTCATTTAGATTCTCTTTGTAATCCCTATGATTAGAACTGTTTTGTTGTGTATTTCACAAATCACAAGGCTTGTGGTTATAAGAAAAGCTTGTAATCAGCATGAAGTTTGCCAGCCAACACTGAAACTCACTTTTCTGTGTGTGAAAAAGAACTGACTTCGCCAAATGTGAGAGGTAAAATCTCCAGGAAAAAAATGCATGCTCTTTTGGCTTGCCTAAGGTTTTTCCATGAAAACTCAGAAGCTTCCAAACACACAGAGGAACGCTGTTCCGACTAAGCAAACCATAGGCACTGGTATCTAAATGTAAACATTATTATTAACACTCAGAGGCTTTTTTGAAGGTTATAATAACTGTAGCTGGGTGAATAACTGATTTTTTTAGTTCGGTGGCTGAACTCAAAAAATCTGAAAAATAATTTCGTTTGTATCAACCCAAAACAACAATTTTTTAGGTTTTTCTTGCCAGTGAAAAACAAAGAAAAAAAATTCATTTCAGGTCTAACAAAACGTTTCCTTTAACTTGAAACGTTTAGTTTTCGGGGGGAGAAGGGGGCTTGGGGTTTTTTATGAAAACTTTTGGGATCGGGGTTGATAAATGTAGCTAAAATTCTAAACAAATATTTTTTCTGAACAAAGTCAAAATGTTTAATGTTGAAAATGCTGAAATGAAACATTTCTATGTTTTTAGAATTTCTCCCCCTCGTTTTTTCCTGCCAAATCATACCAGCAAATAAACTATTTGCCGAAATAAATTCGGCCAGCTCTGGCAGTAAGTATACAATTAATTAGCTCTTCTATCTGTCGAGTACAATTTTATCACCCTTGAAATACAGTAAAAATATAGTACTGGAGCAAATATATCCACAAAGCACCAGGCACTGCTGTGTTTATAAACTAAACATGCTAAGTTGAGTACCAACATGCTAAGAGACCAGTCCTGCTTGAGTAGATTTAACTGAGAATGCTCACGTGAGCAATAGTTGGTAGCATGACTAAAGGTTTGAGATATAAAAGGTCCAATCCTGAATGGCGCCGAGTGCCTACTGAGAAGCGCTGAGCAATGGCTGCTCAGAAATGTGCAGGATCTGGCCCCTATATTTGGTTTTAATATTATTAAGATTCTTTTCTATGTTGTGAATTAGAACTGGGGGCAGTGGGGAGGGGGGGATCTCAATGCAGTTCAGCAAGAGAATCTGATAATCACTGCACACGATAACTTCTTCCAGTGGTTGCTGATGTACTCACTTTGGCAGCACTAATGACTGTGGCAGTGTAAGACTGAATGTTGTCTCCACAGGCTCCACCACGGGACTGATGGCACCGGATCAGCTGCGAGGAGAAAGACAGCCAGCAAGTCACTATTATTAAACTATACAACCCCGTAACCCATTAGCATAGCTCTTATTTATCATGTACAGTGGCGTGTTTTTTCATACAAATAGCAAAAAGCCCTGCTGAGACACTTAACCCCTTTTTATAATCTTCTGGGTGCCACCCAGACTGTCGCATGCTCAGCTTTGGTTTTCAATTACAAGATGAGTAGTCCCTAAGAATTCATAAACTTTGAAATGGTGGGATTTGGGGTCTGGCAGCATTACTGCAAATACATTTAAATAAATATAATCAACGGCTTTAGCAATGTCTATGTAACTTTAAATATTTGACATCCTAAGAATTTGGATGTGGCTTCCCCCCCCAATCCATTATTTTTTTATTACACAGACTCCAGCAAGCAGAAAAATGACAAAAGAAAAAAGTTAGTTACATGCACATTTATAATTCTTTGGGCTTTGTAAAGATTTAATGTCTGCAATTGCATTGCTTCTAGACTGCTTTTCTTTTATTATTAATAGACCAAACCAGGACACCTCTAGCCCCTATCAAACAATTAATGAAGACTGCCAGTTAAATAAAATGGCAAATGAGTCACTGATATTTATTGTTGCTGCATAGAAAATTTCGACTCTCTAGTTGCTCCCTTCTATCATTTTTGTTGAAAGAAAGAGGAGAAAGGGATAAAAATCATCCTAAACTATATCTTCTCCTGCAAATGCCTCTTTGTAATTCGATTAAAATGGGTAAAAAAGTAAAAATTAAACTGAAAAAGGGCAATAGTCAATGTAGCCGAGGGAAACATCAGTAGCTGGAGTTCCCTTTTGATCTATTTATTTTCATAATTTGTTTAAATATTGCTGCAGCAGCATTTGCAAAACTTATAGATCAGTTTGTAAATTGAACAACACTGTAGCTGACCGATGGGTGTGGTGTTTCATCAAGAGGCAGACCTAAATTTGGACAGAGGTATCACAGCAGGCAAATTAATAAAAGCTGCCTCTCTGATAGTCTTTGGCTCAGTTCTTACAAGCAGCTATTCCTGTCACAGGAATGTAATCAAGGGTGAACATGAAAAAGGTAAGTGCTTCCATTTTAAAATACAAACCATACTCTGGTAACTGAAGGTGAAGTTTTCAAACACATCTTGTTTTAAATTCGCAATTATCTTTTAGGACTACACTGGGCAAAAAGAGTGCTAATTTCTTTCCTTGGCATCTAATTTTTCTCTCTTTGACTCTGAAAATAATCACAACTAATTCAATATTTTACATTCTTGAAGACAGCTGCGGTCTAATAGATTGAGCCTGGAGGCAGGCAGCCAGGAATTTTTGAGTTCTAATCCCCACTCTACCCACTCACTAGGTGTGTGGTCTTAGACAAATCCTTGGACCACTTTGTGACTCAGTTTCCCCTAATTGTAAAATAGGCATACATCTGTCTTACAGGAGTGTTGAGAGTTATTGGTTAAAGAGCTGAACACAATTTTAAGGTGCTAATTGCTGAGCAAACTATATGATGCAATCATGCATTGAAAACTCTCCTCTTTCTGCCTGTACTATTCTTGTATATCCAGGCCCTGTAAGCTCAGAGTTGAATATGGTACATAGAGTAGAGGGTATGATATAACTGCAAACAAAACACAGCTGGTAGGTCTAATTTTTGGCCTACCATCATTTGTCAATGTCCTTTTAAAGACTGTAGACTTTTTTTTTTTTTTTTTTTTTTTTTAAAACAAGTCTGTTCCTGTGGTTTAGGTAAAATCATTCTGGCTTCTCTGTTACAGAAAATATTTAAAATTTAAGCCATTCCTTACCTTATTTTCTGCATAAGCAAGCCAACGACTCCCAAGAGCAATGGGATTCATGTTTGGCCCCGGACAAGGATAGCAGCCTGAAAATTTTTAAAAGGCAGCACTGAAAAATATCTTAACGACTTCTTACAAAGAATTTTACTTATTGCCAAGAAAACAAAAAGTCTAAACAAAGAGCCTTCAATTGCTAATATCACTCAGCAAATGCTTACATTTTTGTAGCTAAAGATAAGCTTGTGGGTAGATGAGCCATGTTATTAACAGTTAGTTAATTAATGGTAAATGCTAATTTTTCCTTATGTTTGAATTTCTTACTTTTTAAAATGTCATTTTGGAAGCTGGGAGTGGAGAATAGATTTTACAACTTTAAGAAACCCATCACTCAAAACTGCATGAGATATTAACTTTTAATTTAAAATTACTGGGGTTTTTAGTACTTTGAAGAGTGGATTTCTCCACATTGTGACCCAAGCAATTCTTTATATTTACACTATAATTAAGTTCACTTCACTGAATGCCTGCTGGTGATCAATAACTGCAATGAGGTGAAAATCATTTTAAGTGTCTGTGGATGGGTTTTGTTTGTTTTTAATAGAAGTATTTGTGTTTACAGGTCATCTCTCACAAAGACTTATATGGGTACTTAACTTTACCCACTGAGTGAAATCCTCACCCCATTAAAATCAATGGCAAAACTCCCATTGACGTCAACTTGCAATTTCACCCTGCAAGTAGTTCCATTAAGTCATTGGGACTACTCGCAATGTATGAAATTAAGCCCATATGTAAGTATTCGTGAAAGGGAGAGCTTTAACAGCATTGACTAGAATCAGGAACAGTATAGAAGAGGTGGCGTGTAAGCTTCCCTTGCCCAGCTTTATCAATGCATTTTAGTTCTGGCTTGCAACATCTCTTCTAGCCCAGCAGTGAGTCTCTTTTAAGCAGACTGACTATCATGACAAACTGCGTGCTTGTTTTGTGGTGTGTTTACAAAACTGTGCTTTCTTCCTGCCAAACTGTTCGTTCGTTATCACCTTCATTGACTCAAGCTCGGCGTCAGAACTCCAGTTAGCTTCATACTAAAAACTTTCCATTGCTCATAGACTCATAGATATATAGGGCTGGGAGGGACTCGAGAGGTCATCTAGTCCAGGCAGACCCTGCATTGAGGCAGGATCAAATATACTTAGACCACGCTTGGTCTAACTTGTTATTCACGGTCTGTGTTATCAAGGAAAATAGGTACACTTGCAGATACACAAAGTCTTAAAATTTTAAAATATATATGCATAAGGCGAGGATTAAAAAAGTTAACAACACAGCACAGAAAATAACAGTGCTAAAGAGCAGCTAAAGTTAAAGAAACCCTTGAATATTTGAAAAGGCAAGGGTCATTATATATATATATTTATATATTTAAAGTTGCTAATGTTTAAAATTTTAAAATTAATTTAAACTAGATGGGGTGCTAAATGTAACTAACAGAAAGAGTCAAACGTTAACAAAATATAGAAAATGCTAGTGTTAATTATAAACAAAAGTGGATTAAAATAAAAAATATTGTAAAGACAGGTTTTAGAATAATTTGACAGAAGAAATAGGAAAGAGTAAAACCTAAACAAAAAATATGAAGGAAAAAATAATCTGGAACTAAAAGCTGCACTCTTACTATTGCATGCTGACCAGTTTGCTGTATGCTGTGGCCTGTTCTCCTTCCCTGGGTCTTTATGCTGAACACATTATACTATGAAGTCCAATCATATCCCAACCGGGGCCTGTAGGTACTACTACACCACAAATAATATGTAACATTTTTGCTTACCATTTAGGGTTCCAATCCTACAAATAGATATGCCTGTGCAGATCCTAACCCCAATGCACTGTGCCACTAACATCAATGGAATTTCACACAGATATAAGTAATTCCACCGCTGTTATCTGCAGAATTGGGGCCTGATGCATGATTTGATTTTGAGTGACCAAATGTGAAAGGCTAGTGCAATAAGGTCCTGAGCCAGTAAAGTACCTTTAACCATGTGAATAGCCCTATTTGCTGGACTGAGGCCAGTACTACCTAACACAGCATCTAAATGTTGGTATGGTTGGCTAAGGGAAAATTATTCATGTTAACTATCTTGGGAGGGGGGGTACACAATATGAAAACTACACATAATTTTAACAATAAATATCATAGGCAGTGTATAAAACATGGATCCTATCAAAGGATTAACCATTCGTATTTTCCTGAAATATCTTCCTGAAGATCATTTACATTATATCAATTTAGAGTATTTCTCGCTTATTGGTTGACCAATATAAAAGGTAAACAAACCAATGCATTTAAAATGTTTAGATATGCCTCTGTCATTTAGTGGAGTTTTGGTTAATCCAAATCATAAAGGTAGACTGGGGTCAGTCAAACAGCATTTTAGAATAGTACACATATTTCGCAACAAAAGGAAATGGAAGGACTTGCAGAATACAGTGTGTAACAGTACCAGTGGAGAAATGACATACAAAGAGAAAGCTAAATATAGCTACACTTCTATTTGACCCATTTATTTCATGGGTCACATTCTTGTATACTGATCAGTTAACTACAATATGAAAAGTAAATCTATTCCTCGTCTAAGGTTGACGGGGACTACAGATAAGAATGATTCTAGCACACCATCCTTTTCATACTAGCTGTAGACCTTTATCATTTGCTTCTTGAACAGCCACTTGGCCAGCACTTTTAGTGAGGACAAAGGCAATACATTTTCCTATGACATTATTTTCTAGACAGTGCAGTGCTTTTTGAAGGAGATTTAATACAATTTATTAGAACACACTGATTAAACTTATTTTAATATATTATTATACACAAAATGTGAGATTTTAAAATCTCACTTACATACATACATATGTACGTACGTACGTACGTATGTATGTGAGAGACTCAAATATGTATTTGAAGAAACTTCTTTCGGGACACATGTAGAAGTGGATATTAGACTCGTCATGCTGCATGAGTTAAATCACGCCCAAGATCTATTTTTCAGAGTGGAGATGGGAGTACTATAAAATTCAAAAAAATCATAATAAGCCATTTCAAAGGTCATGAAGCCATGGTAACAGAAATAGCAGCAATTCATCCCACTAAACCCATCTCAAGCCAGGAAAGCAAAACCAAGTGAGCATTTTGTAAGATGCCTTTTCACCTTCTTGATCTCAGGAAGGAAAATGAAAGCAGAGAGTAAGATGCCACAACTGTTATTGCACTCTGAAAGTGCATAAAATGTGGGCAGACCAAGCCTCTTAAGGAAAGAATGCAAAAATCCTTCTTAAGGCTGTAAATACAAGTGTGTTCTTCCGGTGACATTATTATTATAAACCAGTAAGGACTAAATGCCGACCTCGGCTTCAGCTTGTACAATTGCTATCTGGTTTAGGAAAGACGTGCAGGTCCTTTGAATTCCTCCCCCCTGCCCCTATACATCAGATATCCACGAAAAGCTGTTAAGTGTTAAAATTTGTCTCATACATCTTTATGGTGGTTTGTAATCAGCCACCTGTGTTTCCCAAACCCCGCAACTACTCTGGGGTAGATACCAAAGAACAAACTGATATTAACCTGATAATGAAACTAATATTAACTGATAGCACAAAATGCATAAACCTGGCAACAAGTAAGCAATTTAAAGACAAATTCCATTTTGGGAAAAAAGAAAAAAAAAAGCTGTTACTGATCATTCGAATGAACTGAAGACAGTAAGGAAAAGAAAAAGCCTCATTCCTTCCATTGAAATGAGTCTATACACAAAATGTAGAGTATCTCTAGCAGCAGGTGTTTTTATTAACTGTACCATTATGTTACAGGCAGTACACTATGTGAATTATATTTGGTCAACTTAATACATCTCTACTTGCAAATTAGTCAGTTCCAATAATGACCTCCATTGAAGTCAGCAATTCAACTCCGTATTAAACTCTCTTCTCTCAATTAAGAAAAAAAGTGTGTTAAAAAAAAAAAAAAAGCAATGCTCTTCACTTCTTTCCTTTGTGACTCCCTGTGTTTTGGAATCTTCCTGCCCCATAAGACTAAACAAAGGGTTATATTTTATGGGAAGAAAAGCGAATTGTTTTTCTGCTATTCAAAAAAACACTTACAGCTGGAGTCAGCAGAACATCATCTACTCGGCAAATGTAAAGACAAACAGCGTGACCTGTCAGGCTTTGCTATCCAATCATTATAAGCACGACTCTCTTAAAGATTAACTTTTACTTCTACTAAACTTCAAAACAACTGAAGAAAAATCCATTCTAAGCAATAACGACAGCAGTTCTTTCATGTTTACAATGAAAATGAACATAATGAGAAAGCCGTGCTAACTGTCAAGAAGACCAAAGTTTCCAAGTTTCAATGAAGGTATCGAGAGGTCATCCAAGAGAAGATCACTAAGGGAAAGCCCTTCCAAAAGTACAGCAAATCATACAAGTACTTGGCAACACTACATCTTATAACAAGCTTTATTGGGAAATTTAACCAACTCCACCCTCCCCCACTATAAAAGGTGAGCGCATAATAGAGACTAATTTAAATATTTATAAAATACACAATTACTCTCTCTTTACTTACATTAATACACACAGAAAAAAACGAGTTTGCAGTTTTTGGTTAAGGCAAAAGACTCGAACTGAGATTTTAAAAATCTCAATTTAGGAATAGGGCTCTATTCTCAGCTGTGCTGCAGATTTCCTGTGCTAACTTGGGCAAATCACCTAATCGCTCTGTGCCTCATTCTTACCATCAGTAAAATGGGAATAATACTAACCTACCTCACAATGGTAACGAAGGCCAAATTAATTAATGCTTGTAAAGGTCTTCAGCAAAAAGGGCTATATACATGCAAAGTTGCCGGTTTTTTATTACTGAACTGCATTATTTAAAATATAAGTTCAAAATAAGCACACAGTTTGTGATCATTTAACTCAAAGCTGATTTTAGTCTTCTTACTGTTACACTGAATTTGTACATCTGATTTTACTGGAAATGGAATGATCTCAGCCTTAGTATAAGAATGCTGATTAAACCAATACAGTTCTGTAAACCTCTAAGCAAATATGAAATCCCTGCACATTGAGTGACCAGAAGGAAATGGGTATGCGTTGTATAATTTCTCAATAGCCCTGTGCTATGCAAACCCCTGAACTCTTATAGGACTCATATCCATTCAGAGTCTCATTCAGAGTCTCATATCCATATGCGCACAATAAACGTGGTCACCTCTTCTTCTCATGATGGCATCCCACAAACTCCCATTCCATCGCCCTGCTGTTTTCTGCTCCTGAAGAAAGCTAAGCTTCTCCATTCCCAGAAAGAACTTTCCCCTTTACTTAAAATATATTTTAAAAGCTCCTCTTCTAGTGTCAGTAACAATAGCATGAATAGAGGGAGGGTGGTCAGAGGAGACAGAGAAAAATCCACCTCTCCACCCATTCAGCTTTTAAACAAACAATCAGTCAGTAGGGAAACCGGGCCATTCTGAAGTAAGTCATATAGAATATAATAGGAATTAAACCAATCGGGCTTTCCAGACTTACTCTTAAAGCTTGAATCATCGTATAGAATGTGCAGCAGCAGTTAAAAAAACTAACTGCATGGTAGGTGCTATTAGGAAAGGGATAGATAAAAAGACAGAAAATATCATCATGCCACTATATAAATCCATGGTACGCTCCACACCTTGAATACTGTGTGCAGTTCTAGTTCTCCATCTGAAGAGAGATATTAGAATTGGTAAAAATACAGAGAAGAGCAACAAAAATGATTAGAGGTATGGAACAGCTTCCATATGAGGAGAGATTAAAAAGACTGGGACTTTTCAGCTTAGAAAAAAGATGGCTAAGGGGGGATATGACAGAGGTCTATAAAATGTGGTCTATAAGAAGTCCAAGGGACTGGACTAGATGATCTATTGAAATCCCCTACAGTCCTACATTTCTATTATTCTAAAATCATAAATGCTGTGGAAAAAGTGAATAGAGAAGTGTTATTTACCACTTCACAGAACACAAGAACCGGGAGGTCACCCAATTAAATTAATAGGCAGCGGGTTTAAAACAAAAACATAAAGAAGTACTTCTTCACATACGCACAGTCAACCTGTGGAACTCATTGCCAGGGATGTTGTGAAGGCCAAAAGTATAACTGGGTTCAATAAAGAATTAGATAAGTTCATGGAGGATAGGTCCATCAATGGCTATTAGCCAAGATGGTCAGGGACACAATCCCATGCTCTGGATGCCCCTAAATCTTTGATTGCCAGACGCTGGGACTGGACAACAGCGGACGGATCACTCGATAACTGTTGCTTTGTTTATCCCCTCTGAAGCACCTGGTGCCAGTCTCTGTCAGAAGACAGGTAACTAGGCTAGATGGACCATTAGTCTGACCCAGTATGGCCATTCATACTTTCTTAATTCTACAGCAGAGATAATTTTCTGTTAAGTTCCAGGACTTTTCCCTAATAGGTAGTGGGAAAAAGGGATAGAGGGAGGAGGAGTGTCTCACACCAACACAAGTTGGTCCAATCAAAGATATTACCTCACCCGCCTTGTCTCTTGAAATCAACAGGAGTTAGGCGCCTAACTCGTTTTGAGCATGCACACCTTGGTAATAAGAGGGACAACAATGCATTGAAAAATTCTTGTACATATTTGGTGGGGCAATAGTCCAATGCCAATTTTCCCTCACAGTCAAGCACAGGCGCCGACTTCCGGTTGCACCGGTGGGGGCTGACGCCCGGCGTCGGGGGCGGGGCGCCGCCCCCGACACCGGGCCCCGCCCCCGGGTGACACTGCGGGGCCCCGCCCCCAACGCCGGGTGACGCTGCGGGGCCCCGCCCCCGATGCAACGTCGCCCAGCGTCGGGGGTGGGGCCCCGCAACGTCTCCCGGCGCTGAGGTGAGTTTGCGGTAGGTCCCGGGGCTGGCGGAGAGCTAGGCACGGGCCCCGGGGTTGGCAGGGAGCTGCCGGTGGGTGCTCTGCACCCACCAATTTCTCCCCGTGGGTGCTCCAGCCCCGGAGCACCCACGGAGTCGGCGCCTATGCAGTCAAGGGCTTATTGTAATTAAGCCTGTAATAGCTTATTTTGCTTCCTCTTCAGCAACTCCATAATCATACCAAACTCTTACCAAAATCACTGAGTCAAGAGTGCTGAATGGGGCTCTATCACAGCAGCCTTTGGATTTAAACATAAAATTGGAACACAGGTTTATTTGTCTTTAGAAGATTGGACATTTCGAATAGCCACAGCCACTTATTTTTAGTTTGTACTTTTTATATAAAACAAATGGCACTTTGACAATTAAGTATGGCTCCATGTAAAGAGAAAGGGTATGTGCCCTTCTGTCTCCTTTCTACATGCAATGTAAGCGGATATGCTGTTAAAACTGTTTCAGATTTATGTGCAACAGAATAAAGCTTTAAGAGGAAAAGAACGGAATTGTCCATGTCAACATCATAGTTTTCCTTCAAACTGAGCCCACAGGGTTATCTCAAGACACCCTGGGTATGTTCTGTCTTTTATAGTATACTCTAGGGACTCCATATCTACATCCATTTTATAGTCTTTAAAAATGTCTGGTAATGACATCTATCAGTCTTTGTCTTTTGTCTCCACCATCTAGCCCTGGTTTCTGGTTTCCAATGAAAGCCTCTTCAGCAAGTTGCCCTCGCCAATCCTTTTTATGTGACCATACTATAAAAATCTCCTCTTACTCATAATGTTTACTGCCTTCCTTTCCCAGGTTCTCTCTGATTTCACCCTTCCCTCTTCCTCCCCCCCGCCTTTTTATTATTAATAGCAAGGATTCTCCTCAAATAATGATTATAACAGACATTCTTCCTCCTTTGAATGGATGTTCCACACTTTATATCCTCATAAGAGTGAGGGTTTCATACTGGCGTTGGACAATTTCATTTCAGGCTATCCCTTTGTCTTAGTCTTTATACAACATAGGAGTATGACTAGTACTACTAGAATGGTTCCCTATACAGCATCAGTCAGTCTCTAATCTCAAACTGTGAATTGAATTGCATTTGTTTGGACTTGATGCGGCCATATGACACTGGGTTGAGATCAAGGGCAGAGCTGATAAGATAGCCAGGGTCAAGACTGGTCAGTGCGTGCACAGGAGACCTCTAAGGATAATTTACATGCTGCAGAAAATTTGCTTGTGATTTAGGAAGTGGCATACATCCCTTTGTATCCATTTTGAAAACTGCCCCTGCCTGTTGCTAGAGAGCACTCTTCTGCCAGGAATACAGGTTTCTGCATGTAGGTATTCTGGTTTCTTGGGGGCATTAAAGATGTCTAGGCACTTTCTCAAGAACAGGGTTTTTAAACTGGATTTCCTTGCTAAATTCCAAAATGAATAATTCTATTACCAGTAAATATTTGTCTTGTAGCAATTATACAAGGTATGCTCCTTTTTCAACACCAAAAGCTGTTAAGTAGCATTGCTGTGCACTATTAAATAGCTAGCTACAATAATCCACTCTAGAAGTGGCTGCATTTCAGTTATTTAAACATCTTTATATAGTCTATATCATTTATATCATCAACATATTAATTTTTCTAGAGTCCTATAGCATATGTAGCACTTCACAACCATATAAAATTACAAGATTCCTTTCCTAAAGAACTGTGCGACCTAAACTGGCCAGATAAAAGACTAAATGACAATAGACTGAGGTAAACAGAGAGTGTAGAAAGGGGAGAGAAAGTAAATAATAGATAGTGATACTGTTGTTGCAGGAGCATTGTTTATTCCAAGGAAAAACAAATCATATAGGTTGTTTTGTCTAATATTTCTTGTTTGTTTAGGGTGGTTTTTTTAGCATAATCAGGCAAACCAAATCTATTTGTTTATATTTTTTATAAAGCAATATTGTTTATAAATTCCTTTGGGATCCTTCTGGATGAAAGGCCCTATATAAATGTTATTACTTTCATACTGTCACATACTTTACTGAGATCATCTATTGTTCTTACACTTCCTTCTGTTTAAATATCACTCATACAACCAAGCAAAAGAGCAAGCAGGCAGGGCACCCCTCACTGTGAAACCATGCTCAGAATCTACGGCTTTCTTTTTTCTTTTATAAC
This sequence comes from Macrochelys suwanniensis, assembly GCA_033296515.1. Lineage (NCBI taxonomy): Eukaryota > Metazoa > Chordata > Testudines > Chelydridae > Macrochelys > Macrochelys suwanniensis. The sequence goes on along the minus strand of CM065791.1, from coordinate 18,298,293 downwards.
TATCACTATCAAAACATAAGCCTAGAAAGAAGATGAAGGAGTACATCCACTACTGCTAGATATGCCCTCTTCTTTCCCATTCTAGCATAAGATTCTCAGTCAGTGTGTGTTATTCTCACACATACACCAATACTACAATGACCTTTGTGTGGACAGACCCCTGAATCTGCATGGGTGAAGAATCCACCCTTGCCAAGCTCACTGGAGGATCAGAATTGTAGTAATTTTGAACTACCCAACTCACGTAGAGACCTCCTCTTCCCTTGAATTCCATCACAGTTGTTAAGATTATTTTGCCGTTGGTCCTTGGAGTCGAGCTCTCCGGGACAAGCATCAAGAGTTTTCATCATAGAGGACCCTGGCCTTTAACATTTGCTACACATGCTACTTCACCAGAGCACAAATTTGGCAGCCTTCAGAACACTATACTGGATTTAAAGCTTGGTTATGCCTTTTTTTCTTTTCTTTTTGCTCAAGCAATTTGAGGGGATGTATAATTTAATTTTGTTGGTTGCAGTTCATGAGCATGCCACTGTGAGTAAGATGCTATTGTTTTTAGGTTTCATATTTTGTATGCCAATGCTTGGGATAGCACTATAAGACCACCTGGTATTTTATACATTACAGACAGCGCCTCGTCTTTTATACATTGCTTTTAAATTGGCCAAGAACAGTCAGTTTAGCTGATAAACCTGGATTTACAAATTGCCCCTTTGTCTTTATGCAAGTTTTTTCCCAACTGTATCTATACTTCACTATCTTCTAAAGGGACTAACACTGATGGAAGATTAAGTCTCTGTAATTCTTGCAGTATGTCCTACAGGCTTTCTAAAAAAAAGTGGAATAATTATCTTGGTGGTAGGATAGCTCAGATTCCCAGATGCAGCATAAGATCCCTTGTAAACCATCCTCCAGCTTTAATCACCCTATTGCTTTTTAGCATTTCTCATGTAATGCAGTCACCGTTGCGACAAAGCTATCTTGTATACTTGTTTATAGATGTGAAAATAGCAGAACTACTACTAACATCCTGTGGACTTGTCACAGGAAAAGTATATGCTCTTTAATGCTCAAGAAATAAATTTTGAACCTAGAACTTTCTGCTCACTTGAAACTCAGATCTCTTAACCTAGCCCAAAGTTTTCCTGCTGCCAGAAGTACAGGTAGACAACCAACAGAAAGACTTTTAATAATGCTCAGGTTTAAACTGTTTGTTGAGTCCACATACCAATGTGTCTATGGGTTATATGGTGGAAGCATTTCTAGATGTTCAAAGAAAACTGAGTAAGAGTAGAGCATTCTGAAGAAGGAAAGTATAAGGTGGTGTGTTACAATTTGGATTCGTACCATACACTATACCAGTGGTTCTCAAACTTTTGCACTGGTGACCCCTTTCACATAGCAAGCCTCTGAGTGCGACCCCCCTTATAAATTAAAAACACTTTTTATATATTTAACACCATTATAAATGCTGGAGACAAAGCGGAGTTTGGGGTGGAGGCTGACAGCTCGCGACTCCCCATGTAATAACCTCGTGACCCCCGAGGGGTCCCAACCCCCAGTTTGAGAACTCCTGCACTATACCATTCCACCAGATCAGACAATCAGAAGTAGCAATCTCTACCAGTTTTAATTCAGAAGTGAAAGGAATGCAAGAAATGCACAAGAGTCACTCTCTTCCAAAAAGTACTTTAAATGTTTAATTCTTTCGTGAGACATCTAACATTCCTGTTTTGTAGCAAAGAGGCTGCTCCCCGTTTGCTCATCAGTGAAGAGGAATTCTACCAAATTCACAAAAGAGACCTGGACTCTGGCAGGCTGAAACCAACACATCGTTTCTTGAACATGAATACCCACGACAAACAATACAACCCATGAATTCACAGATTAGAATATCAATTGCAGAGTGTCCATTTTTATTCTTTTAGTGGGATAGAAAGGTATTCAGTATATATTGTACAATTTTAGCCCCACGGTTACACAAAAAATCTCCCTGGCTTTTATGGGCTATGAAGTACACTGGCTGAACTCTTTGGAAAATTACCTCTTAAGGGGCTAGCTGTACAGCATCAATAGAAATGTGGTGCCAGATAATGGCTGCAATAACTGTCTTCATCTCTGGAGAATAATGGATTGTGAATATATCAATACGAGGAGTGGAAGGGCAAGAGAGACTGAGCAGGCACCAGTTACTGGACGCAAAGATGATGCCACATGTATGATGTTATGTGTACTCATCTCTTTTCGGGGGGAGGGAGGAGGTTCTTTATAGAGAGTAACGTATCCATAAGGCCATGTTTGTAATCATCAATGTTAAACTAAGCATTTTTGGAGGGGCAGTTGCAGGAGCATTGATGGCATACAAATCAATGCAGTACAGTTATTTCCCATTTATTCTTGACAAGGAAAAAAAAAAAAAGCTTGCACATCATTCTGAATGCCAGTTTTTGATCCTGCAGTCACATGCAATATTCAAAGAGAAAGGCTCTGAAGCAAAACTGATTTGTGCCAGAGTACAAGTCCAATGATCTAAAATCTGCACCTCACCATTCACACCTAGCAAAAGGAACAAATTTTCAGGGCAAGTGCCAAATGAGTTCAGTGGGCTGGGCTACAAGGAAATACTCCAAAAAACAGTGAACTTGCAGCCACCCCGGATTCATTCTTTTTCTTTTCCTTCCATGATACAGGCCTTCTCTTAATGACGCTGACTTGGTTGCAAATGTAGGCACAGTGGAGAGTGGAATGCCATAGGAAAGTTACAGAGATGAATTCTTTTCAAATTGAGTGTGTGCTTTTACGTAGCTAATAGATGTAGAAGTAGGAATACCTCTACAGTGCAGATTATTGTATATACCGGATATGGAAGTTCAAGTTATCTTTCCATGATTATCCACAATATATTTTCCATGCAAGTTTAAACTCCTCTCTTAAACTGACACACAGAGATGAGTGTCACCTGTAAAATGAGTATTTATTATGAAAGCCTAAAGTAAAATTGGTTGTCTCTCTTCCACTCAATTCAATCATTACATTTTCATCTAACTAAATGCAGAAAAACCTCCTATGCTAATGAAATGTTAAAGTGGCACAGTTAGCCGCACAAAAGAGTCAGGAAACGCAGAAGCTAATGTTCCAACAGCCACATGAACATGACCGTGTTGCATATACTGTACTGAATATTCTATGGGACATTTATTACAACAATATTGTAAGCTACATATTCAACCACAAAAACAGGCATACCACATGTATGCCACACAGCTGCATTAACATAGCTTGTAGAACCTTAACTTCTAAATTCCTGACACTATGATCTTAATTGTACGTTCTGCATTTAATTTTTAAAAAAATCAATTAAAAAAAAGGATGACGCATGTTGCTTCTGCTTAATGATATTGGCATTTAAATGGGTGATTTCCCACATTTGCAGCTGCTGTTGAGCTGGAGGCAATTTTTATTGGTTTACATTACGACAGCAGCATCTTCAGACAGACAGAGAATAGTTCTCATTCGGGTCTGTGTTCTAGCCCCTTCATGCCTCCTTTCTTTCAGCATAAAGGAGCCTGAACACAGCTGGATCACCACAGCTGGATCCCTTTACTAGGAGTTTCCCTAGTAAAGGGAGATTCTCTAGGCAGCCCTACACTGTCCTCGTTCCACCAGCCCCCAGTGTAGAATTATATCAGTGGGGTGGGGAGGCCAGTGACACAAAAAGGCACTGTTTAGAATCGGGGTCAGAAACGTTATTTTAAAATAAAAATGTAGACTGTATAAAATATTATAGTATGCAGGGAAACCCTACAATGACTAGACATGCAATTCTCCCCCCTACACACACACACACCAATGACTTACTTCTGTCCCTGAAGTTAAAGCAGACTTTTTTTCCTTTTGGGGGTAAATTATTTGTCTTTTTGGTAAATAATTATGCTGTGTGCTTTTCAATGTAAATCTCGCTCATCCAAATTATCCTAGAAGTAGGTTATCCTTAACTCAGGCTTCATTGATTAAAGGACTGGACAATGTCCAGTCATGTCCAAAAGCTTCATTGTGTTCTAAAATATTCATTGTGCATTCCCATTAGTGATTTTCCAATAATACATGTTTATTTTTCCTCCCAAACCAACCAAGATGCTAGTCCTCATGGTGGACCGTCTCCATAGCAAGTTCCAAAATTTTAGCCATGTTTTCTGTTGCTTTTTATTTAACAGCATGGTTTAGATATTTTATGAAGAGGAATGTATTTCTCTTCCCTTTCCTAAACTCAAAAATGACTTAAAAGATTTTGATCAGACTTTATAAAAAACGAAGTTCTGTGTACAGACCAAGGAGTAGGTTTTCAGAGACAAAAATGACAGGCATCTAATGTCAACTGAATTTTAAAGGGAGTTAGAACCTAACTGCCAAAAGTGTCAGCCCCAAAAATGTTTAGGGACTTGAGTGCATGTGGAAACTGAAGATTATAACTGAAACTGTTCTGTGGCCTTAAAACATGGCAAGGCACTATATCTGCTGTAATAAGCATATTCACTATTAAGAGAAAAGAGCTTCTAAATCCCATTTCAGAGTTCTCAGAGCAACTTGCGGTATATACAGAAATAGCACAGCACCAAAAAGGACCATTCAGCTAGAACAGAGGGTGTGAAAATTTTTATGAATCTCACATTAAAAGCTAAAATGTATGGAGTATTATAAACTAAATTACCATTTGGAGAAAAATCCTTTTTGAACTGAGGTTTCAAAAATTTTGACTTCCAGTAGCTCAGTAAACATTCACAAAAGCTTTATTTTTATCTCCACTCTTCATGAAAAAATAGTCCTGCTACTCCAGTACTGAAAATGCAGTGGAAATTAAAGCAACATTTAGGGCATCCAATGGCTTAGTAACATTTGCCATTTCCAAATAATTTATAGTTTTGTAGTATAATTTAAGCTGAAATATGACAAATTGCTACCACACATATTCTTAATGAGCGAGTAATTCAGTTATTAGAGACAATTTGGGTGAGGTAATATCTTTTATTGGACCAACTTCAGTTGGTGAGAGAGAAGCAGAAGTTGGTCCAACAAATGATATTACCTCACCCCACTTTGTCTCTCTAACATCCTAGGACCAACACGGCTCCAAGCTACACTAAATAATCTAGATAATCACATTTCTGGTTTTGAGCAGAGCAGCAAGGTATAATAGCTTATTTATTCAGTAGGTTTAAAATGGATAACCAAAATCCCTATCCCAGCTTACCTTTTATTAAAAATATAGTCATGGTTTTAAAAATTCAAGTTCAATATAAAGAAACCATAATGTAAGTGTGTAATATGTGTGTATATACTATAGGCACATATACAACAATATCAAAAATTAAAATGAAGATACTAGATAGGGATTTAGGAATTCTGGCTGTTTCGTTTTTTCTTTTTAGAAACAAAACATTACTTTCTCAGGCCCTTTTCAATCAATTAGTGTTTTGGTTTAATATTACATAACAGTCTTTGTTGTCAGCTGCATTTTTTACAACATCAGGAATAGAGATGTTCCTGTGCTGAATACTGTGGAGTACTTTTCTGTAGTTTAATACAACCAGTCTATTAACTTTTGGAAACAAATTTTCATCAACTCCTGTTTTCTCTTGAGAATAATCAGAACTTGATATCTTTTTTAAAAAATGAAGAGAAAATTACCAAAACACCTACTGGAAAGTTTTAATTTTTGAACTCCTGCACAAAATAAAGCTAAATTTGTACCTTGATGCTATAAAGTATAAAAAGGAACAACAACAAAAGCCTTAATTCAAAGCCTGTTTCCACGAAGTTCTATTTAGGTGAATGCTGTTATGTCCATCATGTAGGGAGAAACTGACACCTATTGGCAACTTTAATATTACCGCATAATGGTACTTTTCCTCAAAGTAATAAGAAACAGTTCTAATATCTGGATATATTTTAATAAAGGGAAGTGAGACTTTTTTTGTTATACGAGTACTTTAAAGGAAGCATTTTTTCCATCTGAATTCCAAGCATACTTTAAGGCTTTCCTTTTAAACACAGAACAAGGGCATCCATAGTGTAATTATGATCCAATCAGATGCTGGAAACATCAGTAAACAATTATTTGAAGAGGCCATCCTAGTGAACAAACACAAGCACTCTTCATCAACAGTTTGGAGAGATTACATTTCACTTTGGGGACTAAACACTGTTTAATGTTACATACATGATATACTCAGTCTTCGGACCAAGTATACCATGTATCATTTTTAGCAACCTCCACAGACAAATCAGGAACCACATCAGCAGAAATATCCCGTCTTTCCAACTACCCTATGAATTACTCTAATACAGATATCAGTGTCAGACACTGGGATGCTTCTGGAGAGAGATCTTCTGGGGTGTACCTTATCAGTTAGGATCAACCATCAAGGACTATAATTAAAAATGGCATAAAAGGCACCAGCAATATCAGGAAAAAAATGTCAGTAGCAAACAACTTCTCCAAGCTTGAGCCAACAGCCTAAGTTACTAATTCAGTAGGTAGCAACACCTGTGGGCAGATATGCCCATTCCTAGCACAATATGGTCCTCACCTCATTAACCTTTAGGTGCTACCGCAATAAAAATATTAATAATAATGGGAAAACAGAACTGGGACTACAGACAATGAACAGCCAAAAAAATTAACAGACCATTGGAATTATCACATTCAATCCAATGTAGATTAAACATAAAATCTACAGATGAAAACACAGAGCACCAAGAGTAATCAGAGTAGAGTTTAACAAACTAATAATAGAAGTATCATTAATAAAAGTACTTTTCACTACAAATGAGAGTTTAGGTATGATGACAAATATGCAAAACAACACAAATACACAGAAGTAATGGGACTTGATTCTTGGAGGTGATGGAGCACTTGCAACTCTAAATGAAGTCACAGAGTTGCAGATACTTAGCATTTTGGGGGGAGAAAAATAGGTCTTAGGGATCAACATTTGTTGCAATGTGTTTTTTTTAACTTGCAATTTAATTCTATTGACAACTCCAAGTCTGTTTTATGGGACTACAACTATTCACCAGAACAGAGAAATTGAATCCAATATCATACATACTTGTAACGAAGAATTTTTTTGTGAATGTACAGCTGTCGAAGGCAGCAATTTTCTCTTGCAAGACTACAACAAGTATCCTAAAAACACAAAAATGAAAACATGTGTACTTGAAACATTAATTCTGTTGGTTTAAGATTCAATATTTAAAATGTAATTGTTTCAAGACCCTCGATTTAAATTCTTGAGCAACAAACTGCCAGTTCTCCAGTAACTGGCAGTTGCTAAAGACAGCCTCATCCCAACCACAAAACCTGCTCTTCAGGAAGTATACAAATACCATGCAGAGTAGTGCAGCATCTATGATATACCTCCTGTAATAAAAGGTCCATTAGAAAAGAAAGAAAATGGAATGGCAAGGATCCTGCATTGTCCTTAGTGTCTCAAATCACAATCAAATCCACAGTCAGCACACAGACTAATCTAAAAGGAAGTCTTTTACCGTGGAAATAATCACATTGTTTATTTCACTGCAAATCTGTCAAACTACTAGTATTAAATACTACTGTTAGTAGATACCAACAGTATTTTTTCCCCATATGAAAGCATAAAACCATGGAATTAAAGATGAGAGAAATGGACTTTATGTAATAAACCACTTCCAGTGATTACCAGCATCCTAAATGCAAGGACAATGAAAAAAAATTCAAGGAGACAGCTATTGTCCAGTTACCTTTGGCAATTTCAGTTCTTTACAATGCAAATACCAATACATAGACATTTTGTTGCCTGGCAAAAATGTTAACTATCCTACATTTTTGAACCTTTAAAACAAAGGGCCATATATTTTGGGGGCAGGGCATATGTAGATAGCCACCCACCCACAATATTTAAATATCTGTTCATTATTTGAAGCAAAACAAAAGCCATATGGCAAATGATTAGGCATTGGCACATTGTATACTCTATAGATCAACAGGACGTAAAAGTGAAGCTTAAAAAAAGTATAAAAGTTTAAAATGAAGATTTAGGTCATTTAAACACGAAGGGCCTCTAAAATCATTTACACATTTATTTTCAAAAAGGAAAAATCAGCCTGGGAAGCTGTGCCAGCCAATGAGCTTGTAAGTTTTATCACCCATTTGCTAAGTCTAATATAATCCTTCCTCAAATGGAGCAACACAGTTCTCTTAAATCTGGTTAATGTCTTATTACAAAGATCTGGAAACACTGTAGTTACTATTTAGTTGATGACAGGCAGCACTATGTATATATATGTTATAATGTTTGTTCTATCAATTTCCATTCAAAATGTCTGTCCTGTCAAGAATATGCCTAGTAGTCCTCTTAATGTCTAAAGTGTGTAGCAACCAAGCTTAACCAGAAGATCATGAAGCTGAGGGAAAATATTGGCGGTAAAAAGTGTATTATTTGAATGAAAAACCTGAGACCACCATAATCAAGAATTTGGGAGAGGGATCTTGGGATTACTTCATGGATGAAGACATCAGTCCACATCTCTGGCAGCCTCCAAAATATTTGTTTTCCACACTCACTATCCCTTTCGATTCTAAGCCTAGGACAACTCTGGGAAAAGGAGTTCCACCAAAAAATCCTTGGCCCTCAATGTGCAGTTGCTGCATTTCTATTCAAAGAGCCCACTGTAACCAATCCTTCTGTAGAGTCAATGTTGAGAATGCTGGGTCCACAAGCATTTCCTTCACAGACAAAGATCCTGAAAAACCTGGATCTGCCAGGCCAAGTGCCTTAGGCCCAACCTCAAAGTCATATGATTCAACAAAGGATCTCAGTAGCTTGGATCTAGCTAGGCTCTATCATTTTTGGATCCCTATGATCCAAGGTGGCTGTCTGTGTTGGGACATAATCAAAACCACTTTCATATCAACCTCTATTAGCTCCAGAGAATTAGCATATATTATGGTGTGCTTGTTTGCCCCTATGCTGCCTCTTCTTCTAAGAGCATAGGGACTTCTTGTGAGAGTTTGGGGTGTTCCTTTTGAGAAGAAGATCTAGCTGCTCTACTCATAGGCAAAAGATCCAAAGAACTCCTGTCCTGATGGATTTGAGAACTTCCCTGGCTAGGGTTAGACTCATTCTCTGATACATCTGAGGACTTCTTCAGCAAACACTCAGAAGAAACTCCAGGCTCCAGATGATTGGGATCCTTTCCTCCATGCATAAGACTCTAGAATTATTGCATCAGGGTAGGAAGTCTAGCTATTCTAATACAAATCCAGAAGCAAGAGAAAGAATGGGCCCTGGCTAGGGTTAGACTCATTCTCTGATACATCTGAGGACTTCTTCAGCAAACACTCAGAAGAAACTCCAGGCTCCAGATGATTGGGATCCTTTCCTCCATGCATAAGACTCTAGAATTATTGCATCAGGGTAGGAAGTCTAGCTATTCTAATACAAATCCAGAAGCAAGAGAAAGAATGGGCTCTGCATCCACTTCGGATGACAGAAAAAGAGGAACTCAGGGACGGTTTTCGGGGGTGGAGGCTTTCATACCCCTACATTTACAATGCTGGAACAGAAAAGCATGTGCTTTGAACACAAGTTCTGTTGCCAAATGGCAGGACGTGCAATCTACACAGGCGATGTCATGAAGGAAAATTATAGTTCAGGGGTCCATGAGTGTTTCTGTTATAAAAGCCTCTTTTTTCTCAATAATTTACAACTTGTCTTGTCTGAAATGAATACTAATTTTTATCCCAAACCTAATTGCTTTTACTGTCAACTATTTTTAGTTTAACAAAATGAATTCCAACTGTTTAAATCACAGGAAAGGAAAACAAAAAGTAAGTGTATCAGTTTTATGTAACTTCTTCCAGGAGGTCTCTAAGAAATTAGCCAGTTAATAATGGACAGACTGAAAGGTAGTCAAGTTTAGGGTTGTTGTTGTTTTAAGTGTAATGTATATAAAAATTGTATTTGTTTTCATCACAACACTCTCCCCAATCCATCTCATATTTCCTGTCTTCTGCTTTTAGAGGCAGAGACTGTGTTTTCCTGTATGGACAGTGCCTTACAGATTGTGGTTGGTTTTGGAATATAAAAATATAAATACTGAATGCTTTTCTGTTCTTCTGCTATTCAAATTTTATTTTAAAAACTTCAGTTTTGCACTGCATTAGTCTACAGTATAGCTAATGCCCCATTAGGATTTCAATTGGCCATTTTTCATGCATTTTCAATCTGAAATAGTGAACTTTTCTTGGATGATAATAGAATATGATATGTTCCAGAAAAACAACTACCCTTGATACAGCCCCACAACTTTGAAGTAGCTATTCCATTTTCACCACTTAGGAAAAAAAAAACATTAGCACCTGGAGAGAGTTTTTTCAGTTGGGAGACTTTGAATGATGTTTTGCCTTTTGACTGTTTTTACAATTGGACTTTTCTTCTGCTAAAAAAAAGGCTAGACTGGAAAGATTTACTATCATCACACTGTCCACAAGGGAACTTTAAATTTTTAAAGAGACAGTTGCACAGATACATACTGAACTCTTTCTGACAGACTGTTAAAGGAACAGTGACCTATTTTGTGAAAATTTTCTTTTATATTCTTAGTTTAACTTCTTAAATTCAACTCAGTTATTTGATACTGTCCCACTGAATTTTATTGCGGGTAGTTAACACTAACATACTATTTAGTCCTTTAATTCTACTAAAGCATCAAATTATATTACTTTATTGAAATATTACTTGTTTGTTCAATTGTTCTATTTTCTAATGTTTACTTCAACTATTCATCTTTGATTAATTTAGACATTGATATTCTCTACGGTGCCATGCTACAAAAGTGTCTGTTTTAACAAAATTTTTAGTGGTCTTTAGACTCCCCACCCTTTTATTCCTTTAATAATTTCATCATCATCTCCTTCTTCCCAATGTAGTTTGCTATTCTCTCGCCCCTTAAAACTGACACTTATTCAATCCTGCCATTTATTTCTTTACACAATATCCAAAATAAATCTGACTGTTGCCACCTACTCATCTCTAACTTTCTCAATTCTCACTTTGCACCACACCCCATTCCTCAATCTGTTTTAAATGATGCTGCTAACATCAACACCGTACAAAATATTTTCAATTAGAGCATTTCTTAATAAATTACATTTCTATAGCACCTTCCATCTTGAAGGATCCCAGAGTACATCACAAACTATACCTATAGCACCAATGAAATGCAGCAATTTCTCTAGGCCTGAGTTTCTCCATCTTTAACATGGGAATGACACTGTTCCCTCCTCTATAAAATACTGTACCTTCAGATATAAGGATGAAGAGTGCTCTAAAAAAGTGTTCATAGAATCATAGAATCATAGAATCTCAGGGTTGGAAGGGACCTCAGGAGGTCATCTAGTCCAACCCCCTGCTCAAAGCAGGACCAAACCCAATTAGATCATCCCAGCCAGGGCTTTGTCAAGCCTGACCTTAAAAACATCTAAGGAAGGAGATTCCACCACCTCCCTAGGTAACCCATTCCAGTGCTTCACCACCCTACTAGTGAAAACGTTTTTCCTAATATCCAACCTAAACCTCCCCCTCTGCAACTTGAGACCATTACTCCTTGTTCTGTCATCTTCTACCACTGAGAACAGTCTAGATCCATCCTCTTTGGAACCCCCTTTCAGGTAGTTGAAAGCAGCTATCAAATCCCCCCTCATTCTTCTCTTCTGCAGGCTAAACAATCCCAGTTCCCTCAGCCTCTCCTCATAAGTCATGTGCTCGAGCCCCCTAATCATTTTTGTTGCCCTCCGTTGGACTCTTTCCAATTTATCCACATCCTTCTTGTAGCGCGGGGCCCAAAACTGGACACAGTACTCCAAATGAGGCCTCACCAGTGCCGAATAGAGGGGAATAATCACGTCCCTCGATCTGCTGGAAATGCCCCTACTTATACAGCCCAAAATGCCGTTAGCCTTCTTGGCGACAAGGGCACACTGTTGACTCATATTCAGCTTTTCGTCCACCGTAACCCCTAGGTCCTTTTCTGCAGAACTGCTGCCCAGCCATTCGGTCCCTAGTCTGTAGCAGTGCATGGGATTCTTGCGTCCTAAGTGCAGGACTCTGCACTTGTCCTTGTTGAACCTCATCAGATTTCTTTTGGCCCAATCCTCTAATTTGTCTAGGTCCCTCTGTATCCTGTCCCTACCCTCCAGCGTATCAACCACTCCTCCCAGTTTAGTGTCATCTGCAAACTTGCTAAGGGTGCAGTCCACACCATCCTCCAGATCGTTGATGAAGATATTGAACAAAACCGGCCCCAGCACCGACCCTTGGGGCACTCCACTTGATACCGGCTGCCAACTAGACATGGAGCCATTGATCACTACCCGTTGAGCACGACCATCCAGCCAGTTTTCTATCCACCTTACCGTCCATTCATCCAGCCCATACTTCCTTAACTTGCTGGCAAGAACACTGTGGGAGACTGTATCAAAAGCTTTGCTAAAGTCAAGAAATAGCACATCCACTGCTTTCCCCTCATCCACAGAGCCGGTTATCTCATCATAGAAGGCAATTAGGTTAGTCAGGCATGACTTGCCCTTGGTGAATCCATGCTGCTGACTGTTCCTGATCACTTTCCCCTCCTTTAAGTGGTTCAGAATTGATTCCTTGAGGACCTGTTCCATGATTTTTCCAGGGACTGAGGTGAGACTGACTGGCCTGTAGTTCCCCGGATCTTCCTTCTTCCCTTTTTTAAAGATGGGCACTACATTAGCTTTTTTCCAGTCATCCGGGACCTCCCCCGATTGCCATGATTTGTCTGTGTTGTTAATAAATAAATAATAATAATATGAGGAAGAGGAAGTAGCCATCCATGCAGGCAGTACAATAGTGGGGATAGGAAAAAGAAAATATTGGTCAAAGCCATCAAAGCAAATTCTCTTATTAAAAGTGTGAAGGGATCATTTCTATTCTCATGCAGAGACACACAGACCTTGGACTTTTTGTGTCTTTTGGCTGAAAACACAGTGTAGGATATTCAGTTTTATCTACCTCAGAAATGTGAAGGTCTGAGTTAATCCTGACAGGATCTGAACCTGTGGTTCCAGAGAATCACAGTATTTCAGTCCCGATGCTTAGATATTTCTAAGTCATCCCCTTTCAGGATTTAGGTATTCAAAGTGTTGTTATTCCAGATAAAAAACACTGTTTTATCTAGTTCCCACCTTCTAACATAAATGAGTAGAATTATTATTTATACAACTCAGAATGCATACAAGGTCTTCATATATATTCTATGTATAGGGAGGCAGCGTGGACTAGTGGTTAAAGCAGGGCAACGAGGTATCAAGACACAAGGGTTCTGCCAACTCAGACACTGACTTACAGATGTTAATTGATTTAACAGCACTGTGCCCCAGATTCCCAATCCGTAAAAAGGAAAATGAGGATACTTGACATTCCTACACACAAAGGCATTGTGACGCTTAATCAGTTCATATCTGTAAAGTGTTTTCAGATGGTCTATGAAAGGCACTGTAGAAGTATTATTGTCCTATTTTAAGTCAAAATATTCCTTGAAAAGTGGAAAACCCAAGCTCTACTTTTGGCAGAACTGAGGTGCCTGCATGATATTTTAAAATCCTAAGCCAGTCAATGGATAAAATGTAAACTATGCATGTTACTAGAGTTTTCTATGCAGAAAAAAAAAAGTTTACATACAGAGAGAGCGAAGGAAAGTTTCTACCTTTTGTTGCAATGCAGATCATAAATGGGAGTTTTGAACTGTATGGATTTGACCATCTCTCCTGTTCGCAAAGAGTAAAGGTCCACACAGCAATAAGGTGGGCTTGTGCTGAAAGGATCACAGAAACAGAAGTTTAGATATTGTACATTTTTAAACCATTGTCTTAAAAATATTATAACCAAACTACTCATGATTTGTCCTTCTGTTCCCCCTTCTTAGCCCCTCCAGGCCTGATCTAGTAAAAAGTATGTGAAAGCTATTCAAATGAAGCTCGACACCCTTGGCTTTAAAATTGATAAAGTAGGTAGAAGGACAGCATGAAGAGGTGTGGATATGCAGATGAAGTGAGATGGAAAGGAATATGACTTGGGTTTGGGAGGAAGTTCAGTTAGCAGAATATTTTGTTCAATCATTTTAGACTTTTGTATTATTATTAGAAACTGAATGACTCCCTTACCTATATAGCCCTTCTGGATTTTATTACAATAGTGTGGCTAGTAAGGAACTTCGAGGATCTGAAACATTAGCGTCCAAGAAAGGCATTTCCTATACTCTACACAATCCAGTACAATCTGTTGTCAATGACTAGCCCTCAGTGCAACCCATGCAGTTAACTTTCTGGTGACAAGGTTATATTCCAGTTAAAGGTGTAAAAATGGATAACAGTAAACTTATTATCATTTCAAGTTTGCAACTAAATGGGCAATAATAAATAATTCAACAATTTGTTAGTTATGAGAAGCAGTGATAATTAGATTTCAAAAAGCATAACAGTGTAATTTCATTGTAATTGCAGTGTAATTAAAAACAAGTTTTATAAAATTTAACCATTTTTAAATTAAGTTACACAAAATACAGGCTATTTATATTACTGTAATAAGCTACAAAACAGGCTACAAAAAGGGTATCACTGAAAGCAGAGTACAACACATCACAACTTATTTCTCTGCACAAATAAATCTCTCCTCTTGGAGGTAAGATTTTTCTCCCATTTCAAACAGACTAGAAAATGCAGAAAGGAGGACAAGTCAAGTCATAACATGATCTCATAGTTAATCCCCCCCAGATATGGCTGGCACACGTAAGATATCATCTCTAGGTAAAGAACACATATATTAAACATTTATTAAAGCTAATGTTTAAAATCAAGTTTACACAAGTTAAGAAGGAAGGGACCGTACATCTGGGGTCAGGCTTGAGTTATGAGAGATTACACGCATCGGTTACAAGGTTCATAAGATACATAGCACATAACCAGTATAGACCCAGATTGGGGTGCGGGAGTTTTTAAAGCATCAGTGAATAAGTGATCTCGGGTATGCCACCCATAGAATGTATTTAGAGTCCAAGTCAGTATTGGTGTAGCGAATAGGTACATGGGTGGGGTGCGTCCCTTAGTTCGTCAGGGAAGGAAGTGGGTTATTTCCCTGACCGGCGGTCTCGTTTACTCATCCTAGTACTGACAGTGTCCCGTGATGTGCTCCATGTAGATGTCTCTGGACCACCCTATCATACTGGATTTTAGCCAAAAGGCCAAGCAATAGCATCCCATTTTTGCTTCAATGATTAAATGATTTCAACAAAATTTATCTTTGTATCAGAAATCTCTTTTTTTTTTTTTTTTTTTTTTTTTTTTTTTTTTAAAGATTTGCACGGATGCATATAGTTTAATTTAATTAAATAACCGGTTTATGAATAATGTTCAGATCCATTTCCCAGCATTTCATAAATTTGCTAATTTCCAAAAAACATTAATCCATGAATTCAATGTTGTTATTGGTATTTTTAAGAGAAATAAAAAATAAAAAAAAATCCAAACAAACTGTTCTTTGTGGTAAGGTAAGCTAAAGAGGAGGAGGAAAGAGTATGTTATATAAGTGAAATAACAGCAGAAAAAAATATTCACTTTCAAACTGATTTAAAATCTAATTCTCACGGGGCAAAACAAGTTTTTCCAAATTACGTAGGGATATATTTAAACCTGCCAAAGGTCCAGTAATAAGAAGAGGGTCATTATGGGGTCCTCTTTCAACATTCTACATATGTCCCAAGACTTTTTGGAAGGAAAAGGATGAATGTGAGCCTCCTGTATTTGGAAAGGGACAGGGTATTATTACACTGTTTCCATGATATCCTCAACAGCCACGAACCTTTTCTGTACAACCACAGTCGGCCAAGTGTTTAATTTCACTGATCCCAAAATCAGACTTCGGAACAGCGGATCTGACCCACAAAATATGGGTCACTTGACAAGTATGCAGTTCTAAATTTGTTCTAGCTATTTACATAGGATTTCACTCTAACACCTACTTAAATGGATACATATTATACTATATGGCAACAGTTGAATCACACAGCAACTTCTGACATGCAGAACCCACATTACATTTATTGTAGACTCTTGTTTAAACAGTACTGATCTTTTCAAATAGTGTGTGTTGCTTTTATCATTTTACTATAAATAAAACTCTACAGCCATTTCTTAATAAAAGGCCAAACTTTCTGTAGATAGAAAAAAGTGCTGAGTGTTACAATAGAGTTGAGAAGGGTAGTGGTGGATACCATTTTACAAGCTGGAAGAGAGGCTTTGATGTGGCAGTTCACTTCTATGACACCTTTTTTTCCTCCAAGAGTGCATTAAAATGATGGCTATTTCTAGGTCAATGAATATGAAGCAGCACAAATTGCCAGCTGAATAAACATACTAAGTATGGGTAAAGAAAATGTGTTTCCTTTTGCGTATATCTGCTTTATTTTACAGCATTTTACACAATTCCTGACACAATACTTGCTTGTGTTTTGGACCTAGGCTGCTCAAGAATTTTTCTGGAGAACTAGGAACACAAATATGACCTATTTCCTATCTAGAATCCAACAAGAATATGGTATGCAAAATACATATATACTGCTGAGAACCAATATGCACACAAAAATTTAAAAAACAACACCACGTAATTAACTCCCACAAGAGATTCTTTTGGAAAGAATCATTTGCTCCGTTAATAATTAAACGAGAGGGTACATCAGTGTCAACCATTTACAAGGCCGAAAGATGGGACACAACAATCAGTCACCTTCAATTAGCAGTTCATTACTACTAGAGGATGTTGGAAAGCAAGTGCTGATTTATTTGCCAACTTGCCCTGATTTAACTAAATCTGTTTCCTAAAGCCAATTTAACCATTTTGGTGCAAGTCTGTGCATGAAACTCTCTTGTTTGAGAACAGAAGTGATTAAGGTTGATTTAGGTAAAGTCAGACTATTAATTCACACCTCTTGTTATTGCTGTGCAATTTGTGTGCACACCAGCCCTGTAATCTTGATAATTAAACTTGGCATTTGGACAACATCATAAGTGAGATTCTCAGCATTAAAGGCACTAGGCAAAGTAGTCAAAATAATTTGCTGCTAAGGTCCAAGCCTACAGTCTGGTAATACAGGCTTAGCAGAAATAAAACTGTGTTTAGGAATGGGTAAAATCTCATGCAGTGTCTGGAACAAAAACAGCACAATCTCTAATATCCCTTGGACCCTCAGTCTGGCAACATGGTGGGCTAAAAAAACAACGAGTGGCACATTAAAGTCTAACTGATTTATTTGGGCATTAGCTTTTGTGGGTAAAAAACCCACTCCTCAGATTTTTTACATGATACTTCCCCCTTGGCTGGTCATGACAATATTATTTTACCAATGTTCATGTAGATGAGCAAGCAGCTTTGGCAAAAACAAATAACATCACGTTTAAAAGCAAAGGCTAACGCTGCAAGAAGAATGTGGCTTGGGTCAAAAGTACACTGAATTTCGCCAGGCTTTGATTCAAAGCTTTCTTGCAAACCATACCTTTCTTCTCACCCCCTATTGCACTGCTGCACATAGTCTGGCAAGTTGTTCCTATTATCTTCTATTTACTTTTGATTCCCCCACCCCAAAATATACAGAAAATGTCAAATATTTTAGAACAATGACAGGTTTCAGAGTAGCAGCCGTGTTAGTCTGTGTCAGCAAAAAGAACAGGATTACTTGTGGCACCTTAGAGACTAACATTTATTTCAGAATAAGCTTTCGTGGGCTACAGCTCACTTCATCAGATGCATGGAATGGAACACACAGTAAGCAGATATTTATACATTCAGAGCAACATGAAAAGGTGGAAGTACCTATGCCAACTGTAAGAGGCTAATTAATTAAGAGGAACCATATCAACAGGGGGAAAAAACTTTTGAAGTGATAATCAAGATGGCCCATTTCGGACAGTTGACACAAAGGTGGGAGTGAGGATAGTTAACTAGAGGAAATAGATTCAATTAACATAATGACCGAGCCACTCCCAGTCTCTGGTCAAACCTAAGTTAATGGTATCTAGTTTGCATATTAATTCAAATTCAACAGCTTCTCGTTGGAGTCTCTTTTGGAAGCTTTTCTGTTGCAAAATTGCCACCTTTAAGTCTGTCACTGAGTGATTAGAGAGGTTGAAGTGTTCTCCTACTGGCTTTTGAATGTGATGATTCCTGATGTCAGATTTGTGTCCGTTTATTCTTTTGCGTACAGAGTGTCCGGTTTGGCCAATGTACATGGCACTTAAAATTTTTTCCCTTACTAAACATAAAATATAAGAATTCCATAAGGCTCTTGGGTTGTTTTGATTTGGTTTCCCACCTCATCATTGAACTGTGGAGATATCAGAAGAAAAACATTCTAACAGATACCTTGTACAGTTTGCAAATGAATATATCTGTGCAGGTGTATTATGACACAGGTACTGTTTATTCACGGGTTGTTGTTTTTTAAAAAACATAAGAGTCATTCCGTTAGTAGTAGTTCTGTGTGGAAAGATGAATGTACACACATAAGTATACCATATAGCAAATATACCATCCATTATATAGTACAGTATATTTATATAGCTATAAAACTTAATGCAGCAGCAACCTGTTTAAAAACACTAAGAGGAATCCTAATTTTTATACTTGAATAGAAAAAAAATGTAAGGTCAGCAAATCTTATGGTCTTTAAGAAAAGACCAAAGGACCTGACATGAGGCCATATCTTGTGCACAGAAAGATTTAGAATAACCTGCACAAAGGACAAGCATGATAATCCATATAAAAAAAAACAGGAAAGCAGAAAACATAAAACAGGTTAGTGACGTAAGACCAAGCCTTCGGGATGAGTAAAATCAGAATATACACTTTTCTGAAAGACTGACCACTTCAGAAAGGTTTCTGTTTATAGGAGACCTTTCCCCTTAATTGTCTAGCTTTAATAAAATTCTTGTTTCTGAAAGAAGGTTAATTTTCCATCATATCCCTTTATTTTAAATATTGTACTGTCATTTCAAAGGTTAGGCTCAGGATTTTCAGAAACTGAGGTCAATGAGAACTGTTGGATAAATAGCACTTTTGAAAATCCAGGCAAGTGTCAAAATCTGGATTTAGGACCATAACTTTACATTCCTATTTTTGACAAGCTTACCTTCATGATGTACTTAACTTCACCTTTGCATACTAAAGTTTCCTTTTCCAATGAATGAATAATTGAAGGTAATTAGGTTAAAAACAGTAATGACAGAATGAACCAAAAGTTAAAAATAAGAGTAGGTCAGGTCAACAGGACAAATAAGTGATCAACAACAAAGGAGGTGCTTGATGCGAGAGAACATGCTCTGACCAAACAAAATGTAATGGAAATTGTAAATGCAGAAAGAGATGTTTTCTTTAGTAAGAAATCAAGGAACAGGAAAGATTATGGTCAGAGGAAAGGTCAGGAACATTAAACTAGAAGAGTGAAAATGATAGGGATGAAGTACAGGAAAAACTGTTTTAGATCAGTAAGAGAAGCCCACAAAATTAAGATCTCTAGCAAATCCAGAAAAGACTGAGTAAATGAGAACAAAAGTGAGAGAAAGATGTCAGATGTATAAACAAACAAAAAAAACTATTCAAGTTGCAGTTGCTACAAAATATCCCTTCACTAAATGCCACAGATTCTAAAAGCTAGAAGGAATCTGAAGAGGTGTGAAAGCTACCAATACTTCTCAGACTGAATTGTGGAGTAGAGCATATATCAGCAAATGCATAACAGCGATTGTTAGACAGCTATGCCGAAGGAAGACGAATTCAAAAGAGGCACTCTTGAGAACAAAAAGAAAGGAGTTTCATTAAAGTAAGTACAGC
Organism: Macrochelys suwanniensis; assembly: GCA_033296515.1. Classification (NCBI taxonomy): domain Eukaryota; kingdom Metazoa; phylum Chordata; order Testudines; family Chelydridae; genus Macrochelys; species Macrochelys suwanniensis. Next base: position 18,278,347 of record CM065791.1, on the reverse strand, counting down.
GATGGGAGAGTTCAAGACCAGCACCTCCCAGCAAGTGTATTGGGGGGATTCTTTGCAATCTCAGCACTATCAATAAACCCCGCCACAACCAGCTATCAGAGGAAGTTGACCTTCATGATTGGGAATCCAGAGGACTGTTTAAACCTAGAGACCATAAGAGAAAAAGGAGAAGCTGTTTGTGTATCATCTGTCTTAAGTGAATGAAGGAAGAAGTCGCCTGCAAGCATACAGCAAGGCAGATGTAATGTAACTCTGTGCATAATTAAGGGAAGATGGAGCTAGATGTAATGTAATTCAGGATGATACAATTTCAGATACAGAGAGAGGGACATGTCGCATAGCTATGCTGGCACCTCAGGCAGGGATCAGTTTACAAGCAGCAGCTGGAAAGAAGCTATTTACCGTCTTCATATAATGACCTTATATTTTATGCACTAATGTGCAAGGCAGCATAAATGGCAGGAAGAGTTCTGTATAGCTAGAAAAAAAAATTCTACTAGCAAGTACATCCAGGGCAAATAAACTTGAGATTTCTGTTTAACCAGTGTGACATTTCTAATAACACACCTGAGATCAAATGTAACCTTACAAATTTTTTGAATAATGTTTAGTTTTTAAATAGAAATCGACATTTAAAAGTAACAGACTACATCACGACTACATATGAGTTACTCTATATGACACAGCAGAGGTAAATGGAGCATCTTTTACAAATGACTGATTTGTGAAAATTAGTAAAGGCCCAATATGTAATCTCCACCAACGTCAATGGACAGAGATGCCGGTTGACTTCAATGAGCATGGATCGGGCTAAGTGAGCAGGCATGACAAAGCAGCAGACATGTGTCACCAAGTGTAATCGGATCAGTTATTTTGACAAATGTAGTTTTAGTTTAAATACAACAGTATATTTACTAACATTTTGTACAAAAAATAATGAAGTGTTAGAATACAATACCATACCTCACAATAGCACTCTGTACTTTAAAGGTCAAATCCTGCTTGCCTTACTTATGAGTAGTACCACCGATGTCTACTGAAATATTTCACACATTGGAGCTACTCTGAGATATATTGTTTAAAAAATTGGAGCAAGTTTATGTGTGTGGATTAGCACATTTTATTGCATGTGAATTAGTAAATTCTACTTCAGTAAGTTTAACACTATCCATGTGAACCAAGTTTCTATAGCTATTGAAACTCTGCTATTTTCAGTTGAAAGCATCAGACATTTTGTCATTTCTCTCACAGAGTTATGACATATCTATCAATAATTCACACAAAACCAGGAAAGTATGAATAAAAAAAAATCTGGAAACCATTCTTTCCATTTGGCAGCTGTCTATGAAAGGCTGTCTTATAATTTTTTTAAAAAAAGCTCTTTTGCCATTACACTGTTTCAAAATGATGTCAGGTGGCCTTATTTGATTATTCTATTTTGAAGCACAATTTAATTTTCAGCAAAGCAATCTTGATTCTGTGAGAAAAAAAAAATTCTAACTATTAGAATATGTCTGTCACTGCTCCAGCTCTTCCTGGACATGCTGAATCTCTTTGGTAAACTACCCTTTTATTAAGAAAGGAAATTTCTGCCAACAGCCTTTAGAATACTAGCACTCAATGACTGCATTACATTCTTTTAGTGATATTTTACTTGTTTAATACAGTCAGTGACACTAATTACATTTCTTCAACTCACAAAACTCCTGTGTACAATATCTGTTGCTAGTGGTTTCTGTTTGTTTAAATAAGAGATACAAATACTAGAAAGTTATACTGAAACAGTGCATTGAAGAACTGCACATTTTTAAAGGACCTTAAAAGTAAAATTACATATCTTCATGTCTAGTACGCAGTCTTTAAGAAAGCATCTCTCTCTGTAAAGGTATAGAATCCTAAACTACTGTTGGATGCTATCAACTGTTAGTACATCTTAAAAAAATACTTTACAAGAGATAGCCTAAGCATCACTTTTCAACATTGCAACACTGCTTTTAGTTATTTCAGTTACTGATTTCAGGTTTTTCTCTATAGATCAGAGATTTTACTACTTTCATTCATGATATTTAACAGTCATTCAACATTATGAAAAACGGAACAAGGTATTTGAGAAAGTGACATTTTCCAAGAATGTGCACGTATCAGTGAAACACAAAACAGCAGAGACATTTTAAACCTACCACAAATTGCAAGAAGCATGGAAGCAATTTTCTTATTTTTAAATGAGAAAAAGCTGCACCAAACAGGCATGTGTTACTAAATCCAATCCTTTAAATATAAGAAGGAAATATATTTGATTTGGCATTACATTATTTGAATTAGACTCCAAAAGATCAAGCACTACACTTGTATCCATCTTTATTAATTAAATAGAACAAATTAACAAAACAAGTACAATGGAAACTTCCATATCCTATGCCCTCCCCCCCATCCCTCCACAAATAGGGAGGGGCTCAATTCTGTCTTCATAGCTGGGCATACAGTGGAAAACTATAAAAACCAGCCATCAGCTCTACTGAAACAGCTCTACAACAGGTAAATAGGGAACCTGAGTTCTATGTAGGAAAAAATAAAATATGGTAAAGGGACACTGTAGTGTTTTTGCGTGTGTGACAGCAAATGTTTGCAGAAAAAAAGGAAGTGGTGTGTGTTTGCTAAAACCCCAACTACACATATCCTGATACATACTATATGAGCAACCAAGTGCACAGTATTTAAATAAACGGTTCCTCCAGCGCCAAGGAATGAAGTAGGCACAGAAGTATGCTTACATACATCAGTTCATGTTGACAATTACAACCACTAGGGAAAAAAGAGATGTGGAGAGTGGGAAAAGAAGGTAACATTGCCGACCAAGTCCTTAGCTGACAATTCACGAGGCAGGTCAAGGTGACTCTAAGGTGTTAAGCCTTGTACATGGACTGACACCAATACTTAATACCAGTATTGGTCATTGTACATAATATGTTCGTTGAGTTGCAAAGTAACAGTCTTGTTTCCTAAATTTTCATGGATAAGTCATTTCTCCATGAGGCAGCACAGCTAACAATTGGAGCAAGAGACTGTATTCCAATGTCAAATGGTAACTCCTCATATGCTCCTGAACAATTCACTAGACCCATCGGTACCTAATTTTCCCCATCTGTAAAATGATATTACCCATTCTCAGATTAATGTAACCACATTTTACACACACCACCCACACCCACCCACACGACACTCTTCCACAATTTATAAACAAGGCAGCTAACCACCAATGTAATAATAATTTGTATGTGTATATTAAATGTTTCTGTAGTGCCATACCATATATAGACACTGCAAAATATGGCACTACAGAAACATTTAATATACACATGCAAATTATTATATAGCTGATTAGCTGCCTTGTTATAAATTATGGAAGACAACTGTGTTTAGTTACCATGTTATGTAAATGATGTGCATTCTATCACTATCAAAAGCAATTACAAAAACTAAATTGCATTTAAAGACAAACTCCAAATAGATAAATGCAATTTACAGATAATTTAAAAATTCAAGTTCCGTAACATTTTTCCCAACATTTACAAGTACAGAAGTTAAAATAAATATATTTTAAATCATACGTGTGTGCATATATTTTAAAATAAAATCATAATGTACATATGTACTTGTGTTTTAAATCTGCTCTCCCCTTTCTTACTCTATCCTCATTCACAAGTTCATTTTAAAGGTCATAGACATCTATTTATGCTATCTATTAGCCTTTTACATCAAATGTAGTTAAAGGGATATGGCAAAGGATATGCCTACCTCTAGTAAAAAGAGTTTACAGAAGTGCATCTTTGACAGAGATTATGAACTACTATTAGTAAAAAGCCTTAGTGATGCCAGGAATTACTGTACTTTTTTTTGCCTCAAAACCCTTTATTCATGTAAAGTGAACCTGGGTTTTTGTAATTTAGTGAATGTGGAGATGGAGAATTCAAAAGTACAAATATTTATAATATGTTACATTTCTCCTATTTAACATTAATATTTACCTAAAGTCAACTTTTAAACAACCGTTTGCATATATTTCTTCTTCTACCCATCTATAGGAAGTTACATGTATGTATGGGCAAACCTCCCCCTACCATACTCTTTTCACATAGATAGTATAGTGAGTTATAACTATTCTGTACTCATAATTCAAGGATGGCGTTTTCCTCACAGTTTTATCACTATCCATAACTCACTAGCTGATACTTTCAGTCAAGAGGATTGGGCGTAAAGACTCCTGTGAAGTTGTTGTAACTATCATTCCATGAATCAGTTGTCAAGTGCTGCTTGTAAGTGGCAAGGCCAGCACTCCCCTACAAAAGATCAAGTGCATCCACTTACTGTAATACTAGAACACAGTATGCACAGAACATGCATACACCATTCAGTGATCACAAATGGCATTTCTCATAGTGGCATGAATGTTCGAGGCATTTTATAAAACACAGAATAAAAGGCTGCAAAAGGATTTCAATCTAAATTCAGACCAAATAAACAAAAGAGGGGAACAGTTCATGGGGGGAAGACAATGAAGACTTGATGCATCAATCATGCAGCAAGCAAGCTACATATCTGTATTCATTCAAGTGTAATATTTGAAACTAAATACTCTGCAGCCAGGAAATCATAAAGTTACTTAGCAATATATAGGTCTCCCATTTGCGAGACACGGGAGCTGCCAGCCCACCGTAATATGCTATAATTGGGATCTATGAATTACAGACACATTTCGGATGCCTAAAGCAAAATATTATGGGCCAGATCCTCAGCTAGTGCAAAGTGTATAGTGCCAGACGTGGCTCTTTAAGATGTATTGAAAGGGACCTTGAAGCACAAGCAGTATACACACCCCTAAACTGACTTGGCGTCTACATATTTAAGAATGCTCATTACACTGTAAACCAAGTATAAAAGGTAAGGTTATTTTCTGTCTCTATTAGTAAGTGTAGTAGATTCTGTTTCCAGGGGATACATATACAGTGAAATTGGTTAACAACTTTCAGTTTGATGCAACATACTAAAGAAGAAAAAACAAAGGCGACACACACAAATGGTTACACTGTACAATGTACCACAATGCTTAGACCAAACTTTGGAAATCTCAGCTTGCTACGTGTCACAAAAACTACAGTTCTATAAAGAAAAAGCATTTAAAAACACCGAAGAAAAATTCTAAAAAACGCTTACAGGGTAATTTCTCGGTATGTTGAATACTGTACTTACAGTTAATGCTCCTCATGTGTCACACAGAGCAAAGGAGCAGAAGATTTCCCAAAACAAGTTTAAAACATAAAAATTAGGGCTGCTGATTAACTGCAGTTAACTCACATGATTAACTCAAAAAATTAATCGCAGTTTTAATCACACTGTTAAGCAATAGAATACCAAGTTAAATTTATTAAATATTTTTGAATGTTTTTCTACATTTTGAAATATATTGATTTCAGTTACAACACAGAATGCAAAGTGTACGGTGCTCACTTATTATTTTTGATTACTAATATTTGCACTCTAAAAATGATAAACAAAAGAAATAGTATTTTTCAATTCACCTCATACAAGTACTGTAGTGCAATCTCTATCGTGTAAATGCAATTTACAAATTAGATTTTTTTTTGTTACATAACTGCACTCAAAAACAATGTAAAACTTTAGAGCTGACAAGTCCACACAGTCCTACTTCTTGTTCAGTCAATGGCGAAGACAAACAAGTTTGTTTACAATTTACAAACATAATGCTTCCTGCTTATTATTTATCAATAATAAAGTAATACATTATAATGTAACCTGAAAGTGAGAACAGGCGTTTGCATGGCACTTTTGTAGCTGGCATTGCAAGGTATTTACGTGCCAGATATGCTAAACATTCGTATACCACTTCATGCTTCGGCCACCATTCCAGAGGACATGTTTCCATGCTGATGATGATGCTCATTAAAAAAAATGTGTTAATTAAATTTGTGACTGAACTCTTTGGGGGAGAATTGTATGTCTCCTTTTCTGCATTCTGCCATATATTTCATGCTGTAGTAGTCTCAGATGATGACTCAGCACACGTTGTTCATTTGAAGAATACTTTCGCTGCAGATTTGACAAAACTCGAAGAAGGTACCAATGTGAGATTTCTAATGATAGCTATGGCACTCGACCCAAGGTTTAAGAATCTGAAGTGCCTTCCAAAATCTGACTGGGATGAAGTGTGGAGCATGCTTTCAAAAGTCTTAAAAGAGCAACACTCCGATGCAGAAACACAGAACCCGAACCACCAAAAAAGAAAAATCAATCTTCTGCTGGTGGCATCTGACTCAGGTGATGAAAATGAACATGCATTGGTCTGCACTGCTTTGGATCATTATGGAGCAGAACCCATCATCAGCATGGACGCATGTCCTCTGGAATGGTGGTTGAAGCATGAAGGGACATATGAATCTTTAGGGCATTTGGCATGTAAATATATTGTGAAGTTGGCTACAACAGTGCCATGCAAACATCTGTTGTCACTTTCAGGAGACATTGTAAACAAGAAGCAGGGAGCATTATCTCCTGCAAATGTAAACAAACTTCTTTGTCTGGGCGATTGGCTGAACAAGACGTAGGACTGAGTGGACTCGTAGGCTCTAAAGTTTACATTGTTTTATTTTTGAATGCAGGTTGTTGTTGTTTTTTTACATAATTCTACCTTTGTAAATTCAACTTTCATAATAAAGAGATTGCACTATAGCATTTGCAATGGGGGAATTGAAAAATACGATTTCTTTTGTTTTTTACAGTGCAATATTTGTAATAAAAATAAATATAAACTGAGCACTGTACACTTGGTATTCTGTGTTGTAATTGAAATCAATATATTTGAAAATGTAGAAGACATCCAAAAACATTTAAATAAATGGTATTCTATTATTGTTTAACAGTGCGATTAGCCAAACAGATTATTACAGTGTATAAAATTATATATAGCCAAACAATACTCTGTATCCCACCGAGACAGCAGCACTTTATAGCATTGTATTGCTCATTTTGTGACATGTGGCATGCCTGTCACTGAAGTGTAAAGTATAGCACAAGCTGGCCTTTCAGCTGTGGCGTGCCTCAGTTGAAAACCCAGACTGCAACATGCTTTCCACTTCACTGAGACATGCCACATGTCACAAAATGCTGCTGTCCCATCATATTTTGGATTAGTTAATATAGGATAAGCAATTTAATATGGACTAATATAAAACAAATTGTGAATTCTACAGTCCTTCTAAAGAGCGTCACACCACATCTAGGAGATGTTGCACTCTGATCTCTAACTTGGCCAATATTTAAATCATAAGTACACAGATGGATCAGGGGAGTCAGGTCATACAAGTAGTTTATTAGAACAATATTTTAACATATTCCAATCACATTTGTATATCTAATGACACTTGAGGATAGCTCTCTCCCAAGACAAACGTTTCACTTTCAATTTTTAGCTATAATGTATCTGGCAAACCCAACAGAAAAAATGAGTTCTTTATGATGCCATGCTATGGGACATAACTACTAGGCCAACTTCTGCTCTTTGAGCATAAGCAGATCAGACTTCTATGTGAGCTGAGCAGATTTTGGCCGCCTTTGATCATTACATGAATGAGCATGTGTCTGTGTATATATATTCCTATAACTCTTCTAAGAATATGACCTAGGCTGGTCTTGTGGCTAGAATATAGAGCTCAAATTTGGGATATCTTGATTCTATCCCTTGTTCTGTTACACATTAATTCAGTGGTAGCAAAAAATCTTAATTTATTTGACCCTCAAGTAATTTCTGTAGAAAACATCTAACCAAATGTAACCTGAGCCATCTGAGCAGATAGAGCTCCATCATATAAACAAACTTGCAAATGTTTTATTTTTTTTTACTGAATGACAGACTGATCTTGAACTACATAAGATATATGATAAACATGACAAACAAAATGTAGAACCTTTCTGTATATTGAAAGACAACCACATGCCACAGCTTAATAGGAAAATGGGGGATTTCGGGAAGCTGCAGCTCTAAAAACTGGCTCTAATTCATAATGAAAGGTCACAACTACAGCCAACTTTACCAAGCAAGCACAGCATTTTGTAGAGCCACTTACAGCTCTATAGCTATGGCAGGCCTTGCAATTTCACAGTCTGCCAATATACATAAAACTGCAAATCAATATTCACACTTCTTTTGCTAGTCTGAAGCATATCTTAAAGACAATACTTCCTGGTCAATGACATTTGAGAAGTATTCAAGAGACTGGGAGAATTCGTATATATCACTGTGGGTAAATACAATACATGTACACTAATTTGGTGTATTTTGCACATTATTTCTTCTTATATCGAATGACCAAGCGGCAATCTCACCAAAAGCACAAAGGATAAAAGTCAAGAGAACTTGTGTGACTTAAGAACATGACTTGGGTTCTTTTGAAAATCCTACCCAACTCTTTGGAACTATTATCAGAATGTTATTTACCATGTCCCTTATGAGATCTATATAATCTCAAGGTTTATGTTAGACCTGAATCAACAGGTTTTCTTCTTTATTACATCAGAATTAGAACACAGTCTATGGGCGATTAAATTCTCTCGTTTGTGTGTATATGCTAACTACCTTACAGTGAGCTATATATAAAGTGCAGTTCTATCTTAAAATATTTTGCTATTAGAATTGTATTGTGGGGGTTCCGCAGCTATTTTGTCTCACTGATTTACATATCACATTTGCTCTACTTGAAAAAACAAACAAACATTTGAAATGCTTTTTCTAACTGCCAGCCCAACACACTAGCCTTGGGCTCGGACAGTCACACTCAGTTCTTATCTCACACACAAAACTTAATAAAAAGTACCCCAGCAACTTCTCTGCAATGTTGCTGGGGTAGGTCATGCCCTCACAATGTCACCTGTGTAAGCCTATTAACTTTAAACGGGGAATGCAAGATGTCACTGGCAACTTAAACTGAAGACAGCAGGGTTGTAAGACACTTCATTATCTACACATTATAGGTGGGACTGATAGCACTACCTATTATTAAAATTGCCTGACACTTTCCATTTTGGTTTGCAGTTGATTATAACTATGCCACACTTGAGCTATTTGGGTTAAAATTTTCCATGCGGGTACCTGCCTCAAGCTAAATATTTCCAGAAAAATTCAGCCAAAATGGTTCAGTCATTTCCTAGAACACTGCTAGGAAAACAGACATTGTTTCAGTCATGTTAAAAAATTCTTGAGACCCGTTCTTTGCAAAGTTCTAGCATACCCGTGCTTTGGAGCTGGGGCTTCAGATTTGTCAGAGTGGCTTTTGTGTAAGGGATGTGCCTTTTACTGTTCCTGTGAAAATCTGCAAAAAATTATAAGCCTTTGAAAAATCTTAGGTCATCTCAGTAGCAGCTTCTTAGAGTTTGTCATTTAAAATCTCCAAAGATTCCATCCTTACTGAGCATGCTCAAGCCTCTCCCAGGTCTTATGGTGAAATCAGACTGCATATGCACCATCCCCACACAGCAACTGAACATGCTCAATCTCCTCACATCTCCCACGTGTGATCAGACTGCACACGTGCCATCCTCAAAAAACAATTGCATATGCCCCCTCCAGCCCAGGGATACAGGACTGAAGCCAAACTTTCCATAATTGCTGCTCCAAGCCAGAATGGAGCCAGGCAGCTGACAACAGGGAGTCTGTCTCTCCTGAGCTTTCAATGACCCCCTAAAGGCTCCCAGGCAGTGTGCAGGAGGAAGCTGTCAGATTTAAATGCTGAGAAGACAAGAGCTCGGCCAAGAAGAGGGAAAGGACTAGATTGGGAAAAGGAGCTTGGTGCGACTGAGATGGGGAGTGGGGATGGAGAGAGAAAAACTCTGATGGAATTAGGGGAGGGCTGGGAATGGCTGGGCAGAGAGACGGGGACTAGGCACTTGGGAGAAAGACTGGGAATGGGACAAGAAATCAGAGGAGTGGAAAGTGGGATAAGGAGCCGGGGTGGGGAAGAGAAGACTTGGGTAATGGAACATTGAAGGAGATGGGGGTCACACTTTGTAGGGAATGGTCAGAAGAGAGTAACCACTAGAGTCCACTCCCCTCCAGAGCTTGGAATGGAAGCCAAGATTGTGGAGTCTCACCAGTCCTCCGCTGTCAACAAATATCTGTGAAATCCACTGGCAATGTTTCCCATCCCTCTCTAGTGCTGTTCCACATAGAAGAGGACAACCTACTGCTGCTATCAGATACTCTGTCAGCTCAAGTGGCAGAGCTCTGTGTAGACAGTCTAAACCAGGGGTCTCAAACTCAAATTACCACGAGGGCCGCATGAGGACTAGTGCATTGGCCCGAGGGTCGCATCACTGACCCTGCCCCCTCGCTGCCCCCGGACCCACCCCCACTCCACCCCTTCCATTAGGCCCTTCCCCTTCTCCACCTCCCTCCCCTGTGTACGTGGCTTCCTGCTCCTCCCCCTCCCTCCCAGAAACCATGAAGCTGCCAGGCAGCTGTTCTGGCAGCGGGAACTGCCTGGGGGGTAAAAAAAAAATTGGGGGGGGAGGGGGCGGGGAGCCTGGCGGGCCACAGGGAAGAGCTCCGCGGGCCGCATGTTTGAGACCCCTGGTCTAAAGGTTACAACTCAGACGATGAACTATGCATGTGTTAGCAAAACATTCCACATGATTAAATTTGTTTTTTCAGGGTTTTTTTTTTTTTTTTTTAAACTAAGTAATTACACACACAAAACTAAAGAACATTAAGGTTCCAAAGTCAAGCATTCAAAAACTAGGAAATGCCAGTATTAAGGTGGCCTGTGCATCCTTGATTTGCCCCCCTTGCGCACACGCTGCATTATATGATCTTTAATTACATACCATTTTTTCCAGAGAATCCCCAGGGAATGAGACAGTGGATTGCAAGGAGGGCCTCACGGTGAACGCAGTTGAATGCGGCACTGGAGAACTGGATTCTATCCCTGCCTCTGCCAGAGTTCCTGTGTGATGTTGCTCAAGTCACTTAAACCAAACTTTTCATATGCAGTCATTAATTGTGTGCACCTCATTTTCTGTGTGCCTACTTGAGACCCTGGGGTCTGAGCTGCAGAAGTGCTGAGCACCTGGGGACAGATTTTTAAAAAGGTATTTAGGTGCGAGTCTGGCACCTAAATATTTTTTAAAAATCTGGCCCTCACAGTTACAACTGAAGTCAATGGGAATTGTGCTTTGAATATATAAAGTGTTATATAATGCTAAGCACTTTGAAAAATCAAGTCTAAGGGGGGTCTCAAACTGGGCTCCCAAAATTAGTGACAACTTTTAACCATAACCTCTCTGTGCCTCAGGTACCCATCTATACAATGTGGATAACAGTATCCCCATCTCACAGAGGTGCTGTGAAAATAAATTCATTAAAAATTGTGAAGCATGCAGATACTATAATGATGAATACCATAGGAAAGCCCAGGAGGAAATTAAGAATTCTATCTTCAGAGTAGGATCTGAATAAGTGTACAGTGAATAAGTGTACAGTAAATAAGGCACAGGGCCACGCAATGAACAATGAGAAAAGAAAGTATTGAAAAAGGTGCTCATTAAATGTCATTTTAAGCACTGAAAATGAGGTGGGGTCCTGTGATCATATAATTAAAAACGGTATCATAATGCATACACACAAGGGGGCCAAATTAAAGTTGCACAGACAACCTTTGTTCTGGCTTTTCCTAGCTTTTGAGTACTTGGACTTTACATTAAAAGAACATTATTAAGGTTGCAGTTTTTTGTGTTTTATTCTACATAAATATAATGAGAGATCTCTTCTTTCTAAGTGATATTTCCAATATATTATCCAGTCACAATCTAAACAGAAGGAACAGGCAGCATTTATATTTTTAGCCATTTTAAAAGGTCTTATTTTATTACTCTTTTACAATGCAGAAGACAATTGGATATCTTTTGGGTCAATTAGTTCATAAGTGAGTCTGCTGTACTATCTTAATGTATGCATAATTTTATAAAACTTTTAAATCTAGATCTATATATTCGGTTAAAGTCAACAGCAATTGTAATATTTCAAATATCATGTCAAGAATAAAAAGTTATCACTGAAGAATTATACCAGAGATGTAAAATTTTACAGAATTCCAATCATTACATTTTTCATCACCCTTTGCCTCACCTCAGAGTGATTTAAATAATACAGGTTTCAGTGTAGTAGCCGTGTTAGTCTGTGTCAGCAAAATGAAAATAAGAAAGTCTCTAAGGTGCTACAAGTTTTTCTAACAAATTTATTTCAGCATAAGCTTTCGTGGGTTAGTACCCACTTCATCGGATGCATGGAATGAAACACAGTAGACAGATATTTATACAGTCAGAGAAACATGATAAGGTGGAGGTGCATAGACCAACCTTAAGAGGCTAATTAATTGAGAGGAACCATAACAGCAGGGGAAGAAAAACCTTTGAAGTGATAAACAAAATGGTCACACAGGTGTGAATGAGGATCGTTAACTTAAGGGAAATAGATTCAATTAACGTAATGGCCGAGCCATTCGAGGTCCTTATTTAATCCTGAGGTAATGCAATCTAGTTTGCATATCAATTCGAGTTCAACAGTTTCTCTTTGAAGTCTGCTTTTCGAGTTAATCTGTCGCAACACTGCTACCCTCAAGTCTGTCAGTGAGTGATTAGGGAGGTTGAAGTGTTCTCCTACTGGTTTTTGAATGTTATGATTCCTGATATCAGATTTATGTCCATTTATTCTTTTGCGTAGAGACTGTCCGGTTTGGCCAATGTACATGGCAGAGGGGCATTGCTGGCACATGATGGCATATATCACATTGGTAGATGTGCAGGTGAATGAGCCCCTGATGGTGTGGCGGATGTGATTAGGCCCTGTGATGGTATCACTTGAATCGATATGTGGACAGAGTTGGCATGGGGCTTTGTTGCAAGGATAGGTTCCTGGGTTAGTGTTTTTGTTGTATGGTGTGTGGTTGCTGGTGAGTATTTGCTTCAGGTTGGGGGGCTCTCTGTAAGCGAGGATTGGTCTGTCCTCCAAGATCTGTGAGAGTGAGGGATCATCTTTTAGGATAGGTTGTAGATCTCTGATGATGCGCTGGAGAGGTTTTAGTTGGGGGCTAAAGGTGACGGCTAGTGGTGTTCTGTTATTTTCTTTTTTGGGCCTGTCTTGTAGTAGGTGACTCCTGGGTACTCTTCTGGCTCTGTCAATCTGTTTTTTCACTTCAGCAGGTGGGTATTGTAGTTGTAAGAATGCTTGATAGAGATCTTGTAGGTGTTTGTCTCTGTCTGAGGGATTGGAGCAAATGCGGTTGTATCTTAGAGCTTGGCTGTAAACAATGGATCGTGTGGTGTGTCCAGGATGGAAGCTGGAAGCATGTAGGTAAGTATAGCGGTCAGTAGGTTTCCGGTATAGGGTGGTGTTTATGTGACCATCACTTATTAGCACAGTGGTGTCTAGGAAATGGACCGCTTGTGTGGACTGGTCTAGGCTGAGGTTGATGGTGGGATGGAAATTGTTGAAATCATGGTGGAATTCCTCAAGGGCTTCTTTTCCATGGGTCCAAATGATGAAGATATCATCAATGTAGCGCAAGTAGAGTAGGGGTGTTAGGTGACGAGAGCTGAGGAAGCGTTGTTCTAAGTCAGCCATAAAAATGTTGGCATACTGTGGGGCCATACGGGTACCCATAGCAGTGCCACTGACTTGGAGGTATATATTGTCCCCAAATGTGAAATAGTTGTGGGTGAGGACAAAATCACAAAGTTCGGCCACCAGGTTAGCCGTGGTAGTATCGGGGATACTGTTCCTGACAGCTTGTAGTCCATCGTTGTGTGGAATGTTAGTGTAGGGGGCTTCTATTTCCCTTAAGTTAACGATCCTCATTCACACCTGTGTGACCATCTTGTTTATCACTTCAAAGGTTTTTCTTCCCCTGCTGTTATGGTTCCTCTCAATTAATTAGCCTCTTAAGGTTGGTCTATGCACCTCCACCTTATCATGTTTCTCTGACTGTATAAATATCTGTCTACTGTATGTTTCATTCCATGCATCCGATGAAGTGGGTACTAACCCACGAAAGCTTATGCTGAAATAAATTTGTTAGTCTCTAAGGTGCTACAAGTTTTTCTTTCTTATTTTCATTTAAATAATACAGTTTTAATCTACAAATGAACATTTGTGCCCAGAAAACCCCTTGGTATAATTGGGTATAATTTTGAAAGCCAGGACTCTAAAGACATTGCTTTAGGAGACAAAACACCAGGTAGTGACAGAAACAAAAGTTCAACCACTACTGAGCTTATTTATGTGACAAATATCGCACGAGTGGCTGCATTTGTATAATGCTAAGACACTGGGGCAAGTTCATATGGCTCGCTAACAACAAGTACATTAAGGGTAAGAATTAACATTTAGCCTTACTTTTATATAAAACATTTTCAATTTACCTTTTAAAGATATTTTGAGAAAAGTAACTCACATACTAGCGTTAGTACTCACAGAATAAAATCTTTACATCATCCTTGAGATTTCAAGCATGGCTATTTTGCAATGTACTTTAAAAGTTATTCTTACAGGTGGTGGTAATATTACACAAAAAACGCTAGCACACATATTAAGTGAAGAAAATACTACCCTATAAAAGCTTCTTTGGGTCTATGTCACATTGATTTATAACAGTTATTTCTAAGACAGACAAAAACACACAGATGCAAACAATTACTCTATTTTTGTAGGCAACAAGTGAGGTGGGTGGTAACAGAGAAATTTTGAAAAATCCTGTCACAATATTCCGTTTTTTTCTTAAGTAACCCTCATCACACAACAAACGCTCGCCACATCAGAGACTTTCCAGGGCCTGAAGGGCCACTTTGATTCCAGACCGCTGCAGGCATTAGTGGGGACGTAATTAGGGTAAAAAGTTCAACCACAGTTCCATGTCTAGAGTGCTGCCAGAAATAAATTTCCTCTTATTCACTGGTTTCTACTGTACCCTCCCTGAGAACCATATTGAAAACACATTTAGCTTTGTAGAGTTTGTTCCTCTTCTAATTAACAGTATAGCATTGACACTATTTAATAATTTAAAGCGGAATTTAAAGTGGCTTTAGAACCAGCAGCTTTGCCTGTAATGGCTCTCTGTACTATCTTTTCCCTGCAGTGCTTCTTTTGACAAGTGACTCAGGTAAGGTATGCACTACAGCTGTTTTTATTTGGCTATGCATTTAACATAAGACTACTTCTCCCCCTTCCCATAATACGTTTGGAGGCAGCCAATAACCAGCGCTAGGATGAAACTATGCTCCAATTTGGAAAGCTTCTCTACCCATTCCTCCCTTCCCCTTACTCAAAAAAAAAAATCGCTTAGAAAAGTTTAGCTTATTTACAGTTTCATAAATCAGACCTTTCAAAGCTCTGAAATACTCAGGGTTCTTATTTATTGGCCAACATTTAACCCCAAAATTCTCATGCGCTTACTTGCAGATCTGACGTAGGATCATCATTACAATATACTTTTAATCCAACTGTTATTCCTTATTCTAGATCAAGTCAATTCTACCAGATTGACACAGCCTCCAACATTGATTTTGGCATGTCAGTGCCTCAGATCCTTCTGACCCTCACTATCAACATACCAGATATTCCGCTAAAGATGTTCTCTCTTGATGTGTCAATTTATAAGAGATTTTTCAAAACTGTATGTTCACTTTTCTGGTAATTAAAATTATGTTATTTATCACAACCACTAGCAAAGGGAATTAAATGTAATTATAAAAATAAATTAAAAGGATACAAATCCAGCCTTAAAAAGTTTTTAAAAAAAAAACAAAATAAAGAAGGGTTGCTATCTTTAGTACATTATGTAATAACGAAATGCAACATCACTTTTGGGAGCCTAAATTACTATATTCATGGGTTTTGTCTTTCTCGGGTTTATAAAAACTGCCACAAGAGCTGTAAAGACTAAAAAGTGAACTTCTTACAGTAACCAGTGATGACAACATCGTTTTCATCTGCTAGGACTGGAAGAGAGCTCTGCGGGTCAGATGATAACACAAAGAACAATGCAATGGACAAAGCTTCATCGGTTTCTCAAATGAATCCCTTTAGAATAAATTCCCTCAAAGTGATGATAGTGTATAAAACAGGAGGATTCTACTTCTACCTGCAAGAGGTCATTGTACATTTCAGATTTTAGGAAGGGAAAAAAGCTGTATCACCTCTAGGGAAAAAAAATGTTCAAAAGGACATGAAGGTTGGCAGAGAGGTCTAGTAGTTGCTCTATGAACTATAGGATCCTGGGCTTATTTCTAAAATCCTCATGGCTGGAAACATTATAGAGGTAATACGCTCTGCTCATGAGAGGTGGTGACACACAATCCAGAAATGCCCCCTAGGCCAGTGTCCAAAGCAGAGGGGTTTAGAGAGAGTGTGGACTTTCTTGTACTCTCATAAGAAAATTCACTACATCAAAGAAAACCACAAAATCCCATATTTCTCATCATTAGAGATGCTCAGGAAGGACATTATGACAACATTTTGTCAATCTATTCTGTTTTGTCACAGCCAAAACGTTTCAATTAAATGACATTTTTAATCAAGAAGGTTTTTGCAGTCCAGGGCTCTCTGGTCACCTCTGAGCAGACGGGGGTCGGCAGAGAGAGGGAGCTGAATCAAAAACCTGAGCTTTCTGATTTGAAAACAGCAGTTTCAACCATTTTGTTTTGCAAAAACATTCAAAAGGTTCTGTTTTCACTCCATATTTTTGGAACCTCAAAAAGTTGTCACAAAATGGAATTGCCATCCTCCAGACAGCTCTGCTCATCATACCTAAAACCACATAAGACTTAATGAATTGAGTGGAAGCTATGGGGTTGGGCTGAATTTTGCTGTCTGTTTTTTTGGACTTGTTACAGGGCTCCAAATGAAGCAAACATGTAGCTTCCAAGTATTTAATTTCTTGAAAGGGAGCAGGTTTTAATTTAAAGCTTTTTAAACCACCCTGTGGCTGTGAAAAACAAGGGTGGTGACAAGAAAGAATTTACAGGACTTTGTGAATCACACAAAGTCTCATGAAAACAAAGGACTTGCTAATATTTTACAAACTTTAAGAAATCTACTTGATGGTGTCCAATAAAATCCAAAATCATAACCATCTGTCCAGTTCATTTTATGGGTCATTTTAAATTTTAAAAAGGTAAAAATATGCTAAACTTTATCTTCTTGATGAATGGATACACCCTTCACACATCCAGCCCTATGATTCAATCCCTGGCATAAACTAATGGCTCCAAGGCATAACCACTGCATTTGCACTGGCATTCCAATTAAAATGTATCAGAGAGGGTTACTCAGAGCAGTGTGAAAACTGTGAACAAGAACCTCATTCATCATAGCTAATTTTCTTCTCCTGGGTGATCCTTCAAGAAAGCTATGCTGTTTGTCACTTCTAAATCATTTCACAGCTAGCTAATTTTAAAAGTTACAAACCACAGGTTCTGAGAACTAGACACAGATTCTAGCATCAACCAGAAGAAAAGCCGGTTGCCAAATAAATGTTGAGTTCATATAAAAAAATAATCTTTAAATAATATTAAGGTAGCATGGTATTAAAGCTTAGTTTTAATAACATTTTTATATTTTTCCTGGTAAAACAGCTTTTTTGATAAACATTAAGACTTCTCTAAACATATTCTTCAATAAAACCAGTATTAACACGTTAGCAGGTTTCAAGCCCCTGTAACTACATAAACTATTTCCTGAAAAGCTGCTTGTACTAATTGTTTAGTCTTGTAAACAGATTTCTCAATACAGAAAAATGTTAATTACATTAGCTAAGTCGTATATTTTCCATCTCCTCCTTCTCTAACTCTTAGCCTTCCACCATATTTCAATGCCACATCCTATGCTTCTTGCTTCTCATGCACTTAAGTGACCTCAATTTCATTCTTCAAATCACTCCAGATTCAGAAATTATTCGGAGAGATTCTTTGGCCTACGTTATACAGGAGGTCAGACTAGTTAATCATACAGGTACCTTTGGGCTTTAAAATTTATGAATATTGAAGCAATAATTGTGAAATCTTCTACTGCTGATCTAACCAGCTATGCCTGTGTCTCTATCTGGTGTATCATGTGTACACTGTAAACTACTGAAGGCAGCAACTCTCTCTCTTCACATTTATAAAGAGCCACATACACTTGGGGTAAATGCAGCAACGTGCTCAGCACCTCTTACAAAGAGCTTTTGAACTTTGTTGTGGTAGAATTCAAAGTTCTTTGGGAAAACTATTTTTGTCTGTTGTGGAGTAAGTCGCTGTCTGATGATAAACACCACTTTTGGGGTAAACGGTTTACAGGATTTTCACCAATATTCGCTTGTGGATACATTGTTACAGTAAGGGCTAAATTCTCCTCTCTAATATACAGATGCAACTCTACTGACTTAATCCTCTATCTAGGTGGGCATGTAATTAACCACAATGATTATTGCCCCAGCATACGATACCCTCGGACTACCTACTAAAATGACCACTGAAAACCAAAACAAAAAAACAAACATTTTCATTTTTTTCACGGTTATAGAAGCGGGTAGAAGATTCGGCAGCTAGGAGGGTTGGGCACTGCAGCGGTGTGGCCCCTGATTGGCTCTCAAGCACCTCTTTGTGGACAGAGGTCACTCTACCAGACCCTGCCTCTCTGAGACATCCCATCTCTTCAGGGGCCTTTTAAGAGCTCAGCTCACCGAGTAATTCAAACATCCCCAGAAAGTCCTCAGGTGCACACTAGCCCTCCAAGCCCCAACCCTAGTTCAGTGTCTCTCCCTCCCAGTAATCCAATATAAAGTTTTGGCCCTCAGGTGCACACTAGCCCTCCAAGCCCCAACCCTAGTTCAGTGTCTCTCCCTCCCAGTAATCCAATATAAAGTTTTGGAAAACAAAAAAAAGACACAAACTCATGCAGTCTTCACCCCAGTTTCAGCTGCGCACAGCCCCCTCCTCCCTGAGGATCTATCAATCTCTTTCCTGCTTTTTGTATAGGGTGTCTCCCAGCCCTCCCAGAGGGGGATAGTTTTGTCCTCCTTCTTGCACATTTTTCCTGCTGACTCGGGGACCTTCTTGTTCCCTGTAGCGAGTCTACAGGCTTAACTACAGTTTCCTGGGCTTCCCAACTTCCTGCTCTTTTTATCCTGGTATCACCCGATTCAGCCCAGGTATGGCTCATCCTGTAATCAGGGGTGGCTTAGCCCCAGCCTCTCCAACCCATGGGGCAATCCACCCCGTTATAGGCAGCTTGTCATTTGAGGAAAGCAAATTAGTTAACACTTGAGACACCAAACGTCTTGTTACTTGTGAAAGGTGGAATAGCAAGAAGGTGTGTGTTTAAAGTACGCTGTTTATAAGCAAGGAGTCAGTCTGACAAATAAGGCGGAACAAGAACACACACACAATGTTTTGCCAATATGGCCACTTCTTTGACTAGCCCTATCTTATTATTGTGTTCCAGGTGAAGCACAGACTTGAGCTACTGATTTTTAAATTTGAGAAGTTTAGTTTTGGTTCGACTTATACACACAGTGAATATCAGACAACCGACCAAACTGCTCCCCATCCCTTACTTATCCCTTACTTACTAGGGCTATGCCTTACTTCTCTATAAGTGCAAAGAAAATCAACAAGACAGAAGTTTTTAAATTACCATAGTTCCTATCATTGTATTGCTCAATTTCCCCTCAAAAACATCTAAGTAACAAATTTAGCACTGGAAGGTAAAAATTAAGTACTTACACACCTTCATAAATTCTGTACATTAAAAATCAAGCCCAATATATTTTAACAAATCACTATATTTGCAGATACACAAATTCTATAGCTTCAACAGCATTTTCTTGTTACAGATTACAGGGCCACTTATATCAGCACTCAAATACAGGATTTCAAAACCTGCTAGGTGCAAGCAAATACACACAAGCACACTGTCAGTTAACACAATAGGCAAGAATCAGCTGGCCTTTATATAAGCTAAGCTTTGCCCCACCCCACTACATATTAATGCCATTCTTCTCCATATAACTACTACAGGGTGTGGGGGGACATTGACTGACCTGGCCCATTGTGATGGGCATTCATTTAACAGATTTCTAATTTAATTTTTCACCACTTAAAATTTATCTTTCAAGATGTTCTGAGGCCCATCAATACTTTCTTTTTGGTGTAACAACTTTATTGTCCCTCCTATAACCAGAAGCATAGTGAGCATGCCTATGCGAAATTCCACAAAGACAGAATTTACGCAGATGTTCTTTCCTTTTTGGTTTTCCTTTAATTTGCAAATCTTGTAATCTAAGACTGAAGTTGACTGAACCAACATCTAAACCAGCACCGCAGTATCAGCCAAAAAACACAATCTGTTTCCCATTTATGTGTCAAGACTGCATCCTTTTTGGTGGTTGAAAAAAACAGTTATTTTGAAATGATTATACAGTGAAACTGTGCAAGCCTTTAGTAATTTTATGAACTAAGTTCTAGATGGAAAATCTGACTAAAAAAATAAAAATGGCTTTCTAGAAAACTAGTTTGTAGCCCAAGTTGTAGGGAAAGACTGAATTTAGAACATGTAGCTTCATCGCTAGTTAAATAATTATTTAGGGAAGCTGTAGAGCTGGCACTGTGCAAAAGTTTTGTAATGAACTTCTTTTCAACAGTACAGTTGATGTCACCTACAACTATGTGCCAGAAAGATATTTCAAAGCAGCAAAATTAGTCTCCACTACAGCTTAGTACAAAAGTAAATTAATCACTTCAGTTCAAAGAGACTCATTATAAAAAGATGTATTTTGTCTATTGGGCACTAACCACCTTTTTTTTTTTTTTTTAAATCATTCCTGACATTTTGCCCAACGCAATGTGAACTTCCTTAGGGGATATAAACAAATTACCACTTTCCTATAAGAGCAGAGGGATCTATTCATCTAAAATCATCTGCTGGATTCTGTACCGTGAAAGGCCACAAATCTTGGCTGACCTATTTAAAAGAAATGTAGCTGGACCAAGAAAAGCTTTTTTCTTTTTTTTTCTTTTTTTTTGCTTTTTTTTTTAAAATATGGGGTGGGCCATCAGTGGGGAGATTTATTTCAATAAGCTTCTCCGCCCTACACTCTTGAATGGCTCTCTGGCTAGTTTATTAGGCCAGGTCTACACTAGTGGCGGGGGTCGATGTAAGGTACACAACTTCAGCTACCTGAATAACGTAGCTGAAGTCGAGGTACCTCGCTCGACTTACCTCGCTGTGAGGACGCCGCAATGTTGACTGCCACCGCTTCCACTTCCGCCTCTTGTCGGGGTGGATTACCGGAGTTGAAAGAAGAGCGATCAGGTATCGATTTATCGCAGCTACACTAGACGCGAAAAATCAATCCCCGAAAGATCAATTGCTACCCACCGAATCGGCAGGTAGTGCAGACCAGCCCTTAGAGTCAAAACCTAGCCCCTTGTGGTCAGAGGGGATTTTTTTTAAACCTGAGGTAATTCAGATGGAGGCTAGGTTTGTGGTCTGCTATGTGACAACTATTGCTAGTCCAGGTTTGCAAGACATCAGGTTTTTAATATATCAATAAGTTTAAATTTATTTTATATATATATTTATTTATTTATTTATTTATTTAAACTTATTGGTTTCCTACAGATTGTGGTCATATTTTAAGACTTTTCATTAAAAATCTGAATAAAGAATTCTGAGGATGACCAGCTTCAAAGAAAATATTGAATCAGAATTAAAGACCCCACCATTATGTAGTAAATATCAAAGAATGTATAGTACATGTGCAGTGGAGTCCAAGGATATAGAAAGAGATTCTTATATTAAACTGGATATGGGCACTGAAAGGAACATGGACAAGGCGGGAAGAGTTGCACTCTGTCACATTCAGAATTTCACAAAAACTTTAGACTTAAATCCTAAAGACAAGAAATGGGTTTGACCAAAGTGTATAATTCCAGAGCATCCATGTCAAACTCAGAAGTTAAACTTAACTCTCCCTCAAATGTGAAGTCAGTAACTGTTCAAATCATTTGGAATAATCAAGAAAACAAACTGTCTACTCCAAACTGGAACAGACCTCTATATTGTTTTATTGGAGAGTTTCAGAAATCTTAAACTTCGAGATAAAATTAGTAAAGCAGGCTTGTAATCACATGACTCTGATTAAAGCTGTGTGGTTAAAACACTAAGAAAATTTACCCCCTACACCTCTAAGTAGCTGTTTAGAATCTTAGTAGTTTAATAAAGCTTCCTAAATTAAAAGTATATTATATCAATGAAGTTAAGAACTGCCTTGACTACTTGTTCTGTCACATTATAGTAAATGTTCATTCAGTTCTCCATACTTTCCCACTTTTAACAAAATATCTACTTTAGAGCTTAAGTTCTTGGGAAAAAGATTTAAATTTAATAAGACATTCTTGAATCAATGGACAATCTACAGTACAACTGAATATTAGGGGTTTCAGTGGAAAGTTGCATGCATTAACAGCTACCAAACAGACAATAAGAAGGACAATGAAAAGATGCCATGATTCAAAAATAAATCCACAGATGAATTAGACGCTGATTTTATACATGATATCCATGTTGGTTTCATAAACAAATCCTGAAGGTGCACAGCATACGAGACATTTATTTTGTCAGGAAAAATCATGATAGGATGAATTTCTTAATGGTATGGTAAAGGGATGGTGAAAACTGTTAATGTTATTTTTTTAAATGCTAGTGATAGCTTTAAAGTGACTCAGTAGAACTTGAAAATTCTCCAGATTCCAAGAATAAAGAATGTCCTACATTAAAATACTATAAAAATACCATTCTATCACAGCTCCTTCACTGTATTATATTTATTTTATAGCAAAAGGAGTACAGATGAATTTCCTGAGACTAACCACTAATGCAGATTAGAGGTTAGAAATCAGGAAATTCCAGCTCCTAACATGAATGTGTCAATATCTCACCGATATAGTCCTAACAGATAAAGTGCTATAAAGTGCTATTATGAAATGACTCTGCAGGTGTGGATTTATGTATGAACTGCTTTCTATCAAAATTTTATTAGTTTAACAGTCTAGTGTCTCGGTAAAGTCTAAAACTTCTAAATGCAATTCTAACACATATTGGACTTTCAATTGATCAGACACATCTTTTGTGCATTCAGCAGCATCTGCACAAGTTCCTGGAATCATGAGAGAATGTTATACTGTATATTAACATGTTTGTAAATACGATCGTTCACACACCACATAGGAATGTGTGCACACAGTTCTGATCGTTTTTAAAAAAATAGTTTTCCCATGCTCAAAAGTTTCCATGATAACATGTGTAATAGCTTACACTAACCCCCCAAACTGTAATACAAGAGTAACATACTGAGGTTTTATTGTGAGTCAAGTGTAAAATGTACTGGCTCTTTGCCTTACACCCACAAAGTTAATAGCTTCAAGCTAGGTTTTACAAGAGCTATGAAAGGAAAGCCAGGAAAGAAGCAAGGACAGAACAATGAAGATCTGGGGAGCATCAGAGAAGCCAGCAGGTTTAAAGAACAGCAAGAAAAAGAGAGCGGTTGGTCAAGGCTAAAGAAGCTACTTTTTGTGTGTGTGTTTACCCTATCTGTAATCATACTGCCTCAGACGGTGATCCAGTCAGATCTCACAAAGTAACCAGGGTCGATACTTGAATGGGAGACCTACAGGAAAAAGCCAGAGGGCTTCTAGAAGTGGCATTAGGAATTCAAAAGGTGACACGCTTTCCCTTTAAGTCAGTGATCCATGTCCTAGCATGGCATTGGAGGTACTAGACTGATGGAGATATTGTCTTTTGAGTGAGCCATTAAGCCACATTTTGCAAAGGTAGAAACATTAGCCTCATTTTCATAACCATATCCAAACTCATTTGGCTTTGTCAGAGGGTAGCAGGCCCACTGAAAAGATCAGGGGAACAGGAGCCTCAAGTTCACCTGAGCTTAGTTAACTCACTGAGTAACTGGGAGGCAGTTAGTTAGGCAGGGAAGCACCTGGGCACGATGAAAGATTAAGAACCTCAGTTTGAGGGAGAACTTCTGAGGAGAAAGGCAGCTATCAGAGAAACAGTCAGATTGTAGAGGGAGAATCCTTCCAACAGAAGCCACCACTCAAAAAGTGAGAGCAGGGCAAGAGGCTGAGGAAGGCTGAGGGAGGAGAGGTAGGAGGCAGCTCAGTGAGCAGTGAAGGACAGAAAAGGATTGGTTCTGGCTGTTCCAAACAAGGGCCCTGAGCTGGAACCCAGTGGAGTGGGCAGGCCTGGATTCCTCTACTCCAACCAAGGACTTTAGAAAACAAAGCTCTAAACCTAGGAGACCTAGAGCTGTCTAGCCCCCACTAGAACCACAGAATTTCCAGCTCCCCATTATCCAGAAAGGGACAGAGACTATTAAGGACTCAGTCAGAGGGCTTGGTTATAACAAGGACTTGAACACAGAATATGGTGGCATATGGGGGACAGAGTCAGGTGGTGGAGCTCCCCACCCCGCCTCAATGGTGGGCTAGTAGGTAACGGTTCCATATTACAGGCTTACATTAAAGAGAGACAGCGTAGTCCAAGGTATAGTGCAACAAACTGAATGTTAAGGAACCTCAGTTCTATTCCTGTCTTTGTATCACTGTCATTAGGAAAGTAATTTAGGCTATGTCTACACCAGTGCTTTTGTCGGTCAGAGTTGTGGAAAAAAACACCCTCCTTGACAGACAGAAGTTTCACCGACAAAAGCGCCAGTGTGGACGGCGTTACATCAAAGGGAGACACTCTCCCGCCAACACCACCGCTCATTGTGGGGTGGTGTAATTATGCCGATGGGAGAGCTCTCTCCCGTCGGCACAGAGTGGTTACACGGGAGACCTTACAGCAGCACAGGCGCAGCGGTACAGCTGTGCCGCTGTAAGGTTTGTAGTGTAGACTTGGCCTTAATCTCTGTGGCTCTCGCCAGGATGCTAAAAACAGCAGTGTAGATGTGCTTTGGGCTCTGAAGCCTGGATCCACAACATCTACACTGCAGTTTTCAGTGCTGTAGTGCAAGCCCAAGGCTACAGATACGAGCTCTGAGATTTGCTGCCACAGGTTTTAAAACACAGCGTAGACAGATCCTCAGCCCCTCGTAGTGAGGGAGGGGAGGGGGCATGGAGCACTGGGTCTGGTGCAAGACCTGATGCCTGAATCAAAGTCAGTAAGAACCACACTATGAACCAAAGTCAGGCCCTGTCATAAAGTAGATGCTTGCTTACAAGTTCATTCTCCATTACATTAACTTGGCAAAAAACACAGTTAGCATTGCTAAAACACAGGCACTCCTAAGTGCTAGGCATGTAAACACCCTCCCTGAGGATGGTACAGGGACACACTGATCCTTGATAGGATAAAGTCTGGATAATAAATGAAGATGTTTTGTTCGAACCAGCAGGTACCAGGTGTAGGGTGGTTGGTAACCACATCAGAAGGGCAATACGTAATTTGTTTGTATAAAAGAGAAAATCCTAGGAGGGGCATCTCTCTCTGGCCTAGGAGGCAGCAGATAGACCCACTGTTGACTGACCTGGCCCATTGTGATGGGCATACATGTGTTAGTGTACCTGTAGTACGTATGGGGCACTAGGGCCATGCTTCGTTAACTATAAACCTGGCTGACCACCTTCACCGCTGAACCGAGTTTGTGGTCTTTCTGGGTAATATCATTGAGGTCTGCTGGATCAGCTACCGGTGAGAGCTAGAACAGCATATGAAGTGAGCACAGACACCACACACACCAACAGACACCACTCAATTTTATCCTTCTGTTTCCTGTTAAATGGGGATACAGTTTAACCCTTGTTTGTAAAGTGCTTTGAGATGTACAGCTGAAAAATGTTGTGTCAGTGCTAACTATTATTGCTAATTCTCCTTCATGTTTCAACTAGGATACAGTAGTGGTTATACGTTAGGTCCTAAATAATTCAAGAGTGCTATCAGACTGCTCCTCTCATGCTAGAACTAGCCTAATTTCAGCAGTAGATGAGGGGGTGAGAGTAGAGAGATACTATCAAGTGCTTTGGGATCCTTCAGGAAAAAAGGGTGCTACATAAATGTAAGATTTTTCTCCAGACTCCTTCTCATTGAACTACATTTAAACCAGATGTACTATCTGTCCAGAGGCAGATAGGTATTAAAAGTTACTGTAGGTGATGTAAAGCACAGAACCACAAATTAACAACAGAATTGAAGTCTTAACACTGAAATTCCTTCCCACTCCCCTCCTTGGCTTCCAACAGACTTAAAGGTTTGATATCTTAAACTGATTTTCTTTCTTTTTGGTTTTTAGTGGTGATTACATTGTTGTTTTAAATATATGATCCACTTAATAAATTGAAAGAAAAAGGCATGTAAGCCTTAGGTCACTTCCACAACAAACAATACTTTGCACAATCACAATCTGTTTGGAACCATCATGGTGAAAATGTGAATGATCAGAAACTCTTAATCTGCAGGTTACTGATATCGCAATGGCTCCTACAGCATCCGTTTATAAATAACCACCAGATCAGAGAAGCATGTGTTTGATTTTTTTATTAATAGTATTAGACGCTTCTGATCATGATCCATCGTGAAATACAAACCAGTGCTTCCTTCAAAAGACAAAAAAGGGAGCCTGTGCAACAGTCCCCTTCTTTTAATCAGGTTCTTATGATGAGACCAGAGCTACAGCCCTGGTTTAAAAGCTCAGGTTGTTTACCAATGCGTAAATAATGGCTAGGTAGGCGTATACCTGATTTTGATCCTTTTTTATGTAACAAAGCATTTTCTCTAGAAAAATTAAACATAACGCACGATAAAACAGTTTAGCATAAAGGAAGTTTAGCTATGCTTATTTCTGATCAGGTTCTTAAATTTAAAGATAACATTCATATCCTTTGTTAATAATAGTGAGCAACACTCTTAGGAATTGTTTTGGGTTTATTTGTTAACCTTCACCCATACCCAAAGTCATTAAATTCTTAATTAAAAAAGGTGTGGCACAGAATTAGTCTAATTATTGTAAGAAGATTTGCTTCAGCAGTTTAGCCTTCGAATCTCTGTGCATAGGATTATCCTTGAGAAGTAGGTATTTTCCACTAGGTACGGGTATAAGCCGAAAGTGCTGTCTGAGTCAACACATCCAACACAGCCATAACATAGCAGAACAACCGCTTTGTATTACGAAGACCCTCCAACTGACACTTAGAAAGCAACAAAACACATTTCAGAGAAGGGAGGTTGGCAAATGCTCATTACCGAACAAGAGGAATACTCTACAGATTTTAAAGAACACTGAAGTCTTTTTGAATAGGTCCAGTGTACTATATAAGCCACAATGAACCCGGAAACAGCAGGGAGTTTTAATATGTCTGTTTCTCCTGCCACCTAGGATTCCCTTGTTTATTTCAGCCTTCACTTCTTGGAAAAGGTTCTTCTGTGTGCGCATGGGTATTAACCCATTTAGATGTAGGCGAGGGACTTCTTTAATATGGGCCTCTAAAACTGCCCACCAACTGAGAGACCAGCACAACTCTCCCAGTCCTTGCCAAGACAGAAGTGAGAAAAGAAATGCAAGTTTTGAGCTCAGATCCCTTGTATGCTATGCCCAGACTAAGACAAACCTGCCAACTCATTTTTCTAATTGAACAAAAAAAAGAAGCCTTTGTTTTGCCAATACATGGGCAATGTTTACATCAAAACACAATCAATAACACTGTTATACATAGAATATCACTCATCCCTCGCAAACATCCTTTAATTATTTGAGGCACAGAGGCCTGTTTTGACCACTCTTCTGTAATAACTTCATCCATTACCATCAGAAACAGTGAACATGAAAATGAGATTATGTTAAGAGAAAATAATCCCACACAATTTCAAAATACCTCCTCAATTATTTTATATTGGGTTTCATATCACAGGTCTTTCATCACAGAGGCTTGGTTTGTTTTTAAAGGCATGTGTCCTAAAAATCGGTGCTGGCAGGTTGAGAGCTTGCAGGGAGAACATTTCACAGTTTCGTAATGTAACAAAAGTCTGAATACAGAGCGGAAAAAGTTACAGAAAAATATGTTTCAATTGTTCTATAAAATTAATTGCTTTTTCAGTATACAAAAAGTTGAAAAATTTCCTTACCCAGAAGATCCAAGGCTTTTACAGACACCAAGAAGAGGTCTCTTCTCAGAAAAATTATCACATTTCTGAGGGCCTGATTAGAAGAAAAACAGAAAAATAAATCTCAATAAAAAGCATTTATATTGTATTTTCACAATGCTGTTTTTATTAATTCACTGCAATAAACTGACAGTTGATTAGACTTGAAAATATAATTACTGTATCTTGTCAATTTTCAGAACACTTTTTTTTTAAAAAACCACAAATATCAACCTGAAAAAAATTCTTCTACAGAAAGAGACAAACATTTTTAGAGCACCTTGCACAATCAAAGTATATGCAAAGGTTTTACAAAGCAAAGGGCAAGATGTTGGAAGGCCAGTGGCTATACGGACAAAAAGCAGCCGCCACTACCAGCTCAGCAATAGGGATACATTTCACAACAAAGCCATGAACTCTAGAACAAAAGATATGGTGATAAGTGCAAAAGAACAATAAAATTTGGCCAGGACACACGGGTATTTGCTTGCTCTTTTCAGAAAGTGTTATTTCTTATTAAGATCCAGTGTCAAGTAATACTAACTCCCATTTTTCTGTTTTGTGACGTTGTTCTAAAATATGAATGATGCCATTTTTGAAAGGCTTCACACGTTTTTTCAATTTATTCCATTAAGGTCACACACAGTGAGAGTAGTCCCTCTCTTTCTTTAGTGTGTGACGAGCTGGATGCTAATGTTTGCCTAAAACATGGCCATGCCCATCTTACATCCCCGAATCGGGCAAATTTTTCACAAGTGACATAGCAGCATAAGTCACATTTTCAAAAGCAATTTAGGAAAAGCAAGTCCCACTGACTTTCAGTGTAATTTCGGCTCCAAAGTCACTTTTGAAAAAAAGGGGCATCGAAATTTTCAAAAACTTTACTCGGTGTCTAAGTAGGTATAAAGTCAAATAAAAACTATCTCCTTTGTGGATTTTATTTTCCCTGAGGGTACTACTGCTTTGCTGAATGTCAGGATGTTTGTCATTGAAATTAAATAGCATGCACACACACCAAGCTGAGATGCCTCAATGACGTAAATTTCCAGATTACAAGAAAACTTTCTTCATTATAAAAATCAAACTCTTTGATCTACCCCAAAGATCGGTAACACATTCTGTTCAAACCTTAATTCACAATTAATTGTATGGCTGTACTTCTATGTGAATTCATCAGAAAGGTATAACAATTAACAATATACTTTTTCACTTCGCAGTCTCTGTTAATTATTAATAGTATGGGTACATACAATTAATTTATAACATAAAACCGCTCAGCAATCTCATCTGTACAAGACTAACTCTTCCCTCCTACATGTTTGGAGTATTTATAATAGTAAATGGTTCACATCAATAATTTCACCATCAACAATAGGTTTACGAGTTACTTTAAAAAGCCAAATGCATTTTCATTTTATTCTGCTCTTTCCAAGGTTTTTTATGGGTCACACCTGTACTGTATGTACTGATCTGTAAACTGATAAATGAAACATGTAAAGTCTTTTTAAAAACCTGGCAACCAATTTGGTTTTTTTCCCCCCCAATATGTGGAACAGATTAACTCCATTTGTTTCTGTTCACCTAGCCAGGCTCAATAGAAATTACATTAAGGGAGAAACCCTGGCTCCATTGAAGCCAATGGGAGTTTTGCCACTGATTTTAGTAGGGCCAGGATTTCAACCATACATACATACACAAACACACACACACTCGAGACATCAGTTCACAAGTTTCTATACAGTCCAACTCTAAGTTTGAGTATAAACTTTTTATTTTAATAAGGAGAATTACAAAGGAAAGAATTTCAGAACATACAATAATGGATTACAGGGGAAAACATTTGCACAGAATCAACAGTAATATCAATATCTGCAACAGATTTGTAAAAATTGTACAGTGGGTGCTTCAACTTCTAATTGCAAACGTTTAAGACACAAGCTCATGTTTCAAAAAATTTCCATTTATCTACTTCAAATTTATACTTTTAGGATGTAACTATTAATACTCTAGAAAAATCATTAGTATAAAGGACCTTGAAGTGCATGAAATCAGGTTAACAGCAGTCCTGTTCATGAGATTGCAAGCAGCAACATGTGTTGTTCTCCATGATGCTTAATGCATCAGCACCCCCCTGTCATTCTGGTGGGGGGGAAGTTTAATCCTTCAAGTTATGGTGGATTAATTTTTTATATATAAAATTGTGTTTATTCACATGTGCAATATACTGATGCTATAACACACCTGCTCTGCACTGTGTTTAACAGAATGTAGTCTGATGATTGAAATGAAAAACAGCTAGCCAAATCCATCAAATATAAAAAGTATTGCAATCCTGTTGCAAAGTCCTTTTCTTAAACTCCTTTTATTCTAAATCCTTTTAATTCTGTCATATAACACTACAGCATTTATAAAAAGCTGAAAATCCTGATAAATCACGCAATTAAAGTAATGAAAACTGCCTTTCCTGCCAACAAGGCACCACCTTATCTGCAACTCCATTTAGCTAAATGATAAAAAAAAAATTCTGTCATCGGCATATTAGAAAATATGCAAAACAAATTCCCGTCTAGATGAAAATTAATATAAAGCAACTTCCAGATCTCCATGAAGTCAAAAAGTTTTCCACATACTAATATAGTTCACTCGTTCAGATGAGCTCATGTACTGTACTTCCAATGAGATGGAAGTCCTGCTGGCAGCTTAATAATGCTAATAATCACAAAATACACTTTTTCAAGAGATAAAGCAGCATAGCCCACGGCCTGATTTTCAAAAGGAGCTCAGCACTATGGCTCCCATTAACTTTCATGAGAGTTGTGTGTGCTCAGCACTCAGAAAATTAGTACACCAGCATCTCTGAATGTTTTCTCTCAATAAAAACAGGGCAATGTACTTCTGCTGGGTACTCAGCAGTGATGGTGCTTGCCAAAAGTCACTTCATTACTTTCACCTACCTCATTGATTTGTAAAGCATTTTACTGACCTTGAGTCAGAAATGCACTATATAATGCCAAGTACTATTCTACTTAGCAATGGCAAGTATGCTTTGAAAATACACTATTTCGGTTCACTCTTATTTCGTCATTATCTATCTGTTTGATGCCAGTTCTATTCAGCTCCTTATACTGCTGTCATCAGCACAGTATCCCAGAGCTTCCCGGAAATGCACTAAGCAACTTGACTAGCATCCGTTACACATGATTCTCTTTCTCCCTTTTTTTCTCCAAAGGAAAAATGAGATGCTCTGTTTTTGTTTTGTCTTTATTTTATGTCCGCTGTGTTATGCACATTTATTATTGAAGGCAAGGTTTTAAAAGAGAGCCTTACAGTCAGAAAGGAAAGTGGTGAGGTTTGCAGTGGTTCTTAAAACCTGTGGGAGTTCACTCCCCAGCCTTAGACCAGTCCCTGAGAATACTGTCTCCTGAACAGACTAGCTTTACCCTTGTGGACAGCTCCATCTTGCCTGATGAGTGTAGCTGTTGACCGCAGCCCCTGAGCTTCTGGTGATCTTTTAGGTTAGGGTGACCAGATAGCAAGTGTGAAAAATCGGGACGGGGGTGGGGGGAAATAGGTGCCTACATAAGAAAAAGCTCCCAAGATCGGGACTGTCCCTATAAAATCAGGACATCTGGTCACCCTATTTTAGGTATAGTGAGACCAGGTCATTGAGCATCTTAAAAATAATGGCAGAGATCTTGAATTTGACTTGATATTCTATGGGAAGCCAGTATAGAGTGGGGGACAGGCCTGACGTATTCAGATTGCAAGCTCTTTGGGGCATGAATCCCACCTTTTTGCTCTGTGTTGTACAGCGCCTAGCACAGCAGGGCACTGATCCATGACTGGGGCTCCTAGGTGCTATGGTAATACAAATACATAAATAATGTGCTCGTACAGTAGCCCATGTTGCTGAGATATGTTCCTACATTCAGTACTAGCCGGAGTTTCCTACGGGTTGATGGCTTTATCGCCCGGGTCAAAGACACAAATAGCACAGAACTGAAAAATCCCGAGTATTTTTTTATTAAAAAAAGTTCAACACAACACGTTTTCCATACACAGAAACACTATTTCCTGGAAAATCGATTAAAATAGAGAACTTACATTTGGCTAATTAAAAAAAAACAAATATATGTTTGTATGTCTTGTACAGCACTGAGCACATGCATGTTAAACAATAATATTCACAAGTCGGTATAGTTCCCATCTTTCAAAATTTCTCCACTCTTTCATGCTGACCTTTATTTTCTTTACTCATGAACTTTACTCAGAGTTCCTGTATGGAGAACATTCAATTTCAGCAAATATGAAGAACCATAAAGGGCCAAAGAATGTACATCCAAGTGTCCACCTACTCTAGGCTCCCAGTTTCTCAACCATCGTCTTTCTTGGGGAGAGGTCCACATCTCTCCCCCTGCTGGCCAAGGTTTTTCCAGGCTGCACGGTTCCCTGTCCGCATTGTGGTATCTCCAGCAAGCCAGACTGCCTAAACAAGCCAGCATTCTGTATTTTGCTTTCTCTCCAAAGACTACGAACAGCATAATTGTTCACAGCTATAAATTGCCACACAGCTCTTTGTAAGCAAGAACATTTATTCTTAATGTGAAAGCATTACAGAGAAAACATATTAAAAACATACATGCACACTAAAAAGCTTACCAGAGGTCACCACAACTCCAACCTTGGGCTCTGCTAGATGTCAGTTCTTCCAATCGTTCCACAAGGAATGGGGGAGGGGAAGGGGGGGCCACCTTGGGCAGAAGGTCGTGTCCATTTGCTGGATCAGAACAAAGGCGCTGAGTCAGCTTAAACTCAGGCTCTTTATCCAAAAGTCCTTTCTCTGTCTTTTGGTCTCTGGAGAAACCAGTATACGCAAATCTCCCCAAGAGATGGTACTTCTGTAGGTGGGAGGGTTTAACAACATGGTTGATTTACCTTAATCACCACTCACTGTCTTTAGTACCTAGATGCTGTGGTAGCCTCTCCCATGGTGTATAACAGTGGTTTTCAAACTGCAGGTCACGACCCAATGGAAGGCACTGGGTCACGGCGGCTCTGGTCAGCACCGCTGACCGGGCCGTTAAAAGTCCCGTCGGCGGTGTTGCCCGGCGAAGGCAGGCTAGTTCCTACCTGTTCTGACACCACGCTGCGCCCCGGAAGCAGCCAGCAGCAGGTCCGGCTCCTAGGCGGGGGGGCCACGGAGCTCCGCACACTGCCCCTGCCCCGAGCACCGGCTCTGCACTCGCACTGGCCCGTTCCCAGCCAATGGCATCGGGGGGGGGGAGGGGAGGGCAGTGCCTGCAGGCGAGAGCCGCTTGCGCACCTCCGCGTAGGAGCTGGACCTGCTGCTAGCCACTTCCGAGGTGCAGTGCAGTCCATGGTGCCAGGAGAGGCAGGAAGCCTGCCTTAGCACCCCTACTGCGCCGCTAACCACGAGCTGCCCGAGGAAAACCTGTGCCCCAACCCCATGTCCCTGCCCTGGGTTCCCCCCAACCCAGAGCCTGCACCCCCAGCCCAGAGCCCTGACCCCTTACCACAGCCCAACTCCCTACCCCAGCCCAGAGTCCCCTCCCACACCTTGAACCCCTCATTCCTGGCCTCACCCTGCAGCCCTCACCCCAACCCTGTGCCCCAGTCCTGAGCCCCTCCCACACCCCAAATCCCTCATCCCCAGCTCCGTTGGACTGCGAGCATCAACAATTTTCTTCAACTGGGTCGCCAGAAAAAAAGTTTGAAAACCACTGGTGTACAACACAATCACACATACACCATTCATTTAAAAAATGGGCCCCCAAAATACTTAAACTTAATTCAATAAGGTCTCCCAACAATATGCAGGAAATTGCCATATCTGTCATGCCTTATTTTTTATAATCTCTCTCAGTAGACAGCACATAGATCTCTTCCAGGGAATCAAATATTAGGCTTAGTTTTTACTCCAAATTTAAAATGGCTTTCTTGGCCTAAAACAGGAGTTTAAATAACACTTTCTCTGAGCTATTCAGACATAGATCCCTGTCCAGCCACAATAGAGTCATGAGGTAAAAAATATGTTAAATTCTGGAAAAAGGTACAAAACAAGTTTCACTTATTACTTCAGACTAATTACAGAGGAACAGAACTAGAACATATGGTAAAAATTTCCAAGCATTTTCTGCACTTCAAACTCCTTTATGTGTTATGGCATATTTAGCTAGCAAAATAAAGGTTTGGTGATGAACCAGAAACTTCATCTTCTGAAACCCACAATAGCAAGGCTTTTTTGTTAAATTACAAACAATTTCTGCCAGCGCCTAAAAGATCTACTTTTTATTTTAACATCCCAGTCCACTTTCATCTAAGCAGTAAGCTTTAATATTTATGACACGAAAAATATATTTAAGGTGTTGAAATTTGATGGTGTTGAATTTGTGTCGTATAAATGGAGGAAGTCACGCATAAACTAGAAAGTCTATGAATCACTTTCCTAACCGTCTCCCCCGCCCTAATGTAAAATCATTCAGCCCATCAGGATCCCTTTTGATAGTCAACTCTCACTGGGAAATCTGTTCAATCAACGAAATCTAGTCACCAAAGAAAAAAGGAAATCTTATTTATACTAGGCTACCAATTAGACAGCAGAGGTGTGGCACTAACGAACTTGCAGAAGGTGAGTTATGGTTCTAAAACGGCAATTTACATGACAGTGCTTAAATAAAGGAGAAAATCAAATAGCTAGGCACTCCATTAGTAAGGAACAGAAATATGAAAGAAAAACACATCCAAAACTGTAAGAACGGGGGAGCTGCAGCACTAAAATATTTAGCATACATAGTGGCCTTGCTAAAGTTAAGATCAAGTCATTTAATGAATACAGACACCCGCAAAATATGCCTGTATGTACTACTTGTTTATATGTTTAATTAAATTTATCTTGTTTATCTTAACTTCTCTAATTCACTTAATTTCACCTTAGCAAGTAGGTTACATTTATCGTAGGAGGTACCTTAAAAGCTTGCTTCAAAAGGACAAAAATTGCTATACATTTCATAACCTAATTGCAAAACGTAACAGTTCACAGACTAACAGTTTGTAGTAAAACTACTTCTCTAAGCAATATTAAGTTGCATGTCTTGTTCTCCGACAAGTATCTGCATCTGCTCTGTCAGAAGGATTGATTCAAAAATTATGCCCATAGATGTCCTGCATAGTAAAAATCTGATCTTAAATATTTGCCTTGAAAGTGCTTATAACACAATTGCATGAGCATCAGCAATTCTGCAAGCATCTATAAAAGCCTTTTGTACAAATGGTATATACCCTGTGATTGACTCCTCTCGGTAGCAGGCATTGCCTCCTAATCTTGGAAATTGTGCACTGAAAAATTAAAAAAGGCCAGACACAGATGTATGTGTGTGTTCTGCCTATTTTTTCCACTGAGGATAAGAGCTTTGCTGATAATATCCCAGTTTACTGCATAGTACAATTGGATGACATTCCTTTGACTCCTTCAGTGAGGAAGACATTGTACTAGCTCCTTCGATTTTCTTAAGAGCCTAGCTTAATACTGAAGTTAACTTGCTCTCCACAAAACTGGATTCTTTTATCCACATCATATCAGTCTTCCAGGTCAGAGATCATCTTCTTCACATCCTCAGGCATAACTGCATGAGTGGCCAGTGAAGATAACATAAAAATGATTGCAGACTGCACACTTCAGTATGTTTACTGTCCAGAAGTTCCTTAGCTGTAATATCCACCAGACTTGATGAAAAACGAACCAGACAAATTACATAAGAGGAAAAAGACATTTGTAGGAATTGGTAGGATCTATGCATACAGACTGATTTCTATGTATTTTTGCTGATGTAGTCTAAATTTGTTGGAAGGCACTTTGCATCCCTGAGAGCCAAGAGAGTATAAAAGACCGTTGCAAGAGAGAGCACTGTAGATGGCTCAAGAATGTTTGGATGCTTTTTTTTTTGTTTGTTTTTTTAAATTCAGACACCTTCATCCTTCCAAGATGTTCCTCAAAGAGTCAGTGAGCAAATGAAAAAGGACAAAGGAGCAGCCAGGACCAAGGCAGTATCAGAAGGTGGAGGGCAGCATCAGACAAGTTGACCAAAAGACCATCATAAGAAGCCAGCCACCAGTCAGAAGGATACAGAACGGCAGAGAAAACTCTTTTTAACCTACTCTAGTTCTGAACTCAAAGTCAAAGAATTTTAATCAGAGACAAAAACCATGCACTTTTACAGATATCTGCACTTTCCTTCTGAGACACAACAGTTTTATTCTTAGTCAATACAGCAAATAGTTTCTACCAAAACACAAGAAAAGAATTTTGAACTATTTGTTAGTGATAACTAAATGTTACTATTAGAGGAAAGAGACGTACATTATTTGAGAAAATGTTGCTTAGAAGGAAATAGTCTGCATTTTTAAGTTACTTTCAACCAAAGCTAGTCACATGAGCCTGGTGCAGCTAAAGCTGGAGCCCTGTGAACCTAATGAACCAATGTGATGTTTTTAAAAGTGAAATGACAGCAGAATGGGGGGCCAGTCCACTTTTGAATATTCATATTTTTACATTGGTGTAAACATAAAAAAGCACTCCAATGTTTTTTCTGTACAGCTTATAAAAGGCTAACTTGCTACATCAGAATTCTATTCTATAATTTCTCTAACCCACCTACATCAGACTTTATTCTACCACAATCAACCCTACACCACTTACAAAACACCAAAGCTTAAAGACACACCTGCACAAGCCACTTAGCTCTAGCCAATTCTAGCTACAAACTGCTACTGTTTGGTCAGCTTGTAGGGTGGGTTTTTGTATTGTACACGCTTGGCAATTATTTTTGCCTTAAGAGACTTAAAACCACTAAGCCACCCAAGTGGCTGAATATATATCATATTAACATCTGCCATCCTTTAGAGAGCAACCTAAATATTATAGTTCCTTTAAGTATGCTTGCAGATTAAGCTAAGTCAGCTTTTGAGGTTCACAGTAAAAACATTTAAAAATATAAATAGAAGTAAGAGATGCAGGTAATACGTGTTAAAACTGCAATAAAATTTGAACTTGTATAATGAAATGGTTTTCAAGTGCAAAACTAGTTTGCAACTCAATTAATTCTAACTTCTGAAATTAATTCAAGTTTGTTTTACAATGTTCCTTGGTTCACATTTCTTTTAAAATGGAAGTAGCTTGATACTTTCCATTATTCTTTGTTTACAATTTGTGTTCTCCTTGTTAAATTTGATGAACCACAAATAATCATTCTGCATTGTGTGTTTTTTTAAAAACAAAATACCATGCAAGTAGCATAATACAGAAATTGGCAAAAAAAAAATTAACTGAATTAAATTTGATGAATCTGTGTTCATAATAGCAAGGGCTGGGAATATATGAAACAACCAATGGCTCAAGCCAAGTTCTACACACAACTCTGCCAACATGTCAGTCCTAAACTACCACACTCTGCTATTCCAGTGTTAGGCTCTGGACTTTCCAGACTATGGAATACTAATTGCTCAACTGAGATTTACACCCTGTGCAAACCTATTGAATTCAAAGGGTTTAAGCATATATTCTGGCTCAGTAAATACAGGATTTTCACTATAACAGACTGGGATAAGTAAGAAGGGGAAAAATAAGATATTCTACCAAACTAATCCACTTCATAGAGGCATATTCTGATTCTACTACAAAAACTGTAAGAAGCCATGTATGTTATCTCAACTGTCAATATTTACAATAAACCACAGTCCTCAAAGTGAGTAGAGAGGTAAAGAACAATCACACTTAGGAAGTTGCTGTAGCAACTTCTTAGTAACGTCATCATATTAACCAGAATGTATAAGTCGTGCATAAGTTCCCCAAATTCTCACAGGAAACCAGTTAACAGAGAACTGCAACAGTTCCGAAAGGAAGTGATTAAGGCATGAGTAAGAATTTTGGAAGAAGTGATGAAAATGCTTAATCTATGTTACATAATGAGTATGAGTAATTGGACTAATGTAGTTAAATGGAACCACTATATATTATGTGGGGAAAGCCTAGTACAGAGCAATTTCAGTAAGGAAGAGGAGGCCACAAAAATCTTATCACAGCCAATGAGAAAAGTTAATATTCCCTGATTTTTGCTTTTTATTCCCAGGCTATGACAGTGTTACCAACTATTTCCATTTCACTGGGACAGTAAATTAATTTAACTGGCAGAGCCTCAGCCTCCTCTTGCTTTACATCTATCAAGGTTTCCCCCTTACCCTAACAAACAGGAAGTCAGACCAATTTGTCTTCAAACAAATCTTTTCCCCTGCATGTCTGAAAAGACCAGGAGAAATTCAGAGCCCTCAGAAAACTAGACACCTTTACACATATGGAATAAGTACTCAAATCAATCCCAGCATTAGGATTAAAACGGTGAGAAACTGGGTAAGTTAAGAAGCTGTGCCAGCCAGATGCAGCGTGCAGTCATGCAAAATGTCTAGGCTTAGGAGTCTTATTCTGAAGCCTGGCAGCATCAAGAAAGATGTCCTCATAGACTGATTATTAGCCATGCAACTCTACTTCCTCCTAGAAACCTGAAAATTGGTCAGAGTACTATTTCAGTCTCCAAAAGGTCATCTATATTCCGAGGTGCAGAGAACAATCACAACCACACATGCTGTTGGAGGCTAAAAGAATTTAAATGGGATGGGAAGAGATTAATTGGTTTCTTGATTATTTTATGATCCATTAAAAATCTGACTTTTTGAAGAAGGCGGCGCTTGAATGCCTTATAAATACAGATTCCTTTCTTCAAGGCTACAGAAACCATGGCTACATACTGATGTAATAATATCAATAGGAACTAACCGCTGTATTACCTATTTTGGCGTATAGTTTGAAGAATGCACAAACTAATCATATTTGGACCAGTTTATATACATATTCAGATTCACCATCTTGATAACGCAACGCCACACTGACACTAGCCCTAGTCTAAACTGGTGGATAGAAAAAGAGACAGGTTAGCATACAACCTTTCCCTGCATCTGTCTTCTTTCTGGTTATCACGATGTTCAAGTAGATAACCAATATATACCAATATATCTGAACTTCTCTGATACTACCGAGAGACAATCCATCTTGTCTTTCATATTGCAGAACGTGTCTGCATATTTGTGGGCAAGACGGGTTTGAAAAGCACATTTTCATACACATGTATGTATATCACATACTTCACTGACGTCCATTTCACTTCTAGCTCAAGTTCAAAGTACTATGACCTGTGACTTCTTCCAGTCTGTCCAGTTACAATTCCTATATTTCATATTGAAGTGCTATCCTTAGGTTCTGGACTAGCTGTGATTTCTATCATTAGTGTCCACAATGTGCTAGACTCTCCACAAACAGAGGCAGACATAAGCCTGTCTAAGAAATCCATCAGCTCACTATTGTAGCTACAGCCAAGACTGTTCACTGCTGGAAAAGAAAAGAAGAAGGTTTGCCTGGGTGGTTCTAGCCTCTTATAAGACTGAGATGATGCTGGTTGATGGAATAAGCATTTTGAGAAACAGACGACATTTATAACTTCTCCTTTGTTTGGCAGTCTCTGCTGAGCTATTGTGAAGGTGGTTCATTATGTCAGGGTCAGGAAGTTAGTTACCACAGTCAGCACTGTTCCTGGATTCACAGACAGCAGCAGTGGCCAAGAACATTTTTCACCTTCAGCTAGCCAAGAGACAGATACATGCCTCTTCAGTTATCCATGTCTCTGTTATCTCAAGGCTAGACTACCATCAAGAACTTCAAATGAGGTGAACGTTCAAGGCTACCCATAAGCTACAAGTACAGCAGAATGTGTCTGCATATTTGTTGGCAAGATGGGTTTGGAAAGCACATTTTCATTACGCATGTATGTATATCACATACTTCACTGACGTCCATTTCACTTCTAGCTCAAGTTCAAAGTACTATGACCTGTGACTTCTTTCAGTCTGTCCTGTTACAATTCCTATATTCAACCATTCACAGTTGATCTATGTGGCTCAAGTGTAAGACTCAAGCAAGCCAGAAGTTTGCAATAGTGGATGCTTGCCTTTGAAATCTGCTCTTGAAGGAAACACATTTAAGCTTGAGCTTTGCCACATTTTGAGCGTGAGATAAGTCACCTTTGTCCAGGCTTTCCGCTAACTATACTCTGGAATCCCTGGTACTTATTACTAGCACTAGATTTTTCTCCATCTCTGTGCTTTACAGTTAGCAACCACAGTGCTGCAAGTTCGGAGTATACAGTAAATAACTATATATTTGGCAAAGTGGAATCACATAAAGGGGACTCAGATACTAACTTTAACAATATGCACAAATAAAAAATAATATAAATGAATATAGACAGACTAAGGAAATTAGCCAACTTCTGAATTTTTTTATACATTTGAGCAATAAGGAAATGGAGAAAAGGCATAATACAGTCTAACTCAGGGCCCATTTTTCTTAAAGATAATTCATTTCATGTGTGTTAGTCAACAAGAACAAAAACTGAAAAAATTATAGTTTCTTTAAAAAAATATTTAAATTTTTAAACACTTCTCAAAGTTTGAAAGCACCATGAAAAAACTTGTTCCTATTCTCAAATAACAGAAAGTGTTAAAATGCACAGCCATACGTTGCCATGTAACTTAATAAATCAGATTTGATGAGGTCTTCTTTAATTCTTTGAAAACAGTACTGTATTATGGTGTGGAAAACATAATGCAACAGGGAATCAAACATCAAAGGATTACAGTACTTTAACAAAATAGTCCACAAACTATTAAGTTGTGCAGCTGAAAAAGTGAGTTAAAACCATGAACTTTTCCTTTCTCACCTGGGAATGAATTTCTTATCACAAACAGATCTATTTCTAGGAACGTGCCAAATTCATCCACCACGAGCCTCACATTCAACAATTCCCTTTTTACATCTTTACAGTAAAACTGTGTTTGAGCATTGCTGATAATAATCAGCTTCTCCTTCACAAATGCATTTTATTTTGTTCAGAATCATTAAAGCTTATGTGTGTTAGTTATCTGAGGCCTCTTATTACAGTTTTACTTTTGTCTGATTCCAGATATTGGTCAATACATTTGCATATTTTTAATCAGATTTACTTTATACCAAGCCATGTAAAAAGAGACCAAAACATGTTTTTAAAAGGTTTAACTAAATTTAATACGAACTAATTTGAATAGCTTTCTGATGTAGCAACTATCATTGTTAAATGCTAAATACAAGTAGTTTAGAGAGAACTGCCCAACGGAATTCATAAGAAGTAGTTTAGTTTGCTTGCTAAACTATACAACACAAAGCATTTTTCTACCCTCAGGAAAAAATAGAACTTGTTGGAATGTTAACTATTGCTTACTTCACTTGCAGTTACACTTCTTTCCCCCTTTTTTCCTTTTTTTAAAAAGACCTAAAGGATCCAATATTTGATGGCACAGAAAAGAGCAAAATAGCTGTAGTTTGTCAGCTAATTACAAAGTTGACAATGTTCCCATAAAGAAAAAGCCCTGCACACATTTTAAATACTGTATAAAGTATTAAATTCTAACAGTAGGTTGCTACTGTTCTAACACATTCCATTTTGTTTTTAATATTTTAACTGAATTTAAGATCTACTTAAACCTAACTAGTTTAGTGTTCTGTGCATGGACAAGCTCTGCTTAACAGTTCTGGTAAATGGCTCTCAATACACCATTGCATAGATCCCCAACTTGTGTACCACTTCCCCACTTAATCCCAGACCTTAACAGAAAAGTAAACAACAGCTCAAATTAGGTGACTGTAGTGGAATGTGGCAGCCATTTTACACAAGAAGCACTACTTAGCAGCTGTATGCAGGAGGGAAGCAAGAGAGTAACTTCTCCAGTTGAAGTTACAGGGCGAGTTTTGGTCAAACAGAATATTGTCCAAACTGAGGTTCAGCCAGGACACTAACAGGGTAACTCCTCATGCTCTTAAAAGTGCAATAGGATCCATCCTGGATGACAAAATTGTCAGGATCTTAACTCTAGACCAGACTTCTTAACCGATAATTAGCAAATCAACAGAAAATGTTAAGACAACAGAACAGCATCTGATGTTTTAGTAAAGCCATCTCATTCTTTTAGCTATATCAAGGTAAAATGTTAGTATGCCTGTTCTCTCTTCTGGGAGCATAGTAGTTCCACTTTCAAAATACTGGAGATGCTTATAAGTAAATGTGAACTGGCCTGCTACTTAGGAATTGCTTGTATTTGGGTTGAACAGTCTCAGTTTTTAAGAGGATTTGCTTGTTTATGCATAGTTGCTCAAATTTTTCAGCAAACCCTTCCAGGAGGTTACTCAGAATTTCTGAAACAATGTAGTTGAGCAAGCAAGACAGCTGGTCTCAGAACAAGATAAAACCACATTTAAGTAATCTTCAAGAGCGGAGGTGGCTATTTGCACATTAAGAGACATGTCAAAAACTCAAACACTGGAAAGGTCAATTTGTTTGAAAATG
Organism: Macrochelys suwanniensis; assembly: GCA_033296515.1. Taxonomy (NCBI): domain Eukaryota; kingdom Metazoa; phylum Chordata; order Testudines; family Chelydridae; genus Macrochelys; species Macrochelys suwanniensis. The sequence goes on along the minus strand of CM065791.1, from coordinate 18,235,594 downwards.
GTTTACTTAAAATAAGCAAAAAGAGGAACAAGCTCCACTCCAACTAGAAGGAACTATAAAGAATTCCCATTCCACTTATTGTTCTGATTGGAATGGGAAAGTAACTGTGTTTTAATACCAGAAAAAGCTTCAACGGCTGATATTTCAGGGGCACATGGGTGGTCTGTTATAATATTACAAGTTTTAGAAAATACTTAGCATTTTTCCCATATGTGAAATAAAAAAAAAGAGCCTTCATGTTTTTGGCAAACCTACTTACTTTTGAGAAAGCAAAATGTCTTCTTGAATTTAATGTATGCTATATTATTTACACTATATAATTTTTATTAAAGTTATTTCTTCGTGTACATTAGGTTGGACCTCCAGCACTGCCTCTTGAACAGATGACAAAGAAAACTTAAAATCTTTTACTCATCCCAAGAATTTGAACGTTTGAGAAGGTAAGGACCACAAATCATGAATTAACTCTGCAGTGTATTTGAATATGAGTCTCTAACTATAAATAGCATTTCTAATCCTATTGCTAGCAACCATGACCTTGCTAAGGAAAAAAATTATACTTGGGGTAAAGGACTACAAGGTATTCATGGAGTGTCAATTCTATAATAATGATTGTAACCATGATTTACAAAAATTGCAGTGGTTTAAGAACTGTTTTCTCAATTTTCCTTTACTAAAACTGTGGAGTCCTTTTGGATGAGACTTTTAAAAACAAAATTCCTGTCTGCCATATGTAGAACTTAAAAATCCCATGACAATTTTCCTACGAGTGGGAGTTTGCTTCACTGTCCTTGACCAAAATTTCCCCTGCCTTCCACTGCTGCACAGCATTCTATATGCTCTTTGTCAGCCTGATTGGGAGGGGTTGCAAGTGCTTTGGAGGATAGAATCAAATTCAAAATAATCTGGACAAACTAGAGCAATGCTCTGAAGTACTCCACTTAGGAAGGAACAATCAATTGCACACATACAAAATGGGAAATGACTGCAGAAAGGGATCTGGGGGGTCATAGTGGATCACAAGCTAAGTATGACTGAACAGTGTAATACTGTTGCAAAAAAAGAAAACATCATTCTGGGATGTATTAGCAGGAGTGTTGTAAGCAGACATGAGAAGTAATTTTTCTGCTCTGCTCCACGCTGATTAGGCCTCAACTGGAGTATTGTGTCCAGTTCTGGGCACCACGGCACCACATTTCAAGAAAAATGTGGACAAATTGGAGAAAGCCCAGAAATAAAAACTATTAAAGATTTATGAGGGAAGACTGAAAAAAGTGGGTTTGTTTAGTCTGGAAAAGAGAAGACTGAGGGTATGTCTACACTACCTGCCGGATTGGCAGGTAGCGATCGATCCAGTGGGGGTCGATTTATCGCGTCTAGTTTAGAAGCGATAAATCGACCCCCGAGCGCTCTCCCGTCGACTCCTGTACTCCACCACCGCAAGAGGCACAGGCGGAGTCGACGGGGGAGCGGCAGCAGTCGACTCACTGCAGTGAAGACACCGCGGTGAGTAGATCTAAGTACATCGACTTCAGCTATGTTATTCACGTAGCTGAAGTTGCATAACTTGATCAATCCTTCACACACACACACACACACACACACACACACACACACACACACACACACACACACACACACACACGCAGTGTAGACCAAGGCTCAGAGGGGACATGATAACAGTTTTCAAGTACATATACAGTTGTTACAAGGAGGAGGGAGAAAAATTGTTCTTAACCTCTGATGATAGGACAAGAAGCAATGGGTTTAAATTGCAGCAAGGGCAGTTTAGGCTGGACATTAGGAAAAACTTTCTAACCATCAAGGTAGTTAAGCACTGGAATAAATTGCCTAGGGAGACTGTGAAATCTCCATCATTGGAGATTTTTAAGAGCAGGTTAGACAAACACCTGCCAGGAATGGTCTAAATAAAACTTAGTTCTGCCATGAGTGCAGGGGCCTGGACTAGATGACCTCTGGAGGTCCCTGCCAGTCCTACGATAGTTGCTCCTATGATAGTGAGATGGGATTTAAAACAAACAGTATCCAAAATCAGCCCCCCAGCAGTATTTTAGATTAACACATTAATTGATAAGTAATAAATATAATAATTATGACTATTATTATTATTTGAAAATAGACGCATAAGACTCTCCAAAGTATTCTATAAAATGTAAGATATCCAGGCCCAGCAGTTCTTTATCTTATGAAAAAAGCAGCAATTGGGGTTAAAAACAGGAGTTAAAAATGTTAAGTAATTCAGAATTATGGAGGGGAAAAAAATCAAAAGCACTTAGAAAAGACGCACACATTTTTGAGACCAAAATCTAGTGCAGAAAAAGAGTCCATAGAACAAAGAAGCACTCCTGTGCATCTCTCGTACCCACAGTTTATTGGTTCTTAACAGTGAACAAAGTTATGCTCATATATTTTTAAAAACAAGCAGTTATCTTGGCAAATTTTATGTTGCTGTCAGATAATCAAAGTAACAAAAAAAATGTATGGGAAACAGACCAAGTCAAGACTGGAGAATGGAACAAATAGGTGTGAAAATCAAGGAACAGTGATATTAGTAAAAACCAAGCTACTCTGAAAGAGTAACTTCTTTTAACTACGTTTCTAATAAATGGAAAGCTGACATACCAGTGTACAACAAAGATTCAAGTAAAACTTTTAAAGAAAAAACACTGATTCATTCAGTAGGGAGAAGAGAACATACATTTAGCTGTGAACTCTCACAACAACGCACTTACTGATTTGTGGAGCAGGCAAGATTCGTGCAGCTCGAACTGGGCCGTGTCGAACAGAAAAGAGTTCCTGGGCTTCACCACTGATCTGCATAATATACAAATTATAAAAAATGTAAAGAACGTTACTTGTTTTAATAAACCATAAAAACCTCCCTCCTCCCATACCTAATTCACTAAGTATCGTTTCCTAAACTTTACCAAGCCTTCCACGTAGCTCAAGTGAACCCACTTTGCACAGTTTTGAGGGGTTCTTGTGTGTTTGGTGCTGTAACAGGGTCACAGGATGCCCTACTGATAGCTGTTGAAACCGTGAGTGATCTGCAGGTAAATTACCATATAGGTATTTAAGCTATAAACACGTTTCCACCGGTACAACGGCATCTATGCTAGGGAGTTGCACTGATTTAACTACTTTTTAAATAAAAACAGATTTAGTTAAATTAATGCAAAAACTACGTGTTAGGCCCCTATTTGAGCTGTAGCTTTTCTTTGGAGTTAGGTAGGGACTCCAAAAATTAGAAGCAAAAGGAATTCACTAGAAATAAATGTATGGGGAAGTGTTTTTCCTCTCTTCCTTGGTAATTTCCATATGTGCTCAGCAAACGTAAATATTTCATACACTAAGTTAAGTTCTGGTTCACCCAAGACCTGGAACAGCAAGCTGGAATAGAAAGTTTATTTCCTTTCTAGCCAAGCATCTTCAAACCCACCCCTGCCCCAAAAAGTCAATTTTATATACCCTTCCCCTACTGAAGACATTTTAGAGGTCTTTAAAAATAATTGGCAAATTATAGTAACAGAGGTCCTTCACATCAAGAAATGCATGTTTTACATTAGGCTACATAAAATACAACAGTGCGATACAACTTTCATAAGTATACTGTACACATTTCAGAAGATACAAGTCCTCAACTTGGCCACTGATTAACACAGTTTGTTCTACACACTACGTTTTATTAGATGAGGCAAATGAATCTCTGATTAAGAGAATCAAATACTGGATTTAAAGGATCAGAGAACCTGAAATATTAGTGCACCATATATTGTATAGGTGTGAAAATTGTTTCAAAAGTAGGAAGTCAAACTAATTGTTAGTCACTAATGGAAATCTTGAAAAGATTAAATCAGAAGTAGTTAAGAAGAATTTCCAGACTTCCTGTAAATGGTCGGTCACAATGTATTTTCATAACTGCTTGGTAATGGATCCGATATGGAATGTCAAACTTCAGGAAAATGGCAAACATTATGAAACTCATTTCCAAATAACTAAGAACTTAAAACAGATGTAATGAAGCTAAAAATTTAACCAACATGTTGGCATACTATTTTTGGAAGAGAGTTTGCCAAACAAGCATTTTACAATATCAGAAATGCATACAGTTTGAAAGAAAGACCTCATAACGCAATAAGTATTAAACCATAAATCTAACACAACCTTTTAAAAATGTCTTTTTATATTTCTTCAATTACTTCCTGCAGTTTAGATGACAAGTTGGAAAAATAAAAATCCTCTGCTATTTGAGCAACAAATCATGACCAGTAACTTCAACTCACACTTTGTTGCAACTTCTTAACTATAGCTTAGTACCATTGCTATAGATAATGTACGTCAAACTGCAGCTGCTTATCCCCTTGAACCATCTATTTGTTATGAAGAAATATATGCAAATTCTATACTTACTAGAGTAAACACTCCACCTTTTTATAATTAAACATTAAACACTGACAACCTTATTTCAATTTCCACTTACTCTCCTGATTCAATTTAAAATAACATTCAGGACAGTACAAAAAGTTGGGGAAATATTTGTTTTTACATTTCTCCCCAGGGACTTGGGGCCTATTCCAGTCTCACACTGAATGAATCAGGAGTAATACCAATTAAGTGATTAGAATTATTCCTGATATAGATGGCTATAAAACTGATGTAAAAGAGGCGACTCAGACCCTTAATCCATCCTGCTCTTATTTTATTAGGTAGATTATCAGCATCATGGATTCTGCTTTGCCATTTAGTAGCAGGGCTTGTACAGTACATAAAATTTTAATTCTGTTTTTTTTCAGAATAATTTCAGATTTAACAAATTTAGTAATTTGTTGACAGTGTGCTGCTTCTCCTAGAGCAGGAGGCATGGTCCCTGCCCTGAAGAGCTTGCAAACAAAGTTATGTACAAACCAAATGATAGTATGATGTTCAAAAGAAACTGGTGAAGCTACCTTCCCAATCACTCCCTCCACAGATTTAATTCTTTAATGGGTCATGGGTTTTCTTGTTTGGGGGGAGGAAAGAGGGAGAGAAAACAAGAGAGTGCCTGTACCAAGCATAATGGGCAACATGGAAGAAGGCACCGAGAGAGTGGTTAGGAAGGAAGTTTAGAGACAGTAAAAAGTGAGAGGGGGAGTAAGAGGAAATGAAAGAAGAGATGTAGGCAGGAGTAGGTTTTGTATCTGTGGGAACACACCAGTTCTATAAAAAGGAAAAAGTGGGAAAGTATAAGACTTTGAAACTATTATTATTGGCAGTTAAAGGTTTTTTTCCCCAAAACCATGAAAGAGTGGTTCACATATGTGTATGCACACAAATGACTACAAAGGAAACAAAAAGGAAACAACATAACAGAAGTATGGAAGAAGTGATTCACATATGATAACAACCCAATTCAGTCACCTCGTGCTATTTTTTGAGCAAGCCAGCACATCAGCTCTAGCGCCAAACAAAGTAAGAGGCCCAACAGTAAAAAACAGTTAAGGAGGCCAAACCCACTTAACTGAGATTCTGCTCTCAGATATTGCAAATTTACAAAAGCATACATATTTAGCCAGAGACGCTGAAGAGGTGGTAAAAATTACGGCTGGGATTTTCAAAGAAGCTTAAGGGAATTAGGTGCCCAAATCCCACTGAAACTCATTTGTAACAGGGTACATAGCTCCATTAGGCTTTCTTGAAAATCCCAGCCCAAGTTCCTTATGGATATGCTGCTTTTCTTCTTCAATGTGTTGTATAAGCATTTACTTATTAGTCCTCTACACCTATGGAAGGTCGGCAGGTATTATTCCCATTTTACTGATAGGGGAAACTAAACCAAAAGGAAAGCTACGTGAATTGCTCAAAGGCATAGAGTCAGCGGCAGAGCCAACATTAGAACTCAGTTACCAACTCCCATAGCACTACAGCATGTCCTTCTCTCCTACTTGAAGCAGGATAAGGACAGGGTGAAATTTTTAAAATCTTAATACATGCATTTTCAGCATCACAAGGTTTAGATAAATGTGTCTCACTGTGCAGTTCACATATTTGGCAGGTTGTGTGTTGCTCAACTAATTCGGTGGTAGGGGGGGAAAAAAACAAAAAAATGTAGTGGTAGACTATAAAATGTTCTCTCACCTTCCTGTAGATTTTGTCATGCCATTACAAATTACAATTTAGTCATCTTGTTTAGTCAAATCCTGGTCTTATTTTATTTGAAAATTAAGTTTCTCTAAAAATTGGCAAAAAAACCAAAACATATTGCAGCACAAGAATCAGATTCAATGCCAATATTTTTAAAGTATCACATCACTATAATTTAAAATAATCTTTAGTTCTCATAGCTGTTTTTATCCTTACAATCTCAAAGTGCTTTACAAAGCAAGACGTGTACAAGGTGAAGGATTTTGTTGTTCACAGAACAGTAAAATTCTAGGTGCTTCTTGAGTTTGTTTGTAAAGGGAACCTCTGTGGTCTCTTTTGCAGTTTAAAACTTATCTATTAGAATAAATAGGTTTCAAAACAGACTGGTTCCACCCAACAATACCTTTTCTATTTTTTTGTGATTTGCGTTCGTAAAAGGACCTGAGTTAATAGCCTTGGAGACCAATGTCTTATTTATCCACAGAATAAGTACAGCTTTATCACCATTGCCCTGGTAACATGTTCTATTCATTCCCTCTGAAGCACCTGGCATTGGCCACTGTTGGAAGAGAGAATACTGGGCTAAATGGACCATTGGTCTGACCCAGTATGGCTGTTCTTATGAGATTGTACAAATGTCACTCATAAGAGCGGCCATACTGGGTCAGACCAATGGTCCATCTAACCCAGTATACTCTCTTAAAACAGTGGCCAATGCTAGGTGGTTCAGAGGGAATGAACAGAACAGGTAATCATCAAGTGATCCATCCCATCACCCATTCCCAGCTTCTGGCAAACCGAGGCTAGGGACGCTTCAGAGGATGGTTTTGCATCCCTGCCCATCCTGATTAATAGACCATTGCTGGACCTATCCTCCATGAATTTATCGAGTTCTTTTTTTGAACCCTGTTATAGTCTTGGCCTTCACAACATCCTCTGGCAAAAAGTTCCACAAGTTGACCGTGTGTTGTGTGAAGAAATACTTCCTTTTGTTTTAAACCTGCTGCCTATTAATTTCATTTGGTGACCCCTAGTTCTTGTGTTATGAGAAGGTGTAAATAACACTTCCTTATTTACTTTCTTTACACTAGTCATGATTTTATAGACCTCTATCATATCCCCCTTAGTAGTCTCTTTTCCAAACGGAAAAGTCCCAGTCTTATTAATCTCTCCTCATATGGAAGCTATTCCATATCCCTAAATCATTTTTGGTATCCTTTTCTGAACCTTTTCTAATTACAATATATCTTTTTTGAGATAGGGTGACCAGTACTCAAGATGTAGGCATACCATGGATTCAGATAGAGGCAGAATGATATTTTCTGTCTTATCTATCCCTTTTCCTAATGATTCCGAACATTCTGTTCACCTTTTTGACTGCCACTGCACATCTCTGCCGATTCAGTCCTCATCTCCTTGCTGCGCCTGCCAACAAAGAGGGCCAAGGTTTTCTGATTTGGACACCTGTCCTGCTAGGAACTGGACTGGGACAGACCACCACATGAGCCATACAGGTCACAGAATGGCTAACAACTTTCTCCCCACCAACCTGGGCTAGCTGCGAGCTGGCAACCAGAAGATGAAAGGCTATACTTCCCATTACCAATCTCATGAGCAACCCAGTCTCCCAAACACAGACAAAATATAAATGGACTTTAAATTCTTCAAAAAGCACCTGCAAAGGAACAGGCTTGTGGCTGCCATTTTGGATTTGCTCCAGCTAAGTAGCGAGTCCCTGTGGTAGCTTTCAAGCTCTTAAAGGTTTTCTTTCCCATTCCAAAAGCAAAGAACATTTCCAAACAGGTTTTAAGAATTGAAAATGAAGCTTTAAAAGCAGCCTCAGGTACTCTTTCTATAGAAAGGGTGAATCCAAAATGACGGCGGCAAGCTGGTGTGGTGGGACTTTGCAGCTTCCACAGTCCAAGGAGTCAAGACACAGGCTGGTTGTATTTTTAAAGCATCAGATCTCTATGCAAGATTGCAAGCAAAGAATCCATCAAACTTGAGTTCAATTCCCTCTGGTTCCTTTCTCCTGATACGAGAACAGATTGAGGAAAGGGAGTGAAACCATCCCCTCTTCCCTTAGACATTTTGGGCCACTACTTTGTAAGTATGGCAGATCGGGGATCAATCTGGACCACTGCTTAATTTTTGATGACAGACTTCTGTTGTTTAGGGCATACCAGTTTGAACCCATAACAAACAAAAAGGCTTGTTTATACTGTAAGGAAGATAATATTTTCCAAACCTAGAAAATAGCTTTCATACTGTCAAAAAATGCCAAACGTACACCAAACTAAAAGAAGGAAAAAAATACATTAGAAATTTGACACTTAAAATAAAAATGCAAATTGTTAGTATACAATAACTGCACTGTCACAAATGCATAGTGAAGATGTTAGGTAAGATATCAGAAATCTACCTTTTGGTTTTGAATATCGTTTTGAACGACAATAATATTGTATGAAAACCTAAATTATTATTGATATCCTTATGAACTACCGTTTGACATGATCCAGTTCAAGAGGAATACTACCAAACAAGAGATTTGAAGGGGGTGGGGAAAGCAGCCAGAATGTTAGTGTTTACATTCAAATGTACAGTTGCAATTTAAAAAAAAAAAAAATCAAAAAAATCTCTGTAGTGATAACAACCCAATTACTTTTCCATTAGGCAAAAGTCTGAAAAGTGAAATTGCTAGAAATTGACTACTCAACTTTTCTTGTGTAAGTGGACAAATAAGAAAAAGTAAACAATCAGTGTTAATGAAGAAAAGTAAAATTAGATTTGTAAAATTCTTTGTTTTAATAACCCAAACCATTATTAGTAACATAGGGCATATCTGCACTGCACACTTCTGGTAGTGGGGTACAGAGTACGTGTAGCTGCACACCACAGCAAAAAGCAGGCTGTGCTCACTGTGGTGTGTAACTATACACAGCAGCAAAAGGCTCTGGCAGGGGAAGACAGTGGGGAGCTTCTGGAACCCTTCCTTGCTGCTTCCCCCTCCACCTTCACTCCAGGCTCCAAATACTGGGGAGGCAGCAAGATGCTACACTACTAAAACAGGAGCATAGACAGGGAGACACTGCTTGGATGTGTAGAGAACCATGTTGGGTCCAGGCATGTCTCTATTCTACTTACCTAGGCAATGCCTCACCATCTACACTGGCTATTTATAACCAGGCTAGGGAGCATGCAGTGTGTGTATTGTGTATGCCACTGTAATGCGTATGCAGTGTAGCCATACCCACAGGCCATTTGTTTTTTAAAATGAGACTGCCTACCCATCCACCCCACATCAGACATATCCCATTGAACAAACGGACACTTTTCCTAGGCACGTTAACAGCTCAACATGAGAACCTGTAAGGATGTGGGATATAAATATAAATGCACTATATATAATAGCTGTTTGCAACAGCCAGTTGGAGTGAGGTTACCCTTTTCATCCTCCCCTATTTGGTATAAACTTTCTGTATGCCTATATGTGTGTGTGCTCCCTTTGCCTAGAGAACACAGAAGTGGCGATGTCTAAAAACAATTTAAAAAACTCTTTCCTAAACGTTAAAATTGCAACTCCTATGGAAAACAGAGGACATTAAATAAAATACAAAGAGTAGTTAAGTAGCTTGCTAATGCATTTGGTCACAGATGCATCAATACTGCCATTATAAATGAAACATGTTTTGAGGGGGTTTAGCATGCTCAGGATGCAGACTACGTACATTTTTGTAATTTGGGAGTGTTTCTTCACCCCTGCCCTCAACACCCACAAGAAGAAAAAAAGCAGGTGCTTGGGGAACCGTCAGGATAGGGGCAGAATGATACTTTATAGTTCTCCTTTCTTGCTTTGCCCTCTAACCAAGGAGGGTTCCACAGAATGCCCTTCAAAGGCCTTTTCTAAGTTTCATTGCTCAAACAAGTGTGTTTTTTACCTTGGTGTAACTAACATGTGCGAGCTATCCTGAGGTAAAAAACACAGTGAAGATCAGGCACTTCAGTTTTACCGCAAGGTAAATTCACCACAGTCAACCAGTGGAAGGCTTGCATCGCAGTAAAACCAAAATGCCTTGGGATAGCTCATGCATGTTAGTTACTCCAAGGTTAAAAAGGGCCCTTTTTTTTTAGCAGTGAAGACAAGGCCAAAGGCTACTGATGCTACCACTCCATCTGCCAAAGGGTTTGCTGCAGAGAGGTGTGATGTTTTCCTTTCCTTCCTCTCCCCAGGTGCTGAGTACATTATAAATCACACAGCTTTTCAACACAATTGGCTGTGCAAGTTGTGTGTGTTAAAACAAAACCAGTACTCTTTTAAACCCGTGCATAACTCAAAACAGTTGTAGTATGAAAAGAAAAAAAAATCTAGATTCTAGAAGAATGATTAGCCCAGTCCCTGTCCCTACGCCCACCTCCAAGTCTTCTGATGCCTTTAAAGGTTACATATCTTGGTCAGTCTCGCATTTTTCTAAGTGCCTACTGCAAGTCTGCATCACGGTCTCCATGTTGGGGAGGACTGTTCAGGTCCCAAGATCCTCTGGTCAGAAGAAACTGGGAAGAAAGCACTTCATTTGTCATTAGCTTCCTACCTCATAAGTCACAGACACTTTTACCACCATTGACTAAACAGGGGAAGGAAAGGGAGAATGGATCTGGTTTTCCCAGCCACCACCATGCAGGCTTTTTGGAGAACTGAGGAAAGGAAAAGAACGAACACGAACACACACACAGTCTACTGCGAATGCGAATTTTTAACACATTAAAAATCTTAAATATTTATTAACTGGTAAATATTGGTCCATCATTTTTACATTATGACAATGAAACAAAGGAGAAGTCAGAGGACAGCATGCCATCCTTAACTTGCCCAACTATGACCAGTATTCCAAGGGTCTCTGATCAGTGGATGTAATCTACTATGTAAGCTGCCATACCAATACAGTTTGAAGTAGCAGCATTGTACCACAACTTTTACAACATTATTTAAATATATGTTATGTTTACTATTATGCGGTTCCCTTTGAACAGTCAATAAAATTCCTAATTTATTAAAATTAAAGCCTAATAACTCTGTTCCAACTGAATAGGAAAAACTAAATTAATGTCACTTTCTATTTCTGAAACCTCCTGTGTACAATGAAAAAAGTTACCACCCACAAAAGCAGCCAAAATGCATTTCTGTGAATAGGAATAACTATCTAAAAACAGATTCTTGTAAGCCACATTAAGCATAAACCAATTCCAACTGCTTTCTGCTTTTGACACTGTATCTGAAATACAAGACTGGGGGCAAAGGGAAAACAAATTCCAAACACAATACAAAACCACATTGCACAATTACTGAATGGGAACTTGTAGTCATTACTTTTGTATAATCCCAGATTTCTTCCCACTTCGAAAGGCATATTTTAAAAACACTTTTAACCTTCCCACCCCCATTTCAAAACAAAAGATCAAAGAAAACCAGTTTGGATGGATACCTTCTGCATCTTATGCAATACAGATTTAGACATTACACCTCAGAACTCCAGCCGTTACTTCAGCACCCAGCAGTCCAAACATTATTTCAGTCCTTTGAAGCCGATCAAATGGTATCTTCCATTTGCAAGTAACACTTCTGTAGTCAAAGATCTTACTCCAAGGAAATGTTAATGTAAAACCACTCAGACTGCAGAGACATACATACACTCCTGGAGGCAGACTACAAAGGTGTTTAGAAGTCAATGTAACACCATTATGGAAAGCGTCAGCTTAGTAGCTGTCATAAACACTTCATAATCACTCAGACGCAAACTGGACTGCCTGCAGCACATTATTTTATTATGTGCTGAATAGGGGTCCAACTGAAGGAGGAAAGAAAGCACAATGCTACAGAGGATAGCCTCGGTGTACAGCTTTTCACTTCAGTTTTGGGACTGTCGCTTCTTAAAATGGAAAGGGCTTCTAAATAAAATCTTACAGATTTCTCTTTTCAGATTTCTTGAGCTAGTGTGCTAAAAATAGCAGTGTGGACATTGCAGCACGGGCTAGCTGCCCAAGTACAAGCCAGCCTGACCCCGGGGGTCCTTACTAGGGTGGCTAGCCTGCGACACTGCCCGCACTACAAAGTCTACACTGCTATTTTTAGCATGCTACCTGAACCCGAGCTAACACACGTCTGTCTACGCATTCTGGGAAGCGCACTCCCAATTGCACTGTAGCCAGAGGATGTAGAAAGGATACGTATTATAGAACACATGCTATTGCCAAGTGAATGGCATAATTTTGTATATAAAGTCACTTTGTCACACAACTGCCGATTCTTTTTGAACCTGGACCCTAAATAGCAATAGAAAGAGGGTAGGCAAGCGTAAATCATGCTATGTCCATTCGTCTTAGAAGTCTCATATAAATCCCCAATACACAGAATATCAAAGTTTAGAAAAAATTATCTAACTGGGAAATCAAACTAGGGATAACATAAATGCCAAGGAAAACATTCCAACATTATATTGTTAAACACATATAAGTGGGCAATATTTTTCATATAATCTGCAGCTAGACAATCCCTGGCTGTGGTCTTATCAGATCTCACAAGCTATATGAATAGGAGGCCTCAAAGGAAAACCCTAGATGCTACAGAAAGTAGGGATGGTCATTCAGTAGCTGGCATTCTTTCCCCCTCTCCACCACTATGTCAGTAAAGACTTAATTTCAATCAAGAATACATACCACTGACACCAGCCCAGTTATGGAACTGACATAATTATATAATTAATCAAATTCCCACTCAACCAAAGCTCTTTGTATAAACAAGCACCCTTCTCACCCCACAGCATATAAATCTTATTGACCAAAGTGACAAAGGACTGATCCCAAAGAAACCACACTGGACTTCTCCTTTGTAATATATTCAATCCATGTCCCAAAATTTATGACGGGCCACTCCAGCACCAAAAAACACAAATTAATTAGTCAGGAAAGGCTTGCATCTGACCTGTGTTCTGACTTTGGAGATCTAAAAACTTCCAGGTGGCACCACTCTCCCTCAAAAATGAAGCATACAAATAGCAAATAATATTTTTTCCACATTTGCGCCAAAAATATTTCCCCTCTTTCCTAGTGGCCTCAAATGCTGCGGGAGAGCGGATACCCTGGAGTACTGCAAACCTCCTGACATTTATCCCAGCTACAATGGCTCACATTGCCAAGACACATATATCAAATAGCACCTACAGATAACCCATCTCGAACTCATCATGAATCTGCTCCAAAGAGTCACTTTCCTGAGGCGGCAAAGCAATGAATGTCACTTGAATTCAGAGACTGGATTCATATACAGTCACAACACAATTTGCCATTTTAGAGCGTGTTACTTTGACATCTCTGCCCTGCTCCAAGCGGAGCATTCTCAAAGAGGGGCACCAAGTCATCAGAACACTCCTCGATTCCTTTTTAGCCTGCCTCGGCTTGTGTACCAACTTGAACACATTCTCAAGCTCTTAAATAACTTTCTGAAAGCTGGTGAAGGGCTTCCTTACGCAAAACTAAATCATACCAATAGGGGTTTGTGATTTCATAGTTTCTTTTTTTTTTTTAGTATTTATTATAATAAATAAATTCCTAATAATAAGAAATAGAAAATATTCCATTGTGAATACACTGGAAAAACATGTAGACTGGCTGGTGTGGAGACTCCTTGTCTCTTCTGTCAATAGAGCAATTAGTAGTTATAGCACATTGTTTGGCCTAACTATGGTTCCTCCAAGCAAAAAAAAAAAAAAAAAAAGATTTCCTCCCCGCAAAAGGAGGGAAATGGAGTTCTCCAAGACACTCCTATGCCACCCCTCTTGCCCTTCCCCTACACATAAGACCCCATCTCATAACAATCTTCCCCTTGGTTATGAGTATAGATGGCTTCCTTCAGAGACACTCATTTCTTCAGCTATAAAGGGTCACCTGAGAAGCATGCAAGGCACTCTCCCACCTCATGCCCAGGGCAAGAATATACTATATCAACAGAGAACTGATCCCTTGCCAGATGAAGACCCAAATTCTAATCTCTTCTACTGTAAACTAGCCCAGACAAATCCAATGTCACACGACCAGGTGTGTGCCTCTATACACCTTTCAGTAAACACTTATCTGTTCAAATAAATTCATTAGAGAAAATTCAAAGAAGTTACATTATAGAAAATCTTTAACTTAGATCAGTGTCATTATCTCTATGTATTCTAACTTATTTGTTCAGAATCCTGTTAGGATCGCTGGTACTACTGAAGCTGTAGTATATTTTTTAGCTCAATATCTTAGTGACACCTAATGTTTGTTCCCTGTAATACACATGCCGAATAAAGCACAGTGATTTTTTTAAAAAGGTTTAAATACTCACTTTTTGTATAAGAATATTTTCAATTTTAAAAAGTTTTAATTGTATACAAAAATTATTTTGCACGCTAAATTCTTATAGTATATACTGTAACTTCCTTACTCAAGAAGTAAACAACCAATTTGGTTTTTCTACAAACACATACTTCTTTTTTAAAAGTTTAAAGACAAAAATACAGCAGCATCCAAATGTTCCATTCTGCTCCATTCAAAATAAAGTCTTGAATGTGAGAAACAACTGTAGTTCCTCAGGAAATCTAAGAAAATATACAAATTCCCAAATTCCACATGAAGTACAGTAGGATACATTAGGGCCTCTTATTTTACACCCACCCCCCCCACCCCCCAAACTGCGGGCTCTTAGCTTTCTAAAAAAGGTTTTCTTCCTCCTCTTTAGCAGGAAAGACATAAATTGTGAGAAAAATTCCAGTTCTGTCTCCCCCTGTAAAACCAAATTGTTAGTCCTTAACACAGCTCCCAAGCTGGTGTGCAAAAGTACTTTCAAAAGAGAAAATGAAATTCCATTTCATTTCCTACAATGTAGCCTGCTGCATAAAAACTACTCTCTTTCTCACCCAGGGAGAGATGAAAAGGAGAAATATATTCCAGAAAGGCTCTGTATTCTACAAAGAGGAGAAATTTCATCCAGTATGCTCACTGGGTTTATTTTGAAGTATAAAGTGTTGGACACACTAGATTTTATGAGTTAAGAATTTTATCACATACCATACTAAACTTTATTCTAAGTTCAAGAAATTTGGGGGAAATTTCCCAAATTAAGTCCATGTGCTCAAACCATTCTGAAACACAAATTGCATGCTATGTATGACAGAATAAAATTAAATCCATATGCACATATAGACTTTAATAAAATTAAAATTGCAAATCATGTACATGACAGAAACACATTGTGATTGTAAAATGCTATTAATATTGTCATGCTTGCATTGATGGGAAATGTAAATCCTTTTCATAATTTTTCATATAACAGTTGAATTTACCCTTCCTCCTTAGGGTGGACTTCTTTCCCCTATATTTATATGATCTTAACTTCTCTATAACGTTACACCCTGCTCCAAAACAAAAAATTACCTTTACAGCAAGTATCCGAATTTAAAAAAACCTCAGATTTAAAGTTAGGTAGTTTAATTTAAGAGTGTGAGTTACAACAAATACTAATCTTACATTAGACCATTTTACATGTACAACATATGCTGTAGCCTTCTACTGTTTAAAATAATATAGTTTGTTATAAAAAATTAGATAGGGCATAAAATCAGCATCTCAAGGAGGCTTGTTTTCTGAAGACAGAGTTATTATGTACTTACAGGTATGCTCCAGATCTGTATTCCATCACTGTACCCAATCATTAGCAGCAAAGGTGGTTCATTGCCAGTGCTATGTATCTCATGAAACTCCATATTCCTTGATGTATCTACATTGGATTTAAATATCAAAACAAACATTAAGTTAGGACAAATTATGTTTACTGTCTAGTATACTGGATACAGTTTCCTAAATCCATATTCATATTATAATTAAAGGCACAGCAATGTGCTTTTTAATCCTTAACTCCTATAACTGAAAAAATAGTGAAAAAATGTTCCTTTAGACACAAGGAATAAGATCTGTAATTAGAGTTTTATTTGAGAGGGTACAAAATACCAGTTTAGAGGGAGTGATGACGGGAAATTTCCTACACAACGTAAGAAAGGAGGCTATGACAAGATGACTCAGAGGTCTTTGTCATTCCTACCTTCTGTGATTATTAGCACACGATCAAGTTATTTTTCTATAAGCACCATGAAATTCTAGAAAAGCACCTCTTCACATTTCACAGTTACTACTCTGAAGCCAAGTTTACAAAATATATACTGTCTACAGTACTCTGCTACTTAAGAGATTTAGCAACAGAAATTATTAGTGCATTTAGAAGGAACAACTGAGTACGCAGAGAAAATAGAGGGATCAGTGATTTCTTCTTCAGTACGTTTTCAGAGGTACTTTGTCTATTTAGGAAAAGAGAAAAGTCTTTTTACTGAGCAAATATAATCATCTGTAAGCTACATTACTGCCAGTTCATGTAATGCTATCATATGGACAAATCAGAAGAAAAAAATCAGAGGAGCAACAAAATAATAATTATAACAAAGATGACACTTATGTAGCACTTTGATGATCAAAGCTTTTTACACATATTAGCTAATGCTCACAACACCGTTCTGAAAAAGGTAATTTACATAAAAATATGAAGGTGCTATAGGAAATATATCAAGACGGATTAAAATAACCAAATGTTTTTACATCTTGGCTAAGGCCGCTCTACCCTAAAGTTAGCAAGAAGCATAAACTTTCTAAAAAACACGTAAACTTCAGGCAGGGAAAAGAACTCTTCAGGATGGTACAAGAATATAACCAAGACTATCAAGATTAAATTGAACTAAGGCAAATTTAAGATGAATATGAAAAGTAAAGGCTTGATTGGATATGTTCGATTTTCTGTCATACTGTGGCAAGTGAAGGGAAGTGGCGAAAGCCCCAGTGGCTGGGACATTTACAAAAGCACAGCAAGGAAAAAGAAACCTACTAGGAACCAGTCACACACTGGGCTTGAGCACGAGGCAGTGAGATATACAAGCTAATCTAACAGGTCTTTTCCATCTCTAACATCTATAAGTTTGTGAACTAGGAAACTTTGTGCCATTCCAACAGCTATAAGTAGTATAACTTGCCCTACTTACCACCAGGACATGAAGATTCCCTATCATGTCACATTTGGGATCAGAGTGAGCCTTTACCACAGGAGTAAGGAGAAGGACACTGAGGTAACAATCAAGTTGTAGCAAACATCTGGAGGAGTTTCTGAAAGCATGTGAAGAGCTACAGCTTCTGATTTGTAGGATAGGTTTAGCGCTCCATGTTTAGTAAAAGCAAAGTGATGTACATTGTTAACACCTCCATATGGGAGAGCAAGATGTTTGGTTCATTCAAGCAAGTGGTCATATGGCCCTCATTCACCTCAGACTGAAGTCCCACCACCTATCACATAGGTTCTCACCTTCCTTGTTTGAGAAAGATTATTGGGAAGATGGAGGCAAAACAGCTCAAGTCTTATCTGAAGAACTAACTTTCTTCACATCTTTCAATATGGCTATAGGCCTAAGTAAGGCACAAAGACTGCAGTGATCATTTCCTCTTAATGATAGTCAAAGTCAGTTGTCCATGCTGATTCAACAGCCTCCAATAGGGGCAAACAAGTCCTACTTAAGTACATATTCTGTTCTTGAGCTATTCTTTTCCCTCAACAATATCAACGAGGATGGAGTTAGGTTACTGCTCATCCACCTTGACAGCTCTCAAGGTGGATAACACAAAAGTCTATTATGACACTGCACCCATTCAATATGTGTGCATGAAGCCACTGGGAGAGATAATTAGGTGGTTCAGGCCACAAACCTACGAGTACATAGATTACACTCAGCCCTATGTTTTGTTTTCAACTGATCTGGATAGTGAGGGGGCCAAGGGGCTTTGTTCTGGAATTTGCTTACCTCACTAATCCTACAAAACCAAAGTTCACTCACCTTTAAAGCACATTTCAAGAAATTTGCTGAGCAAATTCACTCAGGATTTTACACACTAACGATTCATTCCTGGCTAGTAAGGAGGAGTAAAGGAGTTCTGTTTGAGCCAACTGTTGTCTATACTGTAATTTTTTAATTTTGCTGGTTTAAAATTATTGTATATGAGCCCAAAAGATACAGAAATAAAACTGAAAAAAGGAGATAAACCCATACCATTTAAGTCTGCATTTTCAAATCTGACCCAGACTATTTTTTCTTTTTCTTCTGTTGGTGGAGTACCACTGTAGGCCTACACACAAAAAGAAAGGTTGAAAGAAAATAAATGAAGTATAACATCTTTATTTTTTGCTCTCTGTATACAGCACATCAGGTAATGCGAGGAAAACAAGAATTGTTGCATATATCTTATACCTTCAGTATTTCTGGGAGGTTTTGAGAGGAGTGGTTCCCTGGTCAATACATTTCATCTTAAATATAATTCAACTAGTGTACCAACACTTATTAAAATAAAAGTGGCAAGACATAGACAACCACAGACCTTCCGGGTACAGGGAATAAAAGCCAACTGGCTTCTAAAAAACATAAACCTTGTACTAAATTGGACAGAACAAAAGATAGATGTTTCTATAATCTATGATTTTGTCAATTTAAACTATTTTTAAATAGAATAAAAAGAGGATATTTAGGGAGAGGTATGTTTATTCTTTTAGTTCCTTTTTAACCCACTTAAACACTTTATAAGCGAGGCTGAAAAAATAGAAGACTTTCTTTCCTGTGAAGCTCATTACTACTGTGACATTTTAATTATATACCTATGATTTTAATATAACCAAAATATTTAAGTTTGAAAGAGAATGCACTGTAACTCAATCAAAGCAGATCCATACTTCAGTTAAATATATTCTACAGATGCCCCTAACGAGATGAGGTACAAAGAGAAATTGGAATGAAGCTTCTTGGTGTTTCTAGACAACCTAAGTTTTACAGTTCTCAGGAGAAACTGCAGTAATCAGAATACGAGTTACAAAGGAAATACCGTTGTTTCCAACTGAATTATTGCAAGATACTGTGCAGTATTTTGGATTAAATATGAAAAGAACTTGTATAATCACTGTGTGCATGCTGGACACGCAATAATATGCACTCAAAATGTAAATAAAAAATTAGTGTTGGTATTATTTTTCAAAACAAAGCATGTTCCATGCAAACTGACTTGTAAACTATAACTAAGAGTGCATCTTTTTAACTATGGAGAAAAAATATCTGAGAATAAGAACAGGTTAAAACACAACAATTCTTTCAATAAAAGTTTGACTATCCTTACTTTTACACCATAGCTTGAATCACAACATGAAAAAAATGCATTTGGCAAATTACTAATATTCAGAACTATCAGTGGGAAACTTTTCCTAACAGGAATCAGGGTGCACCGATTTCTTTTTTAAAAAGAAATGTCTAGCTTGTATAATTAACTATTATTATTATTATTATTATTAACTGATTCCACCTATGAATCAATGAAATGTTGCCTTCCTGAGTGTACAGGTAAACAGGTACAGTTCCTCTACTACTGTCCACAGCTTTCCCAACTACCAGGAGCATGAAATGAATCCCACTCTGATCAGTTTCAGACTGCTACTTAGAACCCTGTGGGCAGCAGTGGAATGACCACAGTCATATCAATTCATTCTGCAGTTACCAGGAGTCGCATCTTACGTGGGGGTAAGGTTCTACAGTCAGTGCATAAGACGAAAATCGCGGATAGTCAAACTCTCATTGAGTGGAATGGTGGACGGAATCACCCACACTACAGGTAGAATATTTAAATTGTTATTTTTCCTCTCTTTTTTTTGTTTTTGGCGAGCGCGTATAGTTGAATTTGCATAAGTTAAATGTGCGTATGATGCGACTCCACTATACTTGGGAAAGCTAGAAACAACAGAGCACAAAAGGACCAGGGCTATTCTTGGGGGAGAATGACCCAAGATATGAAGCCTGGGGGAAAAAGCAGAATGACCGATTCATGTGTCCCTTCCCCTAACAGCAAGCTAGAGAAGGGGTAAATTAGCAAATCTCCTCCACCCAGCAGCAACCTGAAGACTCTGAGGCAAGTGGAGAAAGGAAGAGCGGAAAAGAAAAAAGAAAAAAAAACTCTCCTCCTTTCCAGCAAATGTTAAACTTGCAAAACAAGCAGGTGTATATCAAACTTTTCTGACGCCTACTAGCCAGACATTGACACAAAAACACATGAATTCCTAAGCATGGTCCAGAAATACCAGCTTGGTAGGAGTCCCAGCAATTAGGAGGGTTGGGCTTCCCACAAAAGTGTTGTCTATCTACCTCACAAGTAGGCCTCGGCCTCTCATTGCTACCACTGCCACATCTTTAAGTAGGCAGAAAATTTAACCCTCTCTCGCTAGTACATACAGGATACATTTTTCAAGCCTTGTTTTTAAATATTTTAGCCAAGACTGACTAGTGATTTCGGGTGCCCAATTGGAAACACCTCAAAGGCACCTGATTTTCAGACAGTATGCACTTTCTGAAAGTCAGGCCCTTTTAAGGTGTCTAAGATGGGTGACGGAAAAAAAAAATTTTATTTGAAGCACTCAAAATTACCAGTCATCCACTTTTAGTAATTTGCCAAAAAAATATTAAAAAAAAATGGTCTTTGTTCTTTGTATAAATCGGACCAAAATATCACTATCTAGCCGCAACTTACTTATATGTATTACTAGCACTGTGAAGAGAGTGGGTTTTTCTTGGTCCCTTACCTGTGGCACAACATCTTGAAGAAATGTAACAACACTTTCCATATATGACTGTTCCCTGGAAAAGAAGAGTCCTTAATTACTATGTGAATCCAAATACAGACATAAATACACTAACTATTACATATCACTGGGGAAAATGATGCAGGCTATGTCTTGGTTTAGATTATCTGCAAAAGAACGATTGGCAATTCATTGGGTAACTGCACAGAAAATTACATTTGCCTTGACGGGTGGGGAAACCTCCAATTCTAGTCTGTATGGTTTCTTTACAAATTTGTGGGGTTACATTTTGGTTCTTACACTGCACACCTACTCAACTGCATTTCAAATGTCCCCAATTATTCAAATTTAGAAAAATACAGTGTTACCCCTTGATGGTGTGTAATTCAAGGTATAACAGAACCTCAGAAATACAAACACTTCAGGAATAGAGGTTGTTCAAAGCTCTGAAATGTTCGTAACTTTGAACAAAATGTTATGGTTGTGCTTTCAAAAGTTTCCAATTGAACATTGACTTAATACAGCTTTGAAAATTTACTCTGCAGAAGAAAAATGCTGCTTTTACCCGTCTTCATTTAAATGAAACAAGCACGGAAACAGTTTCCTTACCTTGTCAAATCTTTATTTTAAAAACTTTCCCTTTATTTTAGTAGTTTTATGTTTAACATGGTACTGTATTGTACAGTATTTGCCTTTTTTTGGGAGGTGGGGGAGGGTCTCTGATGCCTGATTGCGTACTTTCAGTTCCAAATGAGGCATGTGCTTGACTGGTCAGTTCGTAACTCTGATGTTCACTACTAGTGTACTGCACAATACCCATAAAGTCTGGAAAATTTGGCACCCAATTACTTAATAAACTGCCTATCCCACACTGGTCACAAAGTAGGGGCACTGAAGTCTGTTAAGGATTAAGAAGTCTCTGCCTGTCACCTGTCAGGGCAAAGTGTAAAAGGAATGGAAAGCTGGGTCTCATAGACTCATAGACTTTAAGGTCAGAAGGGACCATTATGATCATCTAGTCTGACCTCCTGCACAATGCAGGCCACAGAATCTCACCCACCCACTCCTGGAATAATCCTCTCACCTATGTCTCAGCTATTGAAGTCCTCAAATCATGGTTTAAAGACTTCAAGATGCAGAGAATCCTCCGGTAAGTGACCCGTGCCCCATGCTGCAGAGGAAGGCAAAAAACCTCCAGGGCCTCTGCCAATCTACCCTGGAGGAAAATTCCTTCCCGACCCCAAATATGGCGATCAGCTGAACCCCGAGCATGTGGGCAAGACTCACCAGCCAGACACCCAGGAAAAAGTTCTCTGTAGTAACTTCTAACATCCCATCATTGACCATTGGTCCTATTTACCACTGATGGCAATTAATTGACCCTTGACTAAGATCATGTTATCCCATCAAACCATCCCCTCCATAAACGTATGTAGCTTAATCTTGAAGCCAGTTAGGTCTTTTGCCCCCACTGCTTCCCTTGGAAGGCTGTTCCAGAACTTCACTCCTCTGATGGTTAGAAACCTTCATCTAATTTCAAGTCTAAACTTCCTGATGGCCAGTTTATATCCATTTGTTCTTGTGTCCACATTGGTACTGAGCTGAAATAATTCCTCTCCCTCCCTGGTATTTATCCCTCTGATATATTTAAAGAGAGCAATCATATCTCCCCTCAGCCTTCTTTTGGTTAGGGTAAATAAACCAAGCTCCTTGAGTCTCCTTTCATACGACAGGTTTTCCATTCCTCGGATCATCCTAGTGGCCCTTCTTTGTACCTGTTCCAGTTTGAATTCATCCTTCTTAAACATGGGAGACCAGAACTGCACACAGTATTCCAAATGAGGTCTTACCAATGCCTTGTATAACGGTACTAACACCTCCTTATCTCTACTAGAAATACCTCGCCTAATGCATCCCAAGACCGCATTAGCTTTTTTCACGGCCACATCACATTGGCGACTCATAGTTATCCTGTGATCAACCAGGACTCCGAGGTCCTTCTCCTCTTCCGTTACTTCCAACTGATGCGTCCCCAGCTTATAACTAAAATTCTTGTTATTAATCCCTAAATGCATAACCTTACACTTCTCACTATTAAATTTCATCGTATTACTATTACTCCAGTTTACAAGGTCATCCAGATCTTCCTGTAGGATATCCCGATCCTTTTCTGAATTGGCAATACCTCCCAACTTTGTGTCATCTGCAAACTTTATTAGCACACTCCCACTTTTGGTGCCGAGGTCAGTAATAAAAAGATTAAATAAAATTGGTCCCAAAACTGAACCTTGAGGAACTCCACTAGTAACCTCCCTCCAACCTGACAGTTCACCTTTCAGTATGACCCGCTGTAGTCTCCCCTTTAACCAGTTCCTTATCCACCTCTCAATTTTCATATTGATCCCCATCTTTTCCAATTTAACCAATAATTCCTCATGTGGTACTGTATCAAATGCCTTACTGAAATCGAGGTAGATTAGATCCACTGCGTTTCCTTTATCTAAAAAATCTGTTACTTTCTCAAAGAAGGAGATCAAGTTGGTTTGGCACGATCTACCTTTTGTAAAACCATGTTGTAATTTGTCCCAATTGCCATTGACCTCAAGGTCCTTAACTACTTTCTCCTTCAAAATTTTTTCCAAGACCTTGCATACTACAGATGTCAAGCTAACAGGCCTGTAGTTACCCGGGTCACTTTTTTTCCCTTTCTTAAAAATAGGAACTATATTAGCTATTCTCCAGTCAAACGGTACAACCCCTGAGTTTAGAGATTCATTAAAAATTTTTGCTAATGGGCTTGCAATTTCATGTGCCAGTTCCTTTAATATTCTTGGATGAAGATTATCTGGGCCGCCTGATTTACTCTCATTAAGCTGTTCAAGTTTGGCTTCTACCTCGGATATGGTAATATCTACCCCCACATCCTTATTCCCATTTGTCATGCTGCCACTATTCCTAAGCTCCTCATTAGCCTCATTAAAGACTGAGGCAAAGTATTTGTTTAGATATTGGGCCATGCTTAGATTATCCTTAACCTCCACTCCATCCTCAGTGTTTAGCGGTCCCACTTCTTCTTTCTTTGTTTTCTTCCTATTTATATGGCTATAAAACCTTTTACTATTGGTTTTAATTCCCTTTGCAAGGTCCAATTCTACATGCCTTTTAGCCTGTCTCACTTTATCCCTACATGCTCTGACCTCAATAAGGTAGGTTTCTTTGCTGATCCCTCCCATCTTCCACTCCTTGTATGCTTTCTGTTTTTTCTTAATCACCTCTCTGAGATGCTTGCTCATCCAGCTTGGTCTAAAACCCCTGCCTATGAATTGTTTCCCCTTTCTTGGGATACAGGCTTCTGATAGCTTCTGCAACTTTAACTTGAAATAATCCCAGGCCTCCTCCGCCTTTAGGTCCATAAATTCTTTAGTCCAATCCACTTCCCTAACTAATTTCCTTAATTTATTAAAGTTAGCCCTTTTGAAATCAAAAACCCTAGTCTCAGATTTATTTTTGTTTATCCTTCCATTTAGTTTGAACTGAATTAGCTCATGATCACTCGAGCCAAGGTTGTCCCCTACAACCATTTCTTCAATGAGGTCCTCACTACTCATCAAAACCAAATCTAAAATGGCATCCACCCTTGTTGGTTCAGCAACTACTTGATGAAAGAATTCATCAGCTATCACATCTAGGAAAATCTGAGCCCTATTATTATTACTAGCACTTGTTCTCCAATCTATATCTGGGAAGTTGAAGTCTCCCATGATCACACAGTTCCCATTAGTATTTACTGCCTTAAAAACATTAAAGAGGTTTCTATCCATATCCAAATTAGATCCCAGTGGTCTATAGCACACCCCAAGCACTATCCCAGGGGAGGCTCTAGTAGTTTTCTTCCCCAATGTGATTTTTGCCCAGACAGACTCTGTCTTATCCATTCCATCACTTTTTATTTCTTTACAGTCTACCTCATCATTGATATACAATGCTACTCCCCCACCTTTACCTTTATTTCTATCTTTCCTAAACAGCACATACCCTTCAATACCTGTACTCCAGTCATGGCTACTATTCCACCATGTTTCCATTATTCCTATGATATCTGGTTTCACTTCCTGGACCAGTAGCTCTAATTCCTCCATTTTGTTACCTAGGCTCCTCGCATTGGTGTACAAACATCTTAATTTTTGCTGTTTGGCCTCACTCACATTATTTACCCAATTTGGTATGGACATTGTACTGCCAGTATGACCTATTTGACTAGTATCCACTCTGCCCTTCCTCCTTATGTCCATTCTCCTACCCCCGGCTATATCCTCTCTTACTTCGTTGTCTTCCCTCTCAATGTTAAAATCCGGCGTGGAGATTACCTGGACATCTCCCAACCGTCTCCCCCAAATTCCTAGTTTAAAGCTCTCTTGATCAGTTGTGCCAGCCTCCATCCTAGAAGTCTATTGCTTCCCTACTCAGGTGAAGTCCATCCCGAGAGAACAGTCCTCTGTCCATGAATGCCTCCCAGTGGCCATACATCCCAAAGCCCTCCTTGTAGCACCAATCTCTGAGCCATCTGTTGATCATCATAATCCTGTCACACCTTTGTTGCCCTTCTCTAGGAACAGGCAGAATCCCACTGAAGATCACCTGAGCCTCAATTTCCTTAAGCGTCTTCCCCAGCCTGGCATAGTCCCCCTTGATTCGTTCCAGTGAGAATCTAGCCATGTCATTTGTTCCTTCTAAATAGATATGTGTACATATCTTGTCCACATAAAATGCTGGTGACATTCAGTACTTGGAAGCCTTTGTTCTCTCCAGTCATGACCGCACTAGGAGAGGAGATGTAAGTTTCTGCATTCGCTTTTATAACAGGTCAGTCCTACAGCTCCATGAGCATCAGCTCTAAATATAACAAGTTGCCTGCCCTGTGAAATGAAGGCAAATCTGAAAAATTGTTCCTGAAAGTCGAGAAATGGTTTATTCCGGACCAAAACTGACAAAAGTGGATAAAAAGATTACTGAGCTAGAGAGTTTATCCTAGTGGTTAGAGCAGTGCACTTTAAGACAAGACTTCTGCTTTCTACTCCTGATTGACTCATTGTGTAATCTTGGCCAGGTTATGATCTCTGTCCCTCTATAAACTTGTCTATTCTACAGGATAATTAAAACGTAATTAATGTTTATGTATAATAGCCTTAACAAAAGGGTGGTAATGTCTTCATTTCATAAATGTGTGCTGATGCTTTCCAAAGTATATCTTTAATGAGTAAACCAAGCAGGCATGCTTTGGAAATGTTTTATTCAATGTATGTGCACTAAACTTATTTTGGAAAGAAATTAAGCAATGGTTAGCAGACAGAATGCTGAAGGCTAAGAACTTCTGAGAGAATTTCTTCTTTGATGTACTTATTTAAAAGAAAAAAAGCTATGAAACTTCTAATTAGTTTTTAGCAGGGTAATTGATAATCAATAGTTGAAGTACGTCTCAAGCTAGCTTCTCTTTTGTATATGCTTCTCTTGTTTTTGTGGATTGTTAATATGTTCTGCCATTTGTTTGATAACCTACTAATTCAAAATGATGGCAGGAGGTTCAAGTTTGTAGCATGCTACCCAAAAAATTCAATTCTGAGATAAAGGATGAGTGATGTACCCATACCTGAGACATGCACGTTGGGAAAACATAACCTGGAAAATAATCACCGCACAAAAAGCACATAATCAAATATTCTTATAGAGCATTTCTTTTTTAATTACTGTCTGTCCAGAGAACAAGCTCACTCCACAGAACAGGTTACTACAAACAGAATTGCATTTGGCAAATTTCAAGATTTCTTCTACAGGCTTCTCCTCCCTTCTATGAAAGCTTAGGTTGCAAAGACCCAGTTGTTTATGAAACTTACTGAGTTACAGGAACAGCTGCATTTTATTTGCTCCTGCTAAAAATAAAGTGAATCCTGAAATCTAAATAGACAGTCATCCCCATCATTACCATTGTTCATGTTTTGTCAGCTCTTGTAAGTAAAGTACAAGTTGCCAAAACACACATGACATCGCAATGCAATACCACAGCAAAAAAAAACTAGTCAGCAGCATAATGCCACCAGTGAGAAAATTTCATCCATTCTGCTACAAAAGAATTTATGACAGGCAAAGCCAAGACTACCCAAGTTTTCTGGTTACTCTAATTGAGAACGTTCACCATTCAACAATTGACATGCAAAGGTAACACAGGGAGACCTGGCAAGGTAGGAAAGTCTGTTACGCACTGTGTTTTGGAGGGACATACGTAACTTCTTTTTTTTTAAACCTTCATTGTATTTGTCTTCTCTGTTCTCCTGAGCAAACAGTACACTGAAATCCACAACAACCACACTTACTGAGACAGTGCAGATAACAGGATCTTTATACCTTTTAATATAAGAATGGAAGAGAGAAAGACAGCAATCGGGGGAGGGGGGAAAATCTACAAATACCCACTAAGCACAAGTTTGTTATGATTGAGTTGTATCTAGTGTCAAGCTTGTTTAGCAAGCAAATATGTTTTGCAATCTTTTCTTGTTTATTTATAAAGTGTTCAATCATCTACCCTGTAACTTGTAAGATTGGCACACATTTTGGCCTACCAGTCTCAAATGTATCCCTTTCAAAGAGAATGACTGCTGTGTACAATCTTGTAAATCTGGAAAGAGACGTGTATTTACTTTCTTTTGCTAGAAAATACTGAGCACAACAAAACTGTACTGTTTAGGACAGGAAGTTGCTGCTGATTTTGAGAGGACCACATTAGTGCCATGTACTTGTTGTACAGGAATATTCTAGGGATTTCAAACAAAGGTAACTGGACATCTTCTAAAACATGCTTACGTGACAGCCTGTGGGCGAACCACAACTCCCCCTGTACATCGGCTAGGGCGGCGAGGAGATTCTGTTGCCATCGTTGCTCTGCAGATACCTATGGGCAGTAGATGTTTTTTTAAAATAATCATTTATAGGGAAATGTTTATTTATGTTAGTCAATTTCTCTAGCTAGGATGACTGTAAGCTCTTCAAGAGGAGGGACCATTCCCTCAGATACAGCTAAATCACTATACCCACCTCCGGCACTGTTTACATAAATCTCTGCTTGTTCAATATCCCACTCTACACCACAGAAAAAAAGGGAAAACAAAATCTTGCATGATAAAATGAGTTTTATTTCAAGAAACCATGTATTATGTAAACTGCACATATGCACCAACATCTCAGGAAAATATACAACAACAAATTTTATAAATATACTAACTGCATTACACCAGGTCAAGAGCAGCATTTCATCATGAGATACTGACCAGGAAGAATACACACATAAATTATAGAAACATAGACTTTTAATCACAATGAACATGCTCTTGGGAAACAAGACATTCAGTAAGTAATCACAATGGATAGGGTTAAAACCAGTGCATAAGATTTCATGAAACAAAAGCATTCTGCTTTTAATTGTTCAGAACAATCAGATCAGTTCTCTTACGTAGAAAAACAAAACAGTTTTACCCACAGGGCAAAAGGCATTGACCAGACACCAGTAATTATGACGAGTCCTAATCACGCCCCCCAACAGCTTCTATCATCCAATTAGCAATCAAGCAAAAACAACAACAGTTGAATCTGGGTCACTGCAACCACATTACCCAAGGCAGTAGTAATTATTTAGTGTTGTATGGGTGCATGGTACTTTGTACAGAAAATAAAGACTTGAGATGAAATCCTGATCCCATTGACTTCAATGGGGTCAGGATTTGATCCATGTTCCAAGCATTTTACAGTTTAAGAGCCATGGAGGAGAGGAGTTGTTCCGAGCCCAGTGGTACATCTCTACCAGTCAGTGCCTGCTATCATTCAGCCATGAGCACTGTTACCTGCAACAGAACTCCGGCTCTTGTGCCACTAGAGTCCCCGGGGTGGAAGAGAGCCTGAAGTGCGCGGCTATTGGGAATCACCAGTTCAGTCTTCAGAAACCCCACTGGAAATTCTTGAGCTGGGAGATTGAGCCTGACCAACCTCCCACACTCGTGATCCCCAAATTGCCACCCAGATACCATAGCTCACCAGACCAGTCCAATTTATTTTACTTCTCCTTACTCAGACACCTTCATTTTTTCCCGTCTCCCCCCTCGCCTTATCCCTCCCTTCCTCTATCACACATCCCTCTTCACCCCATCCCCCTTTCCCAGACCCTTTCCCTCATCACCCCCTGCCTCCCATCCCTTCTTTTTCCTCCCCTACCCCCTCTTCCATCCCCCTTCCTGCCATGCCCCATCACCCCACATCCTCCTTTCCCAGCCCTTCTCCTTCCTTCCCTGTCACCACCCTGGCTGCTCCCTTTTCTCCCTACTGCCATCGCACCTCCCCAGACTCTTCCCCTTCCTCCCTGCCCCCACCCCCTTCTCCCCCTTCCCTATAACCTTCCTGAGACCTTTCCTCCCTGCTCCATCCCCCTCTCGCACTTCTGCCCCTTCCTCCTCTCCCTACTCATCCCTTCTTCCCCTGTCCCCACCCACTTCTCCCACCCCTATCCCTTCCTCCCCACCTCTCTTCTCCAGACCCTGCTCCCTCCTCCCTTACCCCACCCCTTTGTTCCTCCTCCCCTACCCCCTTCTCCCACCCCATCCCTTCCTCCCCTACCCCACCACCCTTCTCCAGACCCTGCTCCCTCCTCCCTTACCCCCACCCCTTTCTCCCTCCTCCCCTGCCCCACCCATCCCTTCCTCCCCTACCCCACCACCCTTCTCCAGACCCTGCTCCCTCCTCCCCTGCCCCACCTCCTTCTCCCACCCCATCCCTTCCTCCCCTGTCCCCACCCCCTTCTCCAGACCCTGCTTCCTCCTCCCCTGCCCTAGTCTCCTCTCCCACCCCTGCTTCCACCCGGATCCCCAGCCCCTGCTCCTTCCTCGCCTGCCCCATCCCCCTCCTCCACCAGTCTCCTCCCCTTCTATCTCCCCCCCCCACTCCCGTTTCCCATCTCCCCCTCCCCGCCCCCCCCCCCCTTACCTGCTGCGTTGCTCCTTCCCTCCGGCTCCTCACTGACAGTGTTTGGGACCCTCTCGGGGACTGACACCTAGCACACGCCTAATGCCAACAGCCAATCACCACGCAGGAGAGGGAGGCCCCTCTGTCCCGTCACCCAATCCCACTCCCCCCTATGGAGCAGTGGGCGGGACACCGATGACATGAATGTCGCTTGCACCCGCTCCCTGGCCAGACTAGGTTGAGAGAACAGAGCGCAGCCTGGGCCCGTTTAGCTTTGTTTACATCCAGATCTCGCGAGAGCCATCGTGAGGCCCCGACGCACGTGCAAGGAGGCAAAGCCCAGGAGCCTGTCAGTCACGGACCAAAGGCCAATCAGAAGAACCGACCTTCAACCCCGCCCTCATTAGGGCGTTAGAATCCCATTTTGCCGTCCGCTTCGTCGTTATGTAATCCCGGAAGTGGCCTGGCTGAGGCAACGAAAACGAGGCCCCGGTAGTCCCCAGGCAGGTCCGCTCGTCTCCGGCCCGGAGCGGGCCGCCGCCGCCGCCGCCCCGTCGTGGGGTGGATGGGTGGGCATGTCGCACACAGCGGGGTGGAAGCGGGACGGACCGGAACAGTCCGGGGGCGGATAATGGCGGCGGCGTCACAGAACGGGGGGGGCGAGGCCAGGCTGAGAGGGCCCGGGAGCGGCGGGCGGGATGAGACAAACGGAGAGCAGCGAGGCCTGGCCACGGAAAGGGGGTGTCACAGCAGGACCCACCCCCCCCTCCCCGGACAGGGAGCTGCCCTGCCATAACGGGCCCGCGCCTGCTGGCCCCAGCCGCCCAGGACGCGTGTGTGGACGGGGCGGGGAACTGCTCCACCCGCCGGCCCCAGGACGGTCCTGAACTAGGGTCCCCAGTGCCCTGGAGCAGCGCGGTGAATGGAGGCAGCCCAACGAAACTGAGCCTGGACGGGTAGGAAACACCTCAAGTGCGTTAGCCAGGCCGGCTGCGGTAAAATGGGGGCTAAGCAGCCCGATTGATTAGACACTAGCTGGCCTTCCCACTGCCATAAATCCAGTCTGGGATTAATCCGCCTCTCTGGGAACCTTGCCGGCAGACGGCAGACTCCCAACTTCCTCACGCCCGCCCTGGCAGGAGAGAGCTGTGTGATCCAGCACAGGAATAAAATGTCAGGCCCGGACCAAGCACCTGCGTCACCTTCCCTTTCCCTTACAAGAGGACTGCCCCGCTTGTAGAGCCACGTGTCACCCATAAGGAAACTCGTACTTAGAAACCGCAACGGACAACACCACAGGTTTCCGTCATCCCGAAAGAGCCAATGGTGTGATTACGGCGGTACATCATTTGTTACAAGAGTGAATGTGAGTTAGGCCCTTGACAGAGAAAGAAGAGGAGAGGGTCCCTAACTGGAAGAGATGCCATTTTTCTCAAATGTGGCCACCAGAGGCTTTTCTTGCGACCACAGCCTCCTGGGTGGTGGGGGTGCGGCCTGGGAAGCAGCCCCCGCTCCCCTGGGGCTGCTAGCAGTGGTTGGGCTGTGGCTACCTCAGGGAGACAGAAAAGGTGGAGGAGACAGCTGGTGTGAGTTCCCCACCTTCCTAGGGGTGGTGGGTGGCAGGCTCCGGGCCCCATTCCCCTGGGCATGGGGGTTTGGGCTCCATTCCCTGGCTGTGAGGTGATGGGCTCTGAACTCACCCTACCCAATTGCCCCTGATCCCGGCTGCCTCCATAACCAGTTCCCCAACCGGGGCTTAATTTGGCCTTGGGCTTGCCGGGACTGAGTATATCTGAAGTGAAAAGTGATATTTGTATGTTTGTTAATATCACCTTTCACACCAGACTTACCCACTAGCAAGTCTTTTTTAAAAAAGCGACCGAAAGAAACAATAACAAGAACGTACAAAGCACCTTATTTGTGTTTCTAGTCTGTTTAGGTCCAGTAAAGAAGAGACAACTGTACACTATTTTTATTACTGAGTCTGCACACAAATTACAATGATTTGGACATGTATATGTGGATATTTATTTTTCCTAAAGTTAAGTATTTTAGGAAAAATTGTCAGAGTGACCACCAGCAAGACTTGGTGGCCGCACTCTGCTGAGAGGTACTAGGGACTGTAGTCACAAAGCTCTTTGAGATTGGGTGTGAGTATGCCCTTCAATTAACAATTGTCAGGATGAGTTATTTAGAAGCCCTCCACTTAAGGCAAAAAGGGATTGTGAACTTCTCCAAGAGTTTGGGTGCATCTGGGAAGGCAGAAGAGGAAAAGCAAGCAAGCCAGGCATTAACTGGCAAGTCCCATGTGTTATCCTAGAAGAAGTTTGCATCTGAAGAAGTGGGTATTGACCCACGAAAGCTTATGCTTCAATACCTCTGTTAGTCTATAAGGTGCCACAGGACCCTTTGTCTCTCCTAGAAGAAGCTAGGCAGAGACATTTTGGGTCTGTTCAGTTGGCTAGAGAGACGGGGGGCTGTAAGCTAATGAACTGTTCTTATTGTGCCTGGTTCTTCCTAGACTCAGAGATAACGGGATGGTGTAGAGTCCTTGTAAATAAACAAGATTACAGCCAAGAAAATACCATACGCCATCAATTTGTTACCAGCTAGAACATCCCCAAAGCCCCAAACTTAGACTAGACACTCAGGTCAAAGAGGGGAAATGTTTCTAACAAACCTATCCATCCTGTAGAGCAATATTAGGTATGTTTGGAGTTAGAATATACAAGGACTCTTCCTTCCCAGCCTGAAGAAATGTTCAAATGTTAATTTCCTATATCTGTTAACTATCCCACAATAGAAAGAGAGTTGCCCTTACAGGAAAAGAGCTGGAGTTTTTGGTTGAATATGTTAGACTGCACAATGGTGACTTGAATTACTTACACACACACCCTAAAACCACTAGTTGATACACAGATAACTTCCTCCTTGCACATACTATAATTTTGTTTGACAATGAAAAATGTTTGAAGGCTATGACTCAACAGGCCTAATTTGATTTAGTGCTGCCACTTAAGGAGGGCTGTCAGCTGTAAATTTTATTTTTTCCTTATCCTGATTGACTAATTAACTTATGTGGAGACAAATGACATCAAAATAGGCAAAGCTGACAAAAGGGAAAGCTCTAGCCAGTTTACAGTAGCAAGCAAAATATATTTTAAAAAATGATAGGGAATGATTGCTCTGGGGAATCTGTTTGCAGTTGCAAAAGTTTTATTTGTACTATACTTCCTTTCAAATAATTATCTTTGCTTATTTTATTCAAAACTAAGAAAGCAGACATTAAGCTGAAGACATCTGCTGCTGCAAATGGCAATAACCCAGCAGCCCTAGACGAGTACTATGGGAAACAGGAGGAATGGGGGAAGGGAGTGTCAGGGAAAAGAGGTCACACTTACCTGAGTGCATGTGCTTGATGATGTATTCAAATTTTGATTCAACATATATAGTCAGAAAAAATGAACATGTGCCAGTGTATACAAAGTCTTTTTTCTTCAGTGTATTTGCATGTAACTTGTGATAGAGATTCACATAAATCTTAATGTGTTGCAGCCAGGTTTTCCTTGTGGGGGAAAAAAAGTCATCCTTTTTAAAAAAAAAAAAAAAAAAAAAAAAAAAAAAAGGCTGAACATCTCACCAATCTTCCACGACAAACCTGTAAAAGCTTGTAAACTGGTGAAGAGTGGTTTGAATTCCATGGCAGACAGGCGGCTAAGTAGGATCTATTAAAATGCTTTGAAATTTAGAGATGAAAAATGCAGTTACTCATTTAACTAAAAATGGTTTATACTAAGCAAGAATCAAAATTAAAACCAGCAGTTAATATTTTAGACTTATAATATTATAGATCCGTAAGTCAAATATAGCTACTCGATTGCTAGTTAAAAACTGCTTTTTCGTGTATGAATTTCTGTGCAACAGTAAAAATCATGATCCCTAGTAAAAACTCTTAACCATGGGTTACAATCCCATAGTATGAGAAATAATTTCTTTTAAGACCCAACCTAGACCATACATTATTTAT
Organism: Macrochelys suwanniensis; assembly: GCA_033296515.1. Taxonomy (NCBI): domain Eukaryota; kingdom Metazoa; phylum Chordata; order Testudines; family Chelydridae; genus Macrochelys; species Macrochelys suwanniensis. The sequence goes on along the minus strand of CM065791.1, from coordinate 18,201,701 downwards.
ATCTGTAAGAGATGTTATTACATTCATTGGATGAAAGAGAATTATACATTTTCAGAAAGACTATGATTCCATTTGGGGTTTCTGTAGCCATAGTAACATGTAGGTAGCAGAGCTAATTTTAGCCTGTGGTTTTATTGTTCCTGTATTAAAGAATTAGGTTCCAAAAATATAATCCTGGCCATTGATGTAATTCTAGAATACTGGCCTTTTCCTTGCACATTTAAAAGCAAATCATGTGTAGGAGCCTTCTGACCATAACATACCCACCTAACACAAAACACATTCAGTATAAAATGCCATAGTGTATATTGGGTCCGTAGCCAAACCAGTACCTGGAATGTTCTGCACCACAAAACGTAAATTAGAATAAAGATAAAGCAAGCACGATGATTAAAGAAACTAGAGAACAGAAGACACCAGCTCAGAAAAACATGCCTTCTCCCCCCCTCCCCAAAATGTGAAAAAATCTCTGTCGAGCGATCATAAAAATACTGATCAAGTGATCATAAAAATACTGACCAAACTGAAAGACTGCTCAAAGACTGACAAATAGACTTTGGACGACACCTTCAGGGAAAACTCTACAGAGCGGGTTTCTAAACCAAGAAGTCCTTGCTCACAGCTCAACAAGACCTTGAGAGAAACAAAGGCCAACCCAATTAACTCCAAATGCCTTAGAAAGACATAGTGGGACAGAATTTTAATATGTTTCAGAATTAATTTTTCATAGTAATTAAAGATGGAAAGGACTTAAGTCATCAAGTCAAGTGCCCACCACTAGTATATGCTTCTTTGAGTAAAGCAGGTTGATTGGGGGAAGGGATAGCTTGGTGGTTTGAGCATTAGCTTGCTAAACCCAGCGTTGTGAGTTCAATCCTTGAGGGGGCTATTTAGGGATCTGGGGCAAAAATCTGTCAGGGGACAGTACTTGGTCCTGCTGGTGAAGGCGGGGGACTGTAATCTATGACCTTTCAAGGTCCTTTCAGTTCTATGAGAGAAGCATATCTCCATATCTTTTATTGAACACTGTATTTGCCTATGTCCCTTTAAAAATTCTATATAGTAATATAGGAACAATACAAATCTTAACTGCCAACTGAAAAATGCAAATACAGTAAAATTCTGTCAGAGGAGTTATACATTACCAGAAATCCAGTCAATCTATGCACTACCAGTATTGTTAGTGACTCAGTAAGTTTAGCCCAACGTACCATGTTAATATTAACATGTTGAGCAGGGAGCTAGCAAAATATGTATACTAAAAATGTTTTGAAAACGGCTGTAGTAATTATCTCATTCAGTGTTGTGGGGATTAATTTGTAAAGCACTTTGAGCTGCTCTGTCGAAAGACACTGTAGAATGTCAACAGTCTTAAACTGCATAAATATTTAAGATTAAGCATTGACCAGTTATTTAATTGAATTTAAATAATCCATATAAAGAAGAGCTGTTTTGAAACTTTCCACAGGACACAGAAATAAGCCTAGTTCAGTGGTTTTAACTTGTTCAATTTGCTTTTGGGGCCTCTTTGTTTCTGAAAAAGTGCACATAATTTGAATAAAATGGATGACTGCATACATCTTATATCTTCATGTCGAATTGCAGCCCACTTGGATGACATACAACACTTCATCTTGTTCTGAGTAGCTAAGATCCTTACAGATCAAGACAGAGCAATGGACTCTGAAGTCATTTTTATTGGCCACAGCAGTATAATTAAAAATAAAGGCAACCTCATTTCAAACTCATTTAGCAATGTTTCACTCATGGACCAAACTTGAGTTTTTGCTTACCCAAAAAATAAAAAGTTGGACATCTTCCTTCTCCCATAAAATAAATGGATAGTGGCTCTGATGGAAGATAAGAGTTGCTTGTTGATGGTTCCGGATCCTCTGACTGGGGTACACGAGGAAGAACCTACACTCTCTTCCTCCCTTCTATTTTGTCTGGCTCAACTTAGTTTCTGTAGTGTTCAGTTGAAGCGCATCAAACTTACACAAATAGTGGGTATTTGCAGAAGCAGCAGCTCTAACATCAAAACCCTGCAAAATGCCACGGATTCGCCCATAAAAAACAGACTCTGGTTAGTGAAGGAGAGATGCTGGAAGATAAAGCAAAACCCTCTGCTGAAAATGAGGATGGACATTCCTCTAGAATTTAAGAATGGAGAAATACAGTAGTAAGAGCAAAAGCACATAAGAATCTTGATCGCTCCAGTATTCCTGTTACAGCGATTGGGAGTAGGTGGTGGGGTGGGAAGGACAGTTATTTGGATACCAATGGCTTTTCAGGATATATTTGTGTTTTACTATAAATGATCCTGCATAACAACTGGTATGGACACTTTATAAAGGTATGTATATATGTAAATATAAAAAACAAACTCAACATGCACAGGATGAACAGATTGGTGTGCAGTCAAGAAAGTTTCCCCCAACAACATGCTGGCATAAACCTTTGAGGTTTCTTTATCTCCCTCTGAAGCACTGAATAGGGACTACAAAAAATCAGGTGGACCTATTTTTCCTGATCAAAATTACCTGCGGAGGCAGGCAGGGGGGAGGCAAAGCGTGTAGAGAAGCAGTAGACTTCTCTAATCCGAGTCTGTATTTCTCATTCCAGAAGTCTTCTCCATGGCACATCACACTATCTACCCTCCTTCCTTTTTTTAATAAAGCGTAGAATTGGGAACCATTTGATAAAAACGGGGTTGTTGGGTTTGGGGTTTTTTTTAAGGACAGGGAAAGAACCATTTAATAGTTGCACAATTACACAAAACCGCAGTGTTTAAAGAATATGAGCGTAAGACACTCTACATACTTAAAGAACAAAGGCACCCCGAGCAAGTTTTCACTTGTTTTATTTAGGTGAACATACATATGGTGCACATACTCAATGAAAACTGTAAATCATAACATAATTTGATGACTTAAGTTGGAAAGGAATTAGCAGTACCATCAGTTAGTGGAATAACAAAAAATGCCTTTATGGGGCACATATGTTAAAAGGAATACTACTACCGAATGCCTGGATAAAAATGCCATAAATTACTACAGGGGATGAGAATGGCTTTGTAGAATAGGTTGGAGTTTTCAGAAATTAAAAAAAAACAATTTTTTTTGCTAAATACTTTGACGATTAAGGTTACAAAAAATACAACTGAATAAGATACTGCATAGTATTTTAATTAAGATAAAGAAATTGATATTGAGCTGTGTGTCAAGTAACACAACTTCTCTGCTTCCATTTCATTTCTGAATAGAGAAATCTAAAATTTAAAAACAAAAAATAGGCCTAGAGTATTCTCTAAAAGACACACTTTGGGTTGAACGTATAGTACTACGAAAATACATATCTTCCATTCTATTTAATAATTTACTTCAGTTAAAAAGTTGTGAAATTCTCATCACAAGAAGCTTATACAAATTCATGACTTTAGTAAATTAACAAAAAAGATTAAACATTTTCTTTTAAACAAGGTTTAGCCCTGTTGTAACAATTATACAAGGGGGAAAAAAGAGACTACATTTGTATGAAGGAGTACAAATTTACACACATTTTACAGAGACTTATACCCTACACATCTACAAAATTCACATTTATAATACAAGCAGTACAAGGCTGAGAATAAAGCTGTTCGATACCAAAAAGTTTTCTACTTTAAAAAAAGATAAACAGGAAGAGTTTCAAATTTCTGCACCAACTTCAAAATTCTAATCAGACCAAACTGTGCTCACACAAACACCCTTCAGCAAACACACACTGCTTTCCTGGTCTGGTGAAACAAGGCATTGCCAAGCTTCTTCTGCCCCCTCAGGCTTCGCCGCATGGTGAGCTTGTTTGAGTTTTTGCGCTGTGGAGTTGTGGACAGGCTTTCTGGCTGGACACTAATGTTTCGACTCAGGCTACGTCTTGGCTTCTTCAAAGCTGGGCCAGAGTTAGATTCTTCTAATGTCCGTTTAAAGTTTCCTGTAGGTGTCCTCTCTGCTTCTTGGGATTTTGTTTGGCCATTAGGAGACATCTTTAAGCTTTTTTGGTCCATGCTTGAATTTGCTGAGTTGAAAGGGGAGAGGGTAACTGACAAGCCATTGCTGTAAGATTCATGAATCCTCAAAGCTAGTGTTTTGCTGCAGTTTTCCTCCTGTGGGCCTGGATCCCTAGAGGATGCTACCGCCAACGGTATACTGCTTTTAGCAATCTCACTGGACAGCTCGGAATATTTTTCCAAGATCACATTGCTATGCATGAGAGAAGGAACAGGCTCAGAGGAGTTCAGTCGTGGCCATAGATCATCTTCTAGAAGCTGGGATTAAAAAAAGAAGGAATTATTTATCCATAAATATCATTATTCCACTTGTGTTACCACACACCATGGCTAAAGTATGTGGGTGAAAGATACTATACATGACAGCAGATGCTAAAGCTTCTTGGAGAAGAGGTCTAACTCCAGATCCAGATGCAAAACACACCTGAACATTTTCACAGTGGAGTTCAGGCTCTGGATCTAAACTTGCCAGTTTCCAGCCCTTCAACCGTACGCAAGTGTGTTCATTTCCATCAGTAAGTCTATGATGACATGTCTGCCATTAGATCATTCAGAGACCTGTCTCGCCTTAGTTAGCATCCGTGTTTTCACTCTCACTGGCGTAAAGTTAATAAGTCGCCGAACTATGGGACCTACTTGCATCTTTCATTACTTTGGAATACCAACATTGAAAAGGATGTCTGCAGTGAATGCCATGCACTCCCAGTCTTCATCAGTATCCTCTGCAAAATGAAGATGCTACTGCTCTCTTTCAGATGTTTTGTGAGATTGTTTCCAGAGTGCTTTGAAGATTAAAAATGTCATTGAATGACCAAGTATTATTAGGACTAACACCAAAGAACAGGCTCTTTCTCCTGACCTGCACTACATTTAGACTACTGCTGAACAAAATATCAGGTGCCTGAAGCAAGCTCTGTTGCTGGAGGAGTTCTAATGGTGTACATGGAGATGGAATAAGGGCCTCCCTTGGACAATACTATACTAACCTCTATGTTTGTTGCTTCCAATCCTTCTATCTTAGGAACACACTTATTCCTTACAACTGGGGGAAGACTGAATAAAAATTAGGCCCTGGCCTTTTAAAACGCTCTTCATTCAGCAAAGTAAATTTGGCTGTTTTCTGCACAGCGAAGTTATTCTGTAATTTGAAGAGAGAGAGTGTGGTATAATGCACTGGAAGCCAGGAATTTCCTAATTCTAATCCTGCCTTCAGTGCTCTCTGTGGCCTTCGGTAAGTCATTTCTATCTCAATTTCACCATCAGGAAAATAGAGAAGACGTCACTGTCTCACAGGAGGGTTGTAAAAACTGCTATTTATGCAGTGCCCTTTACATGTAAATGTTGACACAATTATTAAAAGATTCAAATTGTGGAGCAATTTCTGTTTATTCAATGAGAGACTTTCAAAGCATTTTTTCAAGGCCACATCATTTTAAGTATTACCAATGTAAGGACAATAACCCAATGACTATCTTATTCCAGAAACTGTATTATACTGAAAACTAAATGCACTTGCGGTTACTGCAATTGAAACTGAACACACTGAAATAATACAAGAGATCTCAAAATCTAAGTACTTTTGAAATCAGACCTTGAGCAACCATAGCTCAACTTGAAGTCAACGGGGCCTGTAGTTGCTCAACACATCTGAAAAATTAGACACTCAGCTTAAAAAAAAAAAAAAACAAAAAACCACACACTTCAAGACAGGATGGAGTATCAAAGGGACTTTTTTCCCCAGTGATAAACCTGGACATTACTAAAAGATTCTTTTATCTTTGGTGACCCAATGTAAACCAAATTTAGATAGTTATTGCACAAAAACAAAGAAGATAAATTCAAACTTTTAATAGATGTGAATTGAACTGTTTGAGATGCTGTCAATAGATTTGATGACAGACATTTATGGAGGGTATTTTAGAAGTTATTCTTTCACTCAGTTCTAGTGACAACCCAAAAGCCATAGCCCTGCTCGATATGGATAGCTGCAGTAACACAACAATTTGGGGCACTAAAATGGAAAAATTAGGAGAGGGAGTAGAAGGGAATTTGGGGTGGAGTGGGGTAATGAGAAGGGGAAAAAAGGAACCGAGGGTGTGGACCAGTCAAAATTCATTCCTGGGCAATCAGCTGATGACAGCAATAGGAAATTGTTGAGAGGTTTTTTTAAAACCTTGGGAATATCTCAAGGATGAATCAGTAACAATTGGCACCAAAAAGATCTGACTCAGAAACAAGGGGATACTCTTATTTAATTCAGGAACTTGGCTTTGGCCTAGGGTGACCAGACGTCCCAATTTTATAGGGACAGTCCCGATTTTTGGGTCTTTTTCTTATATTGGCTCCTATTACTCCCCACCCCCTGTCCCGATTTTTCACACTTGCTGTTTGGGCACCCTACTTTGGCCTCCATTTTATTTCAGAGATAACCATACTTAGGAAACCTGAGATTGTTAAGACTCAAGGTTACAAATGCCTCTTTAGTTCTTTGAAGATAACAGACAAAGGTGTTTGTTCTTATCAATGCTCTCCACTCTTACGCTTTGTCTACACTATGCACCTTTTAGCGACACAGCTGTGCCGCTACAGCCGTGCCGCTAAAAGGCACGCAGTGTAGCAGCTGTTTGGACAAAAAAGACAAAAAACTTCCACCCCCAATGAGCGGCGGTAGCTTTGTCGGCAGGAGGGGTGTTTTTTTAACACCTCTGAACGTTTGTCTTTCAGTTGCAAGTATAGACAAAGCCTTAAAGGCTGAGCCATTTCTCCCCAAGACATAATCCCCAGGAGTAAAATGTAAATAAACGGAACCATCATCAGTAACCTCTTGCCATTGGCTGACATCGAACACCCATGGCATGCACAGTTTTGATGATGGATCTCAGGCTGGGAAAAAGGCAACTGCAATCCATGATAGCATTAACTATCTGGCTAATTCAGATCAGGTTTTAGGTATTGTGATACTGATCATCTTTCTGGTATGGTTATTAACAGGAGCAAAGACAGATGTTTTTCAGATGAGAGATAAATACTTGTAGTGTCTCTCCATACATGAAAATGCCAGATTCTTTACATAAAGCAACTCTTACTTAGAAGGGGGCAGAAATAAGCTCTACAGGAGTAAACAGACCTGAATTCCTAGTGTGACATCTCACTTCCTCATGTGGGATAAGTGAATTTCAAGACAATATTACCACCACCACTAGACTCATTTCACACACAGATATTCACATCTAGGATCCTCCCCTCCCCAGGTTCACTCTTGTACTATGATTTCTTCCAAATAAGCTGCAACCCAGGAAGAATTTGGCCTCCCCTACTTTTACATTACCATGTAGGAGCAGGGCTCCAATTTTTAAACCCCTTAAATTATGTAATCTGTGGCTGTCTCCCTAATATTTCCCCATATACATTTCTCAAAAGAAGAATTGTTTGGAAACAATTCTGTGGCTATTGTGAAAATGTCTGTTTATTCTGTCTGGGAGGAATTAGTAAATACAGTGAAAAGTCAAACATTACTGGAGTTATGTATACTTCTGCAAAAGCTAGGTCATCAACACACTGGTTAAAAGCGATTGGACATAGATCTGAAAAAATACATCTTAGAAAAAAGGGTTTTGTCCACTTCTTGGCATGCCAAAAATATTGGTTGTGAATCTATACAAATGACTTCCATTTAAGACTGAATATTTGAGATTGAAAATTCTGACGGACATAGTAAAAACCAATCCGTTTCTCATTGTCTCATAATACAAAAACAACTCAGTCACTTGAAGTGAAGCGCAGATAAATTTATATACCAAATAAAATACTTTATATACCACAGTGTATAAAATACTCTGTATACTGGTCGAATTCACTGTCAGAGTCAAATAATGGATTTTTTAAAAGGCCAGAGTATGATCACCACAGGGATCAGGAAGCAATTCTCTTCCCTGCTCCTCATGTACAGCATTATACAACTGGGTGGATTATGTATGGTTTGGACAGCAGGGGTTGCCTTCTTCTGGAAGATCACTTATTAGTCATTGCTGAAGGCACAAATCCAACTTTGATGGTTTGAACCAGTAGGGAAAATTCTGTCCCTCATAGGCTATTTTAATCCTCCCTCCAAAACTGAAATGGTTTCTTTTTAAAAGTCTGCTGTTTATCACTGAAGCAAGGCACAATGCAGTCTTCATTTACCCACGCTCTGGTTCCCATGCTAGTTAATTTTAGGTTTAATGTCATCTGAATTTCATAAAAAGAAAATGAGTCAGAGGTGTCTCCTGCACCTGAATTTTACCCAGAAGATGTATTTAGAAGCAGTTTGCTATTTAAATGGAAAACCCTGCTGGCCAACCATTACATTAACCCGAGTGTGGAAATCTGCTCTTCTCACCATTCTTGTGTCTCACTGAAATGAAAAGCTGCTCCCCTGCCCCCATTGCAAAAAAGCTACTTATTAATCAAACCAGAATAACGACCTGAAAATATAGGGAAGCTCCTTTTTGGGCTTTCACAAAAATACACAAAGGGACACAGATGCAGAGTCATTCCATTTATTCTAGTCTGTCTAGAGATGTTTGTTTTTCCTTAAATGTTTCAATATTATTCTGATAGGACAGTTGCCCTGTTTCCTCTCTCTCTTTTTCCACTTCCTGCTTCCACTTTTTCCTTTCCTTCCACTTCTATACGGATTCTGTGAGAATAGATGGTATTTGTTACTAAAACAGCAACCTATACTAACGCTAAAAATTATATTTGTGGTATCTGTGTATTCATTTCAGTTTTAAAAGAAATCAAGTGGGATAGGAATGAATTATCCTAAATAAGATAAATATTTGTAAAATTAGAAAACAAAATTGTAAAGCAGGGCAAGAGGAAAAAAGTGTACTAAAAATGGAACCAGCAGATTTAATGGTAACCATTCTATGCCTGTGGCCAACTGAATTTTACCATCAGGGCCCTGCTAAGAAAAAGAGGACATAAAGGACTTGTATACATGTGGAAATTGACCAGAATGGCTACAGAATAATAAGCTATTCTGCTATAGCGCCCTGTGTGGAAACACTGTTCTGGAATAAAAGTGAATTTATTCCAGAATAATTACTTCACACACAAAGTGGAGTAATTACTCTGGGATAAAGTCACTTTTATTCCAGAACAGTGTGTTCTGGACACATAGGGAGCTATTCTGGAATAGCTATAGAAATATAGCTTATTCTGCTATACCTATTCCAGTTATTTTCCCTATATAGACAATCCCTAAAACAAAATAAAAAGTTACCTTCATCTCAGTGCTAAACATCACTTTGAACTGTTAAAAGTAACAGCTTAGTGCTTACCTTCCAGATGAAAGACTCATATCAAGGCAAATGTTCTAACATGTGCTGCATACTCCAAAACAGCAAGAGGACTTTAAGGAGGGGATTTGCAGTCCCTTAAAAACAGTCTAGCAGCCCCCACAGAGAGCTGAAGGGCAGTTTGAAAATGGCCATAAAAGGAATGACATTCCTCTTCTGAAGTTTTGACCTTGAGCTTTTGGTATTGGTCTGACTACTGGAGCACAGATTTCTACCCCACACAGAATGTACTGAATTTATTTACATGAGTGAAATGGGGGGGTGGGGGATTTAGAGTACTTATTTTAAATGCTAGTTCTGGGACATTTTCAAATCAACATGACCCAAAGTTTACTTGACAAGGGCTGGAAATCATTCAAAAGCTGAACATAAAAAAACACTGGCTGAAAAACAGGAATAATTACAGGTCAGATAATCTCTTGCCACACAAGACTTTCGGATTGCTACTCTTTTTCAGTGAATTCTGGGTCCCTCCCATGCATTCTCCTGCTGCTACTGAATGGAAAAAAAACCACTTGCTATTTTATTAGCTGTCTGTCTCTATATCAACCAAATGTTAAGTACTCTCATCCTAATCTTTGATTTTCAATTTTACTTTGCCTAAAGGATGGCTATTCAAAGACATTAGAGAATATCAAAGCACTAGAGCTATTCAAGTTTGCAGAAACTGGCAATTATTGAAACAAACATCCACTCACAATTATACCCTAGTCTTTAACAACAAAATGCTAAAGACCTTCAAAAACCTCCCTTCTATGTTAATGGACAAGGTTCTAATTCAAAGGAAGATCCCTGTAAAATAAGGCTGTCTCTTTTAACGAAGAAAATTTAAATTGACAGATAGATGCTGATAAGCTCTCCCAACCTGAAAATAAAAGTGCTCTTAAAGCAACTAATCATTTCTCTGTTTATGTAGCATAGGGAAATGCAACTACTCATTAGGAAGGATGCTGTACACATAATTTAAATACTGACCTTTTTTAAACTAAATACACCACCCACCATTCTATCATTATAGATTTCAGTTGTTAGCATTCGACTGGTAATTCAAAAAGTGTCAAAATTTTAAGATTACGCAGAGACTTTGAATGTCCCCAAGTCCAGAGCTCATACTGTACACTCTTGATTTATGTTCCCAGGACTAAACAAGTGAAGAACATATGGTAAAAGGAGAAGTGTATGATCTTTCTAAGTCACATAAGAAGGCTGCCTCTCTCTAAGTGAGAAGAAGCAGGAGGTGGATGGAGGAATTAGCTATAAATTTTGTGGGTTTCCTTCTTGAAATTGGAATGGTTTGGAATTCTAAATAATTTTACCTTGATAGGAGGGGTACAGCAGCGGGAGGGTGTCATCATACACATATCAGGACTGCTGTAGCAGGGGCCCTCTGCCAAGTTGAGATACAATTCCTCTTCGTTTTCCCAGTTGCTCCAATTGTCCAGCACCGGCGAGATGCAGATTACAATGGCACTAGTATTATCTGCACGAAGCATGCGCTGCCTCCACCGGCCTAGTGCTCTGTTTACCAGCATTTTGGCACAAGACTGTCTGTGTTCTCCCTTAATGTTTAAAGGAAAAACAGAGAAAACCCATCACCATTTTACTGTGATCATAAAGTGAAGAAATGACATGGCGCAGTTTGCAATTCTCTACCTCTACCTCATAGTAAGCTAAAGCATCAGAATTCAGACAAACCTGAATCTAACAAACAGACTGAAACAGAATGGAAGTCAAAAATTGTTTGAATGAATTAGTGTGCAAACACCAGTTACAGTGAAGCTTTGTTCGTAATGACATCACATGGAGGAAACTCGTTTTACTAATCTTTTTTAAAAGGTAACTGACGTTGTTATACATTTGTACCTACTTACTGTGACCTGTCCGTGACTTTTACTAAAAATACCCATGACTAAAACATATGCTATCCGAATAAGTTTACCACCACTGTAACAGCTCCATGTATGTTGTAGCAGTATTATTAAGTAATAACACTTGATGTCACAACTGCATATGTTTTAAAGTGTACGGGCAATAGAGTAACACAGCAAAAAAGTGAGTTAACAGCTACCATGTGATCTTAAAGTAGCTGACAACATAAAAATGCCCTCACCATAAAATACTGTTTCTCCTCATGATCCTGGCACATAGAAATAGCATCTTGAGGTGGAATCATGTTCCAAAGTCCATCGCTGCCTAGGATAATGTATTTGTGCTTCTGGGGATCAAGCGTATATACACTAGTGTCTGGTTCAGGAGATACAACAAATTCACCACTGTAGAAATCGTAACTCCACAGATCACCTGGGGAGGAGGAAAACAAGGAAAATGTTTAATAAAAGAGTCAGTCAAGGGTCACCATTGTCCCCTTATTACAGCAGTCTTCAACACCAACCTTCAGGGAAATGCCTGTAAAGTCTATCAATGCAACTCCCTTAGTGAGACATTCTACGAGTTTTTGTTGTTGGTTTTTTAATTGCTTGTTTCCGGTAGTCAATAGTATGTTCTGATTGATTTATTTTTTTACTTCTTTTTAAAAACATGTTTATAAGAGATTTTCTACTCCCTGCTGAGGTTTGTTAGGGTCTTTTCAGGAAGGGACAAACTGACAATACATAGGAAACAATGAAACTGACTATACTCTGATATGTCGAATATGCTAAGTAAAAAAAAATATATATGCAAGAGAGAAAAGTGCATTTTCCCCATTAATTTCTTTCAGTTATAGTGATTTTAGACGTTACTTGTAAAACCAGTAAAATTTTCAGACAAAATTGTGGTTTTTCAAATTGATCCCTTTAAATCAAGGAGCACCATTATACCGTTATGCCACCATTTTCTTGCCTTCTCCTTCCAGGCCTGACAGCATGGCTAACCTCTACATTTCTACTCTTGGACATTACCTGCCCTATATGTAGCATCCTATAATTGTAGAAACAGAATGAAAAGTAATTTTCTTATAAAAAGTATCCGCCGTATGATTCTAGTAAATAACTCCCTAGAAAGGCAACTGAAGGTTTGAAATTAACAGAGAATCCCATATAATATTTACTACCATTTTCCAGTCCCTGGCAGGTCTCTTCCTGTATGCAACACATGCCTTTAAAGTAGAAATTCATTCAATATCAGAGGGGGAAAGCATTTACAATCTAAAGAACTCCATTTTAAAAGCAAGTTTTTCAGCTTGAGACTTCAAAAAGTGTAACTGTTTGTGTCCTTTTAACAGTTCTTTCTGACATCTTCTTTCCCCACTCCACCATGCCCCTTTAAAATAATAAAAAATAAACTCTTTGTCTCCCTGCTTCCTGGAGTAGGAACTTTTCCTTTGGCTCAGCTCAGCACTATCAACCAGTACAAAAGGTTTTTCAGAAACAGAACAAGGAATACTTCAAATCAATTACTCCACTTCACTATAGCAAACACGGATGGGCCATCCTCCTTAAAGAGCCAATTCACCTTCGCAGCAGCAGGTAACATAGTCATGCTTCTACTAAATGCTAATTAAAAGCCTTGCCTACTTGAATAGAGGCACTCTCGCCATCAGCAGACTAGCACAACAAAGCTCACTGGCTGGCAACAAGATGAAAATAAATACTGTCGCAGTCAAGCTGAGCTCCAGCGCACCAATTATTGTGCATGTAATTGCTACTAAAAGTCTCTATAGAGCACAAGCTTTTGTTCAAATCCTGCCTGCCTTTGCCACAACAGATAAGATCTTAACTCCTCATTTATTTTATAATCTTTTTATAGTTATTTTAGGATCTGTTCCTGCCTCCTAGTAAAGTCTTGCCATGGAAGTCAATGGTGGCATGAGACTGAAACATGGGAACAGTTGTTTTGCTTGATTGTTTTAATTGATCCTTGACAGATTACTATTGTTTTTGTCAGTATTGCTTCTTTACCTCTTCTAACTAAACAAGCATAGTTGTAAACAATTTTATAAGGTGTTTAGCCCCTACGGTAGCCTGGCATCCATGTATTTAAGTTTACACAAATAAACTTTGGACATACTATTTCACAGATTTAAACAAAAGCTATCCAATGTTCATATGTTGTCTACAGAGAAGGTAGCACTTCCATAACATCTAGACCAGGGGTCGGCAACCTTTCAGAAGTGGTGTGCCGAGTCTTCATTTATTCACTCTAATTTAAGGTTTCGCATGCCGGTAATACATTTTAACATTTTTAGAAGGTCTCTTTCTATAAGTCTATAATATATAACTAAACTATCGTTGTATGTCAAGTAAATAAGGTTTTTAAAATGTTTAAGCAGCTTCATTTAAAATTAAATTAAAATACAGAGCCCCCCAGACGGGTAGCCAGGACATTATCCTCCCTTTTACAATATATTAACTATACAGGCCAGAGGCAAAAAATGGTGAAGTAAAGCAGCACACACAGCAAGCTTGCTGGAAGTGTACAAAAAACCGCAAAGACTTCTAAGTGGTTTTGAAGAAGTATTCCTTATAGGACTTGTACCCTATAGGTGCTATAAGTAAGGTTGTGTTTTAGTCACGGGTATTTTTAGTAAAAGTCATGGACAGATCACGGGCAGTAAATAAAAATTCACGGCCTGTGACCTGGGCAGAGGTGGCCCCGGGTCCCGCTGGTGCTGGAGAGGGAGGCGGGTAGCGGCACACGGCCAGGGACACCCGCTGATGCTGGGGAGGGAATCTCCATTGGTGGGGCTGGCAGGCTCCTTACCCAGCTCCAACCGGCATGTCCCTGAAGCTCCTAGGGGGAAGGGCAGCCAGGGGGCTCCACCACAAGCGCCAGTTCCGCAGCTCCCATTGGCCGGGAACCGCAGCCAATGAGAGCTGCAGGGGCAGCGCTTGTGGGCGCGGGCAGTGCATGAAGCCCTCTGGTTCCCTCCACCTAGGAGCTGCAGGAACATGCCGGTTGGAGCCGCGGAGCTCCCTTCCCCTCCTGCCCCCCCGAGGTAAGTGCCGCCCCGCACCCCAACACCCGCACCCAGCCCATCTCGGGCAGCCCGAGCCAGCTGCACCGGCTGCAGAAGTCATGGAATCCATGACCTCCGTGACAGACACGCAGCCTTAGCTGTAAGCAACTTATCTTGCCACTGGTACGGGATCTGAAGACCTGAAAGTTGCTAAATACTGAATGCCCACTGTGAATCAATAAAAGCACATGGCCTCCCCAGGGTACAACAGCCTAGTGCCATTGTCCTGACGCTCATTTTTATGTGGGTGGCATGTAACACAGCAGCAAGTTGGAGCTTTGCTTCTTAAACAGGAGTCTCCCTTTCTACATTCACAGGCAAGTTTCTGGACAGTAGGTCATAAGAGCTTGAGACAGAGGGAGGGGACGGTGAAAGCAGCGTGGTCTAAAAACTCGAGTAGTGGACTGGGTGTCAAGACTTGTGGGCTCTATTTTCCAATCTATCTCTGACTTATTCTGGGACCTTGGAAATGTCACTTATCCCAACTTTACAGCTGGGGAAACTGAGGGGATATTTCCCTACCTCCGAGAGGTTATCATTAAATGTTTGTAAAGCACTTTGAGCTCCTCCTATGGAAGGGGACACTAAAGAAAGGCAATGCTTTTTTTAATTGTGTCAATAATGCACCTTCACAATGTACATGTGCATTTTCTGTAGGCATTTTTGTAGTTGCTGTTTTACTTGCATTCAAGAAGAGGGGCATCTTTAGAAGTGATGCTGAAGAATTACCATGAAGCAACAATCTAAGAATTTCTTTGCTCCGAGTGGTTTGTGTTTCAGCTTTGGTTATTTAATTAAATAAGCGAGGTTGAGTGGTTGCATTGTGTACTTACCAACAGGTAACGTGGATTTTTTTTTTATTTCATTGTGCATGTGCAGAGAGCATATCACATTAATTATCTTATGCACTGATGGGGAGTAATTTTAAGACAAACTTTCTTTTTCTTACAGCGGAGGGCAAAAGCAAAAAAGAAGGATTAATACTAATGCAGCGGAGAAGGAGCAGCAACAGGAGGAGGGGCCCTCACTTTAATGACTTGGCTGGCCAATGGAAATGAGTGTGCATAGCTGCCCATTCTAATGGAGAGCTTTTCAATTTTCCATAGTGTAATATGCACGTTTCATTGTGACTATTAGACACCTGTAAGTGGGGGAAAGGCTGGGACTTAAGCTGAAGAAAACATTAGGACAGGTTAACAGTACTCTAGAGCAGCAGTTCTCAAACTGTGGGTCAGGACCCCAAAGTGGGTAGCGACCCCATTTTAATGGAGTCACCAGGGCTGGCGTTAGACTTGCTGGGGCCCGGGGCTGAAGCCAAAGCCCAAAAGCATCAGCCTTGGGTGATGGTGCTCAGGTTACAGGCCCCCTACCTGGGGCTGAAGCCCTTGGACTCTGGCTGACACCACACTGCACAGCAACAATTTTAAAAATAGTCACCTATTTCTGCAGCACCCTTTTGCAATCCAGCCCCGTTTTAATCGTGACCGCAAACGAAATCAAACTGAGCAGCACATCAAGTACTATTAATGGAGTATACTGGGGAGATCCATCATCCACCTCCTTCCCCACCCTCAAGAGAGTCCATCCACCACCTTGTTCACTAATCAGGCAGGCAAACAAATCTGGTTCTCCTGACCCATCCTCAGCACAGCATATAGAGCCATACAGTTCACTTCAGTTATGACATAACCTCAGGACTCCTTGCACCCTGGGCCAGTAGAGACCAGGCATATCACTGGGGCGAGGCAGTACGTTGTTTTTTTAATGAGTTAGTGCAGGAGTGCTCAACCTACAGCCCGCGGACCGTACATGGCCCACCAGAACATTTCATTAGGCCCTTGACCTGCTTCAACACAATGTACGAACAGCCGAGTCATTAGAAATTTGTCGGCATGTTTACAGCATTTTAGTTTACACAAGTGTGTGAACAGACAATACGGCACATAGAAACACCCTATCTAAATACATACCAAACACGCGGAACTTAAAATACAAGTCAATACAGGTGACTTTGAATCTTATGAAAATATGTAGAATCTGTTTGGCCCACACAAGATTGTGCTTCGGTTTATGTGGCCCTCCCGTGTAATAAGGCTGGGCACCACTGATGTCAAGTGTGACAGAGTGTAAACCAATGCTTTTTAGAGTTGCTGCACAGGCAGAACACGAATGTCAACTGTGTATTTTCCACAGGCCAGCTGGATATTGCAGCATCTCCCATCGTGGTGAAGTGGCATAAAACTAGGGAAAACAGCAAGCCTTACATAGAGAAATCTATGCTCCACTATTAGAAAGAAGGATGGGAGATTAGCTAAAACGATGCAGAGGTGAAATGCACAATTCTCCCTAAGTAATGAGTGCTTTACAAACATGAATTCAGTAAAGTAGGCAGGTACCTCCTTTTACAGAGCGGGAAATTGAGGAAGCAAGGCAATACGACTTGCCCACAGCCATGCCAGTGACAGAGCCAGTATCAGAAATCAGGAGTTGCAGACTCCATTCAGAAGACCGCACTCTATTTTTGTTCTTAATTAAAAACATGTGATGTCACATGTTACATGGTTTGTTAAAAATCCTGTTACTCTAGAGTCTTATGACCAGGGATTTTTTATATTGTGGGGAAAGGTGACCACTCCTTCTACATCTCCCAGCAGATCAAACCATCTGACACTGGAATAAACTTTCTAGACTAAGTTTTCAGGGCAGAAGCTGAGCTGGTATGCATGTCTATACAACAAGCACTGTGCTGGTGCTTAGACTACATGAACATAAGAACATTTCAGGCACACTTCACAAAAGACATCCAATCTCTACTGAGTAAACACTTAGCCCTAAAATACCAACTCTTTTTGTGCACTGTGTGATGTATGGGCCTAATTGAGTTCATTCAGTCCCCTTACCTGGTTACTGTTCTATTTTTGGATCACATTTTAGAATCTGCTTGCACCCCAACTGTAGCCAGGAAAGTAGTTTTAAAAAAACACCTGTTAATTTCTAATGTACTCAGACTTCAATCCAGTCCAGTCCCGTCCCCTATCTCTCTCAAAGCAAAAATACATTACAAAAGAATTACTGTACTCAAATCAAACCTTTTCCTTACCTTTCTGTAATATATTTTTGTATTAAAAAAAACAACTTTTAATTTTGCGGGGGGAAGTCTATTTTAACAAGTCACAATAAAAAGAAAAAGACAACCCCAATTTCATTTATCCCACAATAACTTTTTAATTAAACTTGTATCTCAGATTTTTGGCCTATCAATGCAAGCGAAGGAGCTCAGAATTTCTTCTTCCCACTCCCAATGAGGCAGCACTGCTAGGAATTAAATCTCTACAAGGATTTGTACAGTAACCATATCGCTCATTCAGGTTCATTTGCAAATGGAAAAAGGACTTGTCACTAAAACTTGTGGCTTAATATTTCTTAACTATTTCTCCTATAACCACAAGGGGGCATCTTTACTACAGTCTCAAGGGAAAAAATCATACAAGTGCGGCAGGAATGTATTTTTACAAGATGGAAATAACCTAACCTATTAAACTTACTCCAGGAAAAAGGAAGGGCAAGGCTACCGGGAGGCTACTGCCAAGAGTACGCAGGTAAGTTACATAGACGCCAATAAGGCATAAACACTTTTATTACACTTGCAGGACAAACAAGACATAGGGGTGTACTTGGCTGGATGCAGGAAGCATCTAAAACTGAAAGGGATCTGAAACAAGGGCGGGGGGGAGAAAGAGAGAACCCACGAATTATTGGGTCAACCAAAAAAATAAAAGAAAAAAGAAGGTTACAAGCTATGATGTGGAAATGGGAGAGAGGACAGAAAGAAGTGAATATGGAAAGCTGCCTTGTGACTTTCGGCCTGGAATCGCATCCCTCAGTGAGCACTAAGAAGGCATTTCAGACCCCAAAGGGACAGCCACTTCTCTGCAGTATTTTGGCCAGCTGCGTGAACAGAGAAAAATAAGAACACAAGGGGGAACATGGTGGCCAAAAATGGAGATGACTCCATCTTTAAAAATAGCAATTATTGTTTTGAGTACAACTTCAAGGAAGAGAAAGAGTCACGCACAGGGAACTCCAGACCCCGCTAGAAGGAAAACAAATTCTCTTTCAAGGTAAATGGCTCCACATGTGCTCCAACATGAATCATATAACTCAAACAAGACAGCACAGACTTGTCACCGGATAAGAGCTGAAATGTATATTCTGCACTTTATACAGACCTCTAGGCTATTTTCTTCAACAGAAAACTTTTTAGGGGGATTCCACAGACTGATGAACGACATCTCTAGGACAAATTCTTTTTGACAAAATATTTGCTGAAAATAATATAAAAATATTTCAGGTTTATTTTACGTTCACAATAACGTTACCTCATTGTTTTAAAATGTTCTGAGTTAAATGTAAGTCAGAGTCAATAGTGGAAGTAGCCCAAAAAGTTAGGGTTGTTTAGTGTTACCGTCAACCTATAAGGTTTTCTTTTTTCTTCACTTTTTTCCTTCAACTTAAAGATGTGCAAGCTTAAAAGAGAAGACTGTTCTTGAGAGAGAGGAGGTGCTAATTTCTGCTAATACATCTTCAAATAATTTGGACGTCTTTACTCTGAATCCATAATTTACAGTGATTATATAGAGTTAACCAGAGATGCCGTAGGAATCTTTATCTCCTGATGCATAAACGTGTACATGCAAATACAAGCAAATGGGTAATATACTCAGGTTTCACCTCAGATGAGCAATCCTCACACTATTAATTAGGTATTAAGATTCTTTTTTAAAAAGTCTTCTAAAGGGACAGTAGGCAGCACTCTTGGCTATCATCAAATACTCGCTTTCACCACTCAGTCTCTTATCAACAGAATCTAGACAACGCTTTGCAATCTCTAAAGTTAGTATGGATCTACATCTTAAACTGCAATTTAATAGGACAGGGAATAAAGAACAATCCTGCGTACGAACAGGTACACGTGACCTAAAAAGCATACGTGTAAAAATTATGCCCACTCTGCACTGTACCTGATTTTTCTTTTTTAACAGTTCAATGAACATGAAAACTAAATCTTTATAGACGGGACCGAATTAGATCATCTGAGGTCAGCCAGAGCTCCCACTCCAGCGTTTCACTGCATGCACAGGGAAAAGAAAAACGTACAAGACAATCCTGGGATTCAGTGGGCTGCTCTGACATGCCGCTCCTATGCAAGTGACGCTGTGAGAGCCAGCATTCTTGTAGAGATTGTGCAGTTAGTGCCCCAGTATATGGTGCATCTATTTCAGGAGTCAGCAGGAATCCTAATGTACTTGTTAAAATTAGAGTCAAGCCTGTATTATGCAGCCACCCGGAAAAAAAACCTGGCTTTCCTAGCACGCACACACAAAAATTATAAGCATGCCTAAAGACACAAGAAATCACACAGGTATACTTAAAGTGGCCATGTCAAGTAAAAAGTTTAACTATCGGGCCCCTAAGTACGGGTTTCCCTGTTTATGAAGAATTAAGAGAACTATTCAACTACAATGAACCAAGGCCTCTCACACTATGTAATCTCGCTGACAGTTGCAGATTTGGGCTCTGGACCAGTCCTCCTGGGGACAAAAAATGAAAATCCTACAGAAAATAAAAACTGGGTTCAGACCCGAGCCACTGCCCCATCAAGACAGCCTTGCAAATCACGTGGGCATTCTCAAGACCCACTCCTGCTACGATGCTCACAAGGTATTAGCCAACTAATCTTGGCCTGGTTGTGGAACAGCAGGAGATAACTTATAAATACCAGCAAAAGAAATATTCATAAGCACCCAGTTGTGCGCATAGCCAGCCTATATAACTGCGTGATTTTATGATTGCCTTAATCTCGTCTCCTACTGTTGTTATACTCAGGCATTGCTTCCTGTTTCAAATTACTATGTAAGCTATTCAGAGCAGAGACCACGTCCTTGCTAGGTTTGTACATAGCATATTATAATAGGGCCCATATAGAGATTGGGATCTTTGGATGCCACCAGAAAACAAAGATTAAAAACAGACCAGAAATTTACTTACGAATTATTTCTTCAACATCGAAGCTGAGTACTTCAGTTCCTACGATTGGGCCAAGTACATGGGAGCAAGAGACGCACCCCTGTGCTACCTACCAGGTACCTGGCCACTCACCCATAGAACACTGAAAGGCAGCCATGTTTGATCACAGCAGTCGCTGCAGAAGCCGGAAGCTAACGGGTTAATGTAACTTTGATAAGGAATGTAACTGACGTGCTACCCATCTGGCAATCCTTCTAAAAGAGAGGGAGAGGCAGGGAAATCTATTTTACCACGTGTGTTCCGGAGAATGGCTGTTCCAGAGAGACTAGTCTGCTCTTTGAGATTTCTCCCCAAACTGCTGTCTGTGAGCATGTTCAGTGGAGTCTTTGCAACACTATTCCTGAAATGGGACTGGCTTGTAATAGGAGTGGCTTGTAAATCTACGGTGGGGAAGTGGTGAGTGTGGATCATTTGACACAAACATTTTGTTCTGCAGAGCAAGTGCATAGACGACCCAACTCCCATCTGGGCCACATGGGCGGTGCCACATTTTGAGGCCTCCCTAAAAATCTGACATGTTAACAGCTTCAGAGGGTTATCCAGCGTCCATAAATAGCCATTACAAACCAAACTGGGCACAATCTACAGTAAGGTGGGTTTTTTCAGAAGAGTTAAGTACAAATATTTATGTTTAAATTACAATACAATAGTTTGCACCTCTACAGCATGTCATTAGAAGATCTAAGGGCACCTTACATACATTTATATAGCAACAAAAGCACACTAGGCACTTTACAGAGAAGTAGCTAATTAAAAACTTACACATCCCATAGAGGGGTTTATACGATATAAATAGATTACTTTTTCTATGCCATCTATGGCATTGGCTATATTTAAAACATTCACTGCATTCCTTACAGTGATCACCAGATTTAGAGAAGGAAAATCAATAGATCATTAAAATTAAAATGTCCCCATTTCCATATCAGAATAAAAGGAGATTAAGGAACAGACATGAGCTGCAGAAAGTTGGGAAATCTCATTAATACACTGTGAAGTGTCAGAAGAGCAAAAGCTGGGAACTCACACAAGATATAATTACCTTGACTGTGTTCAGAAATTTGCAGTCTGTGAACAGATTCACTTCTGTACCATTGCCTGCTAGAGGCAGATGGGAATGCCTATTTAGCTGACTGACGTTCCCCTGGCCTAGACAATCATTTAGCTACCTGTACAGCTGGTATCTACATTTTTTGTTACTGGCATCCTGTAAAGAATTAGTGTAATGCCCAAAACTGGGCACAGCAGAGCCATTCGTTGTACTAGTAACTAGGGAAATTGACTACAGTGCTGGTAACAGAAAAGTATGTCAGGGTTAACCTGGTTATTAGTGTCAGAGCAAACTGAATTGCTTGGAGAGGCTCCAGTGCATGAAGTGTTGGTGCCTACCAGAGCAGCAATGCTGGGAGCCAGCCAAGTGGTCAAACGGCACTTAGTAGCATGAATACCAATGATTTTAGTTGTGGTAGGTCTTGTGTAAACAGCTTTTGAAGCCCCTCATGGAGTCAAATCCTGTTTCCAAACTGAGCATCTGTGCACCATCTGGGTCCTAGGGAAAGGAACACAGCTGCGTTCCTTTTCCCAAGAGGTTGGCCATACCTCATGTAAAAAGGGGATGTGAAGAGTTTGCACCAAAACATTGTCATTCAAGCCAGTGTAAACTTGGCATCTTCAAGTCATCTCAGAACATCTTGTTAAAGATCCAAGCATGCTGGACTTTGAATGCAGGAACTGCTGACACCGGACAAATGTTCTCATTTTCTCTTCGCTTGCACCCAGACTCTCCAGCAACCCTTTCCATCCAGATGAGAATTGTAAGGGCCATAATAGGAGCCAAACAGATGGATCGTTCCCTGAATCCCCATCTGCACATAGAAGCCAGCCAAAACCCTTTTGTCTGACTTGCTGTGAGGAATCAGACCCAAACACCATGAGGCCTTCTGGAAAATTCACGTGACTGGTTCAAAACCACAAAAAGGAAGAAGGAAAGGGGAGAATGAACCTTTAACCAAATTAAAAACTCGGCTCCCTTTTACAGTCTCCAGAGCAATACATGCTTACTTGTAGGAAAGGGGAGCAAGTGCATGTTTTGCCTTGTAACTGGAGTACAAGACTGAAAGTCATGATTCCTGGGTTTGTTCCACAGCTCTGCTGTGTCTCCTAACCTTGAGCAAGTCACTCAACCTCTCTGGCTCTGTTTCACCATCTACGAAATAAGGATAATGTCTCCCACAGGGGTTTTGAAGCATAATGAATACTTGCAAGGTGTTACATAGAGACTACTAATATAATTTGAAGGAGACTCGTGTTACTTTTTAGCCATGTCAAGCCATGTTCTTTACCTGATCCCTCATCTTGCTTTCTCCACACCCCAAGTTTGCCACACGATACCTACCCTTGCTAGGTAATTCAAATTAGTGTGTCTGTTATTGTCACACATGAGCGTAATATCACTTGCTCTTAGCATTGGACAGTTTCAGGTGAAGCACAAACAGCACTGGCTTGTAAGCCAGTGGCAATATTACTATGCAATTACTAAGTGAGACAGCACACTTCTGAAGCCAGATTGCCTCACATGACCACCTCTACTGGCTGGTTGAGGGACAATGATGCAGTCATAAGAGTGCTGACCAACTATCCCAAGAGGAGTGGAGTCATGGTATTGTATTTATAAGTAAAATACAAGAATTAGAAAACACCTTTCCTAAAAGCTGTCCCCACAGGTATTCTTCAGAGTATTTCCAACTAAGAGCACAGAGGGGAAAGGAAGAGAGAGTTGTACAAAGCTAGATTCAGCATTTAAATCCAGGGGAAGGAAATGATAAGAAAAGACTCTTCAGCATGTACGGGCATCAAGTGGTTTTTGCCAACTGCTGCCAAACTGCAAAGCATTTCCTCCAAGAGCTCTTATACAATACATGGCAGACCCAAAACACCTGGCCAACCTGCCTTCTGAACATGATTCTGCCTAACATGCTTCCCCTACTATCCCCTTTATGGGTCCACCAAAGACAAAAATATATATGTAAAAATATATGGCTAAGTGTTATACTTGGCAGTAATTCTTCTGTTATTTCCTGGGAACTTTAGATGGAAAATAGTAGGCTTCATCACAAAGGGAAGAATTGGGTCTTTCACATTTTGCTGCAATAATGCTGGATATCACCTCATCAAGCATTCTGGAGTGGTTTCCATTTATTTCAACAGAGAAGACTCAGCATACCCTCCATCTCACAGACACATATAACCTTTAAGGGGAAAAAAAACTTGTGTTGAAGTGAAGAAGCCAGCTTCACAAGACTAATAGGGGGACACATCCTGTATATTCCAGGGGAGAGCTTTCACTCACCTATTAAGCCAAACCCCTCCGCAGCTCTTTTTGGGAAATTCTCTATTCACACTGCTCTGATGCTCTATATGCAGGGACATCTTCCCTTCTATGAAAAGATACCGCTCCTTGTTTTGTGGCTTCAACATTTAGGTATCTTACCTCGCCGGTGCTATGCCTGAACACCACTTACCAAGCGCTCGCGCCACGGCCAGGAATGGAATCTGGTCAATGACTGTACTCCTCCGCACAGGGCCATTGTGAGTCAGCCGAGGTCTCTTCCAGACAACCCGATTCACACCAGACTTATTGATCACACTAGAGGTATTAGAAACAAAGGGGTGGAGATTAAAAAAAAAAACATGGAAAAAAACAAAGTCATAACCCCACTGACTTTGTATGGTTTAAGCTACAGAAACAGTTACCCCTACTGTGTATGGAATTAATGCTATGACCTCAGTTAAGGCCTGTAGTGTAGACGCATCCTTCAGAACACAGTGAGATTATGATAATTTGAGGGGTTTAGCCCAGCTTTGGCAGACAAGGCAAAGGGGACAGAAAAAAAGATGAAAAGCTATGGGGATTTTTGGCTTCCTGCTGATCACCTGAACGCCACTAAATGTCTCCCCCACAGAGGAGGAGACAAACTGAAAGCTTGTTCCCCTGAGATGCTGGGCTGCATAACATCAATGTCAAATCCCAAAGGGGCAGTGGTATTTAGGGTTCTCTCTTTCATTTTTACTACCCGCCACGGCTCTGATCGTCAGCAGCAGCAAGTGGTTTTAAAATTTTTTTTTGAAAAGAGCCACCTTAAACAGTCTTAATGTAGAGGTTTTCTTGCTAGAGTAGCCACAGGAGGCAGAAATAACAGAACAGTCATCATCTGCTCTCAAGCCCGAAAGAAAGAAACGGCTCTACATTTAAATTTTAACACCTGCTCTCACATGTTGAGCAGTGAGATTAGTTCGCTCACATAAAGTTATTGGGGACATGAAGGAGAAGCCATGTGGAATAAAAGGCTTATTTTGGTGAGAGGCAATGAGCCATATACCCAGAAGAGGTAGAGGAAAAAGGCACTGGTGCAGCTTGGTAATAAGCTTACTCTCCAACAAGCTATGGGCCAGGCACCAAAACTAGCTTCACTTATGGAATAGCCATAGGCAATTAGACACTGAAAAGCTATGGAGCAGCCTCCAAACTCCGTGGATGACATTTATTCCAGGTGCAACTCCAGGGACTTTGAAGCCCCTACATCAGTGATGAATTGAGCCCCATTATTGCGTGGCATGGTGTGATATGCACAGCGGGAAGGATCACAAAGACTATGTCCTCAGATTCACCATGCCCATTTGGAACACTAATGGCCAAATCACGTTAATGTTATTTCTGCCGGGAAGAAGATCCCATCCCACACTGACTTTTAAAAGATTTTTAGCGGGGAAGCTTTCTTAATTTGACTAGCAGATCCAATTCTCCTCTTCTCCCATCACCTTTTCCCTTCTCTCTCACGGGAAGTGAAGATGTCCTGCTAGCACAATCCCACTATACTCCTGCCCAGTGGCACATGTCTCACAGTTCTGGGAGTAGCTGGGCAGTCTCTGCCAGTTTCGTCACCAACTCTGGGAAAAGCTGAAGGACCACCAACAAGCCGACAATATCAATCCCCACCACTCCTGTAAAAAAGGAAATTCTGGGAGTTGCCCACTGGCAACTAGGAACTTCAAAATATATTCCGTGTCCTTCAGCCAGTGACAGAAAAGCACATTTGGAAACCTGTAACATCTACAGGCACTAACCTAGTTGAAACAGCAAGTTATCATTTCAGAAACCTCTTATCCCAAATGCAGCTAGCTGATCTGCTTCCACCTGCTAAAGACACAAATATCTGAAGGTTAATGAGCTGACAGGGTTCTTGTGTGAACGATGTCAACAGGAAAACCTTCAGTGATCTCTGCATCTGAGCTGCTAAAAGAAGGGACCGGTGCCCATCCATCTGGTGCAGTACTGTTGAACAAAAGAGCATAGGGCCCCTGTGAAGCTGTGCCAGCTTCGAGCCCTGAGGGTTGTTTCACAGCACTGGTGCCATCTGACAAGGCTTCCTGCTTGCTTCCCTACCCCTCAGCTATAGGGAACATGCATGAACTGCAATTTGACTCCTTCTGGGATGTTTAACATCAGTCAGTTCATGGAAAAGAAACCTAAACTCAGCGTTGGCAAGTAGAGGAGGTAGCAATGTTCAAATACTATGACAATGTTCAGATTCACAGTGTTTAAATATACATCTACATCCTGTTATTAATTTGTGATCTTGGTTTTCTTTAAAGAAAAGTCTTGCAAGGCCTGTTCTACAGCTGGCATTGTTACCTCAAGGGCAATGTAAAATGCACCAGAAATTTTACTTTTATAGAGCAGATAGATCCTAATTGGATATGGAAGATACCATCTTCTGCCAGTACAGGGTATTGTATTCCAATAGAGGCCTTACCAACTGCAAAATTAACACTACGTTGCTACCAAAACCTTAATATTTTCTTCGACAGAAAAAGCGCTCTACAGCTCATAGTTAATATTTACATGGAAAGACAAATTTCTCTTTCAAATACTCTTAAGCCAAGGAGAACAAGATCTGTCAGCAACCACCCCTTCCTTCCCCTCCCACTTTTTTCAGAACCCGAAATATACTTCTCACTTTGGAGATTCCATGGGGCTTCCATTCAGAAATCAAAACTCACCCCATCCCATAAACCTCCAGCAAAATGGCATTAGTACCAGACACTAAAATAACACAACTGCTAACCCGCTGGAGAGTCAGAGCCCAAATGGTAGAAACACAGAAAAGGTTCAAACAGGTTCACCGAGCTGTGAATGCATAAGCAGACTTGAACCCATTTGATCAGCAGGAGAGTGAGATGAGAAATTGAAATGAGAAACAAAACACAGAGTTACCTGCCCCCAAGCCCTTCGATTCTCTCCTTTTCTTTCGGAAGTTCAGGCTTATGGTCTTGTGTCACCTCCACAGCCCTAATAAAGTCGTCTTTGGGGTCATCCTGGACTCCCAGCACCACTCCTGAATCTCCGACATGTGCCACATACATCTTTGACCCACGGATAATTACCACACTGGCGGTAGTTCCTGATGTGCTTGGGAGGCCAGTCATGGTCTTCGGCCATTCTGCTGCAATGAGAAATAAAAGCTATGTTTTTATTCTCTGAAACTTGTCATTAACTCCCCCTCAGGAAATCATTTAAAAAAAAAACCAAGATATTACAACTACCCGAAGAAAAATATTTTGTCATGATGTCAAGAATGGATTAATAAGTAATACTGAGACTAAATCATGCCAGTGTCAGTCAAACTAGAAAATAAGTGGTTGAATAGGTGTTTCTTCTTCATCTGTTTCAAGCCTTACCACAAGTCACAGGCTTGGTCTACACTAACCCCGCCCCGTCGAACTAAGATACGCAACTTCAGCTACGTTAATAACGTAGCTGAAGTCGAAGTCTCTTAGTTCGAACTTACCTGTGGTCCACATGCGGCGCACTGGCTCCCCCGTCGACTCCACCTGCTCCATTCGTGGAGCAGGATTACCGGCGTCGACGGGGGAGCACTTCCTGGTTCGATTTATCGCGTCTAGACACGATGCAATAAATCGAACCCAGAAGATCGATTGGACTCCTCCGACGCGACGGGTAAGTATAGACGTACCCACAGTGAAAATGGCCTTCATAGTCTCCGTCTGTCCACGTTAAATAAACACCACAGATTTTAGCACAGTTCTGAATTTCTATTCATGAAGAAACAAAAACCAAGAAAGCAGAGGCATGACAGCTCAAGAGGAAGGGGTGTGTCAGAGAGGTCTGAATAAATTACAGTGAGATATATGTACGACCATGTTATGACTGGCTCAAACCAATACCCTCAAGTCCTTCCTTTTTATGAGCATAAAATTTAATTTAACTTCAGATTAAAACATAAAAAATAATCCAAACTGAGGTCAGAATATGGAGGTGGGATTTTGAAAGGCATCTCCCAGGGTTTAGTTGCCTGACTGCTGCCAAGATTCAGTGAAGCCTAATGTTCACCTCCCTATTAGAAGTTGTAGGAGTGTCAGATAATTCAGGTCACTTAGTTGTTTGGACATTACAAACCCTTACAGGGAACAGAATGACTGCCTTTATATCTATGCGTATTTTGGTTTTAAATATATTCTGAACAGTAGTTCTAAATAAATTGTATATTTGCATCACCCAGGGGAAATTATTCACACGTCCACAGTGGGGACAGAACTGCACAGGTTTCTTATGTCTGTTATCCCACAGCCCCATGTAAAACTTACTACCCAAGAGGTACTCCTCCAATTCAGAATTAAATGCATATTAAATATCCACACTGGCTTTCCCTCCTCCCCTTCCACACCTCTTCACTTACTCCCCCACCCCATATTCCTCTGTTTCCTCACCTGCCAGCAAACATTCATGTCTAATTTATTTTATTTTCAAGCACAGTTTGATTACATTTCCCCACTATTATTTTTTAAAGACGGATTTTAGCAACATGCCTTCAAACCTTATCAGTTCAAGGGCAAAAACCTGAACATTGGCTGAGGGTAGGTCAGGATCAAGAGATTCTGCATACCCCCTTTAGCTGACCAGCTGGAAGGGAAACTGGCAGGCTAGAAAGCCCTTTGGCTACTCTGTGTGCACAGTAATCCATCTGGTGCATAAGAATTAGGCACATGCTTAACTAGAGGACTAAACGCTCTCCCTGATACCATTTGCAATTTTGCTCCCCCCAGGGATACTGGGTGCCATGCACTCTCTGGGGGTAACTCTCAAGCAATTAAGACCCTTGTGCCAGGATTGCAGCCCTGGTAGAATCCATGAATGTTAAGAAAAGCTGCTTCCCCTCCCCCTCCAAGGAGGGGGAGCTGTACCTCAAGAATCCCTTTTCAAATGACCCCAAATTTGGATCACTAATCCTACCCTTGCCCCCTACGGCACACCTAATTTCAAAAGAATCAAAGTAACCATGGAGATTTTAAAGCACTTTAAAAAGTCCAGCATGAAAGAGAATGCTATTCTAAACCTGAACGATAGCCGAGCTGGCACTCCACTATACCAACAACAACGGTGGAGAAAGGCCCGCACTAATGAAATCTTGAAGAGAAATATTACTTTGGCCAATATAGATAAAGCCAATAAAACATTTAGAAGGAATTTGTGGAGGCAGAGTCAGGAAAACAACGTGGGCAGCTGCATTCAAACACAATGCATCAATTATTTTTCTTAGTCATTGTTTAAAGAAGAAAAAAAATGTGGATCTCCTCTTTGGAATCAAAATCTTCAATCAGAGACATGGACAATCCTTAAAATTATTGCGCAGCAATTCTGTTGTTTTAAGGTTATCACTTGTATAGGTTTAGGTGCCCTCCCACTGTTCACCTTCTGTTAACTGAACACAAGGCCTGGAGCCATCAAACAATAAGGATGTTTACACTACAGCAGCACAACTACAGTGCTGCAGCTGTCCCACTGTACCATTGCGGTGTAGATGCTTCTTTCATCGACAGAAGGAGTTTTTCCATCAATGTAGGTAGTCCACCTCTCTGAAAGATGGTAACTATGTCACAAGAAGAATCATTCCATTGACCTAGCCACATCTACACCAGGGTTAGGTGCGCCAAACTATGGTGCTCAGAGCGTAACATTTTTCACAGCCCTGATCGATGTAGCCTGGTCAACCTAAGTTCGAGGTGCAGACCAGGCTTAAGTGTTGTGTACTTCTATAGCACTATTCCACAAGGGATCAAACACTATGTCCCAAGATCTCTGGGAGGTGGACAACTACTATCCCACCCTCTTTGCAAATGAGGCAAAGTGAGGTTAAGTGGCTTGCCCAAGTCCACAGAGCACGTCAATGACAAAATGATGTGTAGAACCCCAGAGTCCTAACTTCCAGTTGTGTGTTTAGCCAATAGACACCACTTCCTCCCCCATTTAAAAATGTCACCAGGTATCAATTTCATCCCCAATTATTTCTTGAACAGAAATTGCATTTGACCGGACAGATGGAGCAAAAAGGGCTTTGTCTAACAAGCATGACAACTGCGGTTATATTTAATACACTCATAAAATGGTGAGATTGAAGCAGAACTCTGAAATCCTCATTTCCATTTAACCTGTGCATTTATTACATAACAACATACACTGGTAGGAACTCATTAGCAACAAAACCCTTTTAGCAATAAAGAAATGTATTAGACAATCAAATTAGTGTTTATGTAAAATGAAAAGCATTGTAACCAAAAACCCACATTTAAACAGATACAGCAAGAGCACATGATTTTAGACTCTAAGCCACACCTATGTCCATCTACATTAAGGGGCTTAAGCAAGTTAAGCCTTGATTTGTTTTAGTGGTGAATACTACATATAATCTAGAATAGGACTTTCTTCAGAGATTCAGATCATGCTCTCTCAGGCTGCGAGAAAGATGTGCTTTAACTAGTAAACACAAATTATTAAAATCCTCTTTGTTCTGTGGACAAGCCATACATGCATTATCATTGGCCACGCAAAAAAGATTTAAAAAGCTGAAACAAATGTGGTGATAGAGTTTATCCATGAGCGTTAGTCCAAAATGGATCTGACATGCAGCATTCAGTGGCTTGTATATAGTCGGAAACAAAGAACTAAGGATTCTGTTAACATAATACTAGTTTCAAAGAACGCAGACCTGATCCAACATCAGCGGATGAATCAAGACTCCAGATCAATTACTAAAAACTATATGACTCTGGGGGAAGGCACTTACATGCCTCAAGTTTCTTCTCACTTCATAAAATGAGGATATCTGCCTACTTTTAAAAAGTGCTGTCATGCTAAACACTTACTTGTAAAAGACTTCGGTTTTGTTTTCACTGGGGTAGGGGAGTGTTATTAACTCAAGTTAGGTAATGCAAGGTGGATTTTACCTGCCATTTCACTCCGAACCTCACTCGGACTTAGATCATCAAGTTTAAGTTGGCTAACAGATCCCCTCCTCCCTTCATTATTTTAAGACCCACATGATGCCCAGAGTTAAGAAGAGTAGCAGTTTTAACTCGATTTCCTTGTTTTAACCACTTAAAAACAAAATCAGGCTTTTCATAACCCTAATGCACAATGCTATTTTTAAACACCAAGGCAGTGTTTTTGTGTTTTTCTTACACTAAATACAAGGTTCAGGAGAAGTCAGGTATGTGCTTTTACTTCCAAAATAAGGACTCTTGGTACAAATTGTTTCAGTGTTAATTCCAAAGTGAGGGTCGAGCCGAGCCAAGACTAGACAGACAGGGGGGAGGGATAGCTCAGTGGTTTGAGCATTGGCCTGCTAAACCCAGAGTTGTGAGTTCAATCCTTGAGGGGGCCATTTGGGGATCTGGGGCAAAAATTGGGGATTGGTCCTGCTTTGAGCAGGGGGTTGGACTAGATGACCTCCTAAGGTCCCTTCCAACCCTGATATTCTATGATTCTATGACCCCCATTTTAATTACTACAAGATATAAAAATGTAAATTTCTTTTTCATCCTGCCAAATGTAAACTAAAGACATAACAGGTTGTTACAGGTGTGTCTACAACCACAACACCAGATGGTCAGACAAATGATCCTAACTTTTTCTGTTTGTGGTTTGTTTCGTTTTGTTGAAGTATGAAGCTGTATCCACCACTGACTACACAACTATTCTCATGTGGCCCATTCCCCAGCTAACTCTTGAGCTGCTGCTAGTTGTCTGAAAGGATACACTGCAATAAAACAGCTGTGTTAGAGAAGTGGTGATTCTCAGTAATTTCACATTTTCTACAGTGTCTAGAAGCCAGGTGCTGACACACAAACTTAACCACACCTGATCTGGTGATCTGGAACTGAGGCTTAAGTTCAGTATTTGTTTCAGTGGGATCACAGGTCTCAACAGGACTTCAGTAACCTGCCACCAAGTATTATCTCAACCCAGCAACATGCATCTTTCAAGTTTTGCTTTTTTTTTGCACTAAGTGTACAAGTGAAATGTAAGACCAAGTTTCCTTTTGACAAAACAAGTCCAGTGCACTGTGTTTATACCAGACTCCAATATTCCAGATAATCCAATATGGTGGACAAAAGCCATTTTTCCTAAATCAAATGCACTGAGAGCACATGATACTTTATCAGTTAAAAGTCACAATGCATTATTTGTTCTGGACAGTATTAGGTTTTCTCCCTGTCCAAAATGCTGCAACAGATTCCCAAGCCCCTAGTTCCAGCTGTTGCTATCCATCATTCAAAATACTGCCACGGCTCCCAAAGGTATTCCCTCCTCTTCCCTACCTGGCCACTGAGAAGGAGCCTTCGCTCAATTACTCCATCCTAAGAAGTTTACATAATCTGTCTTAAAAACACACACACTGCATACCAGGGGTCTTAGTAATGTTCCTTTAAGATTGAGGGACTGTCAGTAGGATTCTTTATAAATAGGGATTTTTCTGACGGAAGACTATTGCAAGGCAAGATCAAAATGACCCAACTTTAAAGGCAAAGTTGTACATCATTAAGTTTACGATAAATTATTGCCCACTTTAACACTGTGCACTAAATTGACAGTGGTCAAAAGAGGAATATTGAGATGAGACAACACCACGCACCGTTACATTCACCACTCAGAATTATACCCGTAAACAACATAACCTCTCCTACATGTTCGGCAACAGAGGAACAATGAGAAGCTGCTATGTCATGTCCAAGAAATGTAATTCAACAATAGTTTTTTCGCTTCTGTGGATCTATATCCCAACATTTAAATTTAATCATATAATTCTATTCTCAGTGTTAGCGTCCATCTACAACATAACTAACTGTGCACTAACACCATCGCCTGTCTAATAGTTCTAGACTCATATAGCTCTTCCCATACAGTATCTATCTGTTTTAAAAGGAGTTAGATTTTGGGATGTCCTTAACAGCAGAAGACAAATGTGCTAACATGCACAAATACTTTTGGTAAAGACAGGCCCCAAATTAGAAGTGTGCAAAATGGTTAACAGTGTTAACAAATTTTCACTAGGCTTTTTATATACAAGGCTACATACAGTACTCTACAGTAATGGTCCAGAGCAATTTAGTAACACTATTTTGAATCATTACGGTGAAGAATTTTAAATGGGCAAGTTGAAAACTTGTTTGGAGACATGTTAAGACAGGTACCTACTCTTTCCACCTGTGAAAATCCTTCAGGGGTTGACAAGCTAGAAATTTACACATTACTACTAGTTAGTATTAAACAGGTACCACAAATATAAATACCCCGCCCCAACTGACAAAACGGACACCACCTTGAAGTTTGTATCACAAAGGAGTGCAGCCAACCCAATGTGCACAATAGTGGGGAAAAGAGAAATTTTGAACAACAGAACAAAGCCCTTCTCTTGCAGAAAGAACCTTGTGATTATTTTGTTTTGTTTTTTAAACACATCCATTCAGACTAAAACAGGATCTCACTGTTTAAGGTCTTCTCCGAAAGACTCATACAGCAGACTACATGGAACTCAACCCACCTACTTTGGAAAGGGTGGAATCAGATAAGTCAACTCTGTCAGAAATGAACAGCTGGTTCCAGGGAATGCAACTGTTCTAAGCCTGCCATTAGTAAGCTAGTTGTCACTGTGTAGCCAGAGATTTAATAAAACAAGTATTGTTTTAATTCCACACACACACACGCCCTTCTTCCTTCCACACTTTAAATATCACTAAAATCCTGCATAAATTGTGGAACAGTGTTTGTTTTTAAATGGGCAAAACAGTGTTAGAAAAACTAACAATGTTACTACAGTTGTGCAATTACACAGCAGAGTATTCAAAAAAACAAACAAACTTTTGTTTCTGGTCTCCCCATGTTGGTTTTCTGACCCTCATTCCTTGTCGATCAACAAAGCTTTTTCTACAAACCGAAGCAGTTTTACAATCCACTTTAATGCTCCTCTACCTCAGCTTTACTCTGCCCACACCCACAAAACAAAGACAGTTTTATAGTATAGTTGCTTCCTACATTGCTGCGAAAGGTTTTTCCCATCACTGTAGTTAATCCGCCTCTCCAAGAGGCTAGATTGATGGTAGAATTCTTCCATCAACCTAGCTGTGTCTACATTGGAGTTTGGTTGACTTAACTATGGAGTACTTATTTGAATATTGTATTGAATGAAAATCTCAAGGTTTCTTGCACCTGCAGCAAAAGTTAGCAGGTTTGTGCTCCAGAAATCAGGGAGGGAGGCTTACTGCAGAACTTACACAGAAGTTACAGAACTACCAGCAAGTACACAGGACCCTGGCTTTAGCTGTCCTTGAAAACCGTTTAGAACAGTTATATATCAGAAGCTCTGTTTGGTATTCACCAGTTGTTGCTCATATCATTTCCTACATCACGTCAATTGTTTTGGGGGGTTTTTTGCACGTGCTATGAAAACCACCCTTGGTTACCACACTCAGCAGGGAGACAACTAGAAAACCAAGCTCATTATCTTTTTTCCTCCATGCTCTCTCCCCATTGTTTGGGTCCATATCACCACCATGCTTCCTGTCATGCAAGCCCATAATCTGGGCAGGTCAGCTGCCACTCCTCTTTTCCCCAACATCCAGGCTGTGATCAAATTCTGCGGCTTCTTCCTCTACAATAGGTCTAAAATCCACTCCTTCCTTTCGGCCCCAACAACCATTTTTCCCACACCCTAATCATCCCCCACTCCAACTATGGCAACCTGTTCTTTCAGGATCTTTCCAATACTTATCTTACCCCTGAAAACCCTGCTCTGTCCAAAATGTTTTTGCAAAAAGTCTCAACTGTTACTTCAACCATGTCATTCCCTTTGAATCACTTCATTGGCTCCCTGCTGTGTTGTGCCTGGAATCCTAATTTATCCTTGACTTCAAGGCCCAATATTCACAGTGCTCCTGCCTACATCTTTGACCTGGTCTCATTGTGTGTTCCCCTCTCCCTGCCAGCCTTCATACCCCCTTTGTCTCCATGCTTTTCTTCCATGCTGTCCCATATGCATAAAGCCTCCCCAACCTAATCAATAAACCACAACTCGCCACATTTAAAATCCTCATGAAATTTACTTCTGCTGTCTCACCTACTAGATGTGTAAGGAAACATCAGATGCATGATAATATTGTCACCTACATCTTTCCTTCTTCTCTTGCATAATAAGGACACTCACTTATGTCATGCTGTATTATTAGCTTATACGGTCTTCAGGGCAGGGGCCCTGCTCTTTGTTTTGGAACATACTGAGCATATTCCTGGATACTCAAATTGTAAAACAAGTAACAAATAATAATCCCAGTTGCAGCAGGCATGCTTTGAACCCTTCCATCAGTAATCAGTGGGCAGAACTGGAGATAGGGCAATTGAGGAAAAATGTCAGCCAGTTCCTTTAGAAGGGCCCCCCCATATGGTACTAAAAGAAGTTACCCAGAATGCCTGAGACAAAGGGGGAAGGAAAGCCTGGAGATAGCCACATGCACAACTCCATAAGGTAACAAGATCTACAGAACAGATTTAGCAGGGGTTCCAACTTGCACTGTTAGCAAGGCAACACACAGCTTCACAATGACCCTCCTCTTTAATCCCAAGTCTTTACCTACAGTGCATTTCTATCCATCACAATCTCTCCTCACAGCATGGGGTCCTTTTCCTTCCCCCAAAAATCTTTACCAAATGTCTTGATCGAACCATGAAACCACCGCCCGGACACATTTGCAGCCTCTGCACACGTAGACTGGAACGATTATAATGATAGAGTTGGTGTCCTGTTTCCAGCAGCAATGGAGGGAATCTTTGCAAGTACGTAACTCACCAGTGTATAAAAAAAAAAAGGGGGGGGGGTCGAAAGTAAAGAAAGAAAGAGAGGGCTGAAACCGGGGGGGGGGTGCTTCCCATTCTCAGTAATAGCGCATGGAGAAACTCGGGGGTGTCTTGTTCTCAGTGGAGGATGATTCTGAGCTGTTTCCATATGGGGTGACAACAGGAAAACACCGGGGGAGGGGGAAAGAAGACAGGTGCTGCTTTTTTACCCCGGGGCGGGGGTTCAAATCGGAGGGAACAAGGGGAAAGTAGCAAGCAGAGAAGTAAAAAGGCGACTGTCCCGTTTCGGGGGGGGGAGGCAAGGAAATCACTGCCCAGCCAATTCCCAAACGGGAGTGACAGGGGGAGCAGCAGGAAGGGGGGAGGCTGCCGCCCCGGTAACAGCTCGGAGGGGAGGTGAAGATTAGGAGGGAAGCGAGGGAGAAGTTGCACAGATCTGGCAGCGGCTGTAACTTACGCAGCTTTTTCCACATGGCCCGGTGGCAGGCGATGAAGCCCTTGCGCAGGGCCGCGCACACCTCGGCCGGCTCCGCGGAGCAGAACCCCTTCTGCTTCTTGATGAAGCCCCAGAGGTTCTCCCGAGCGAACTGGGCCGCTTCCCGGCCCCCGTGCCCGTCACACACGGCGAAGAAGGCCACGGAGCGGCGGAGGCACCGGCTGGAGCCGGGGGACTGCTCTTCCTCTTCCGCCGCCGCCTTCGGGCTAGCGCCTCTCCGCCGACAGCTCGCGGGCAGGGGGTCCTGCCTGGCCCTGGACTCGGCCGCCCGCTGGCTTCCCGGCACCGATCCGCCCTTGCAAGGGGGGCCCGCCTCCCCGTCGGCCGGCAGCTCCGGCTCCACCACGATCTGGGTCACATCCTCCATGTATTTCCTGCCTCCCTGGTCGGAGAACACGCTCACCCCCAGCGAGTACAGACCCTCCATGGGGGGGGGACCGCAGTAGGGGCTGGGGCCGCTTCTCCGGCGGTAGCAGGCCCCCCGAGGAACCAGCGCGGGGTCTCCAGCCGAGCGGCTCTAGCGCGCTCCCCCCCCGCCGGCAGCTCCAGCCGCGGCCGGTGACTATTGTTTATGTTCGAGGCGCTGTTTGGGCATGTCCGAGACGCGGAACGCGGCGCTCCTGTAACAATCCCCGATGGAACCCGCAGAACCTGAGCGTTCCGGGGCGCAGCGCCCCCTGCCGCACGCCAGGGCGAACTGTACCTCCAGCTCTGCTGGGCGAAACAGCGCCCCCTGCGCCAGGCCCCGCCTCAGGCCTGGCAGCAACCCTCCGCAGAGCTCAGCGTTGTACCCAGCAGTGCCCCCTGCAGCCGCGGGCAGCGAGGGCCTTAGACAATTGCCCACCGTGCGTTAAAAACTTCTGCCGTTCCAAGGTCCACTTCAGGGTAGGGTGACCAGACAGCAAATGTGAAAAATCAGGAGAAAGGGGTAGGGGGTAATAGGAGCCTATATAAAAAAAAAAAGACCCCAAAATCGGGACTGTCCCTATAAAATCGGGACATCTGGTCACCCTACGAAGTTCAGGGGCTTCTCTACAGGGTGACCACTGACCAGTTAGCAAGTATGAAAAATCAGGACAGGGGGTGGGGGGGTAACAGGCACCTATATATACACTGGGATTGTCCCTATAAAATTGGAACATCTGATTACCCTCGTTCTCTATTAAGACTTACATTTTAATTTTACTGAAGATTGCTATAGCACCATAATGTACAGGCACTTTACAAGGAGGGAGTACAGCTTTATTCAATAGGATGCCAGCTACCAAGGCAAAGTCCTGAAACTTACCCCTTGCCCTAGGCATCTTTAAAAACCTTTCACTCTAGTCCCTGATGGCTTTACCTCACCTCACCTTGAAGACCGACTCAGCCTTGCTACCACAGCAGTAGCTCCTACATGGCCCATGGAATAGGGTCCTCACTGACAGAACTGCTAGGGCTAGATCCTTGGTTATATAACAGAACAAGATATGCTAGTTGCCAGAAAGAGCTTTATTTAAAACAAGTTTGTGCCAGGTACTTTATACTTCCACTTTGTATTCCTATAGCACCTTCCACCTAGAAACTCCAAGAGTGTTAAAAACATTGTTGAATTAACCATTTAACCATCACTAAAATACGTGGAAGTAGTGTGGAGTTTTCTTTCATTCTTTCAAATGAGGAAAGCTGGTGGCATCTAAAAGTGGGAAATACGGATTCATGCCCATTTGATATATCCACAATATCAATGATACCCCCAATATATCAATGATACTTTTAACTTCTGAAGTACCCGAAGATCTTAAAACATGTTACAAGCATTAATCAATCAGAATGATCTTGGGAGATCAATATCCCTACAATATTTTACAGCTGGGTATACATACACAGAGACACTACATTCTTTGCAGAAGATCATGCAGCAAGTTGCTACAAGAAGCAGGTACAGAACCCAGAAGTCCTGCCTCTCTCACCTCTCTGCTTGAACCAGCAGAGAAGACTTCTTCATAGGTATATCAGCCACATTAAGACACCTCTTTTACCACAGTGGTTAAAATATTATTTATTAAATTAAATAAGACAGGCACAGCATACCCCGAGAAGCTTTCTACAATCCAGAAAAACAAGATCACTCTATTTCCTTTTTGGCTAATAGACAAATGCAAACCAAACAATTGCGAACAGGATAATTGGCATTGTAAACATCTATAAACCAATCACTATTGACATCAGCTTCCACCAGTAGGTGAACAGAGCCAATTATTATCAGGATGTAGTCAGAAAACAGTACTCCCCACTTGAAGTGAGTGACAAGAAAAATACAGAATAAATAATACCATGGTGTCTGTTTCATCCAAGGAACTATTAAAGTCTCACAATACGGTAAGGAAGTATTCCCATTTCACAGATGTGTAGGCACAGCAGTTATTAAACATAGATTTTCATTAAGTCTAAATGATGCTTTCTAAAACACTTAAAAGTCCAGGTCCCTTGCCTTGAGGGAGCACATCATGGGCACGCAGAGCCAGGAATAAGAACATAGGACTGGAAAGGACCTCACAGGTCATTGAGTCCAATCCCCTGCTATCAGACAACCCTTCATATAATCCCATTCATAAATTTATCAGGCTCCCTCTTAAAACTAGTTAGGTTGTTTTCCCCAACTACTATTGAAAGGTTGTTCCAATATTTATTGGGACAAATCTGCTCTGATTCTGCACAGTATAAATCCCTGAAATCAAATGAATGAATTGTACAGGTTGTAGATCACGGCAAATCCTAATTCCTGTTGCTAGATTTAAAAGATTAATTAGAACCAAGCAGACTAACTCCCATTCCTGTGCTCTCTGTATATGCATACAGGTTATTCTGATATTTGTGAAGCTCACCAAAATAGGGAAAAGTCAAGGGGAATATCTAATTCATTATGATGATTAAAAGAACCAGTGGTTTACGAATTCCAAGATGTTCCTTTTTCCCCCTTTTCATCCTGATGAGATGTCATATTGTGCTTCCAAATGGAATCCAACATTTCATAATTCGTTGGTGATGTTGCATTCCGGACAAATTGATTTATTTCTGGTTACTAGAATTATTTATTAAATATTTTATAATCAAAGTATTTTACCTCATACAGATCATATAACCAAATTAGAGGAGAGTTGGTGTTTTTTTGTTGTATAACAGCCACACCCCAAACGTGTAACTGGACACACAAAAAATCCCAAAACAAAGGCTTTAAAATATCTTGGGTGTGGAGCTGCTGATGATTATGCAGCATGCTAAAGTACATTCCTATTTGGTAATTTGTTCTTGTATTCTTATACTCTTCAAAAAAGCTCAGTTCAACCCAACCAGATACAGTGACATACCCTGTATACAAAGGGTGTACAGGTGGGTAGAGAAAGATGTTGGTTTCATGAAGACTCATTATCTAGGCCCCACACTTCAAGACCCAAATAATTTGCATATATCAAGTGAAATTAACTATTTCTATGTGCATTATATGCCCATATGTATATATTTCCTTCTCCTATAACCCACTGCCCTTAGTTAAAATCGACAGAAAAGAGCAGAGATATTTCATACATATAACCTCTTATATCTAAAATAGTTGGGGCATGGGGGGATTGGTTTGGGTTGTTCTGGGGGGTTTTTTGGTGAACAGTGAGGGCTCATCTACAGGAAAAAGTTGGTATTTAAACCAAGATAGTTAAACTGACACAATCGCCTGTGTAGACTCTTATTTTGGTTTAAGACTGGCTGATTGCAGTTTAGTTTAAACAAATTCCTTACCGATTTAAGTAAAATCAAAATAAGCCTGGTTTACACTGAAATAAGAGCATCAATATTGCCTTTTATCCCAATTTAACTCTGTTTATTTAAAATCCCATCTTAAATTAAACTGGTGCAGCTTCTCACATAGACGAGCATTAGGTTTTATTCCAGTTTAAACATGTTTTATTTTGGTTTTAAGTCAACTGATGAAACAGGTTTAAGCTAAACTCAAATAAGCCACTCAAACAGAAATAGGAGTGGCCTTGTCTTCACTAAGGAAAAAAAGGTGTATTTTTAGCACATTAGTTAATATATGTTAAAATCCCAGCGTAGACAAGGCAATTGTAGTTTTAACTTGTTAGCTAGTTGAGGAAAACCCTAGGCTCCCCGTAGGGAGATGTTAGCTAATACATGTTAAAAGTACACCCTTTTTCCTAGCCCTGGTCTATGCTTAAAACTTAGGTCAGCATAGCTACAGCGCTCAGGGACTGTGGAAAATCCACCCTCCTGAGTACGGTAGCTATACTGACCTAACTTCCGGTGTAGACACAGTTAGGTTGAAGGAAGAATGCTTCCGTCAACCTAGCTCCAGCGCTTGGGGAGGTGGTGTTCCTACAACAATGGAAAAACCCCTGCCATCATTGTAGGTTGCATCTACACTACAGAGTTATGCTGGCATAGTTATGGCACCGTAACTATGCAGCTACATTGCCACTGTCAGAACGTAGGCAGGGCTAGTTTCTACAAAGGGGTGTGCACCAGTTAACGTACATTGGTTTAAAAAATCGATTTAAATTAAACCAGAGCAACATCGGTGTTTAGACAAGGCCTAAGGTGGGCTCTGACATTTTGTGGTACGGTAACCTGTAACACTATTGTTTTAGCAGCTCAAGCCTGGTGTACACTATAAAGCTTTCTG
Organism: Macrochelys suwanniensis; assembly: GCA_033296515.1. Lineage (NCBI taxonomy): Eukaryota > Metazoa > Chordata > Testudines > Chelydridae > Macrochelys > Macrochelys suwanniensis. Next base: position 18,160,894 of record CM065791.1, on the reverse strand, counting down.
GGAAAACTTGCCTTCTGTCAGCATGCATCCACCTTCAGTTTTGATAAAACCTTATACTTCTGCCAATAAATGTATACCCCAGCAGCATAAGTTCTCTACCAGCACTCTTCCACCGGTACAATGCCCGGGTGGACACTCCATGAGCTGTACTCCACCAAACAGCCCTCCAGCAACAATCCCACAATGCCGCTGTCCCCACAGCAGTAACCACCTCTGTCAAATGTTTGAACTCCTCTACCTAGGGGTCACAGCAGCCAGGAGCTATATACATACACCTTTAAATCCCCAGCATGTTTTGGAAATGCCTTTCTTCCTGCTAACCCATCTTTGCAAGCTCACACGTATGGCTCCACATAAAGCTAAAACTGCAGCTAAACCTTTTGCTTCTGCCTGTTCCAGGAAAGAAATCCTGGATTTCGTCAGTTAATGGGGGAAAGGAGCAGCACTGCAAAATTCCCACAAGAGTAAGATGTTTATTTGAACAGTGCCAGGGAGATGCAGTAGCTGGGGTACAGCAGGGATGAATCCCAATGCTGGGAAAAGGAAAAGGAACTGCAACAGTGCTACCAAAAGGAGGGCAACAAAAAGGTCTGGTGCTGCTCCCCAGAGCTACTGCTACTACACAGAGCTAAATGCCATACTGAGCAGGAACCCCACCACCAATCTGTGAGTGGCAGTGGACCCTTTGTGATTTCTGGAGGATGGCACTCCAGAATGGCACAGTGATGAAGAGCTCACTGAGGAAGGAGGACATAGAAGATGCAGAGCCAACAGACAGCCAGGTGCTCTTCTAGTCCCAGCCAAACCCAACCCAAATGAACCCAGAGAGTGAACCCACTGAAAAAGGGGACTCGGGAATTTGTAATTTACTGCCCCTTTTAATGTTCCAAAGGTGTGAATGCTTGTATGTGTTGCCAGTCCCTTCCCCAATTCAAGGCGTAATTGGCCTTGGTAAATAAACTCAGCCCTCTTTTCTTTGGTTAATATTTTCCAAGCCCTCCACATTATATATGGTAAGTGGTATGCAATATATTCAACTCTAATTCAAATTATTACATCTCTAGTGACAGAGAGAGTGGATATAAACATTTTGAGTTTGCATTGTTACTAATTTAAAAATAATGAGGGACTGGATGCCTTCGGGGTTTTGCAATGGGAGACGGAGCCTTTCACCTCTAGAAAACTGGTGTTCAAGTTCGCTAATTAGCAATTGGTGCTTTGACAACGTGAAATGCAAATATTAAACCCAGCCAGGTTGATAGTGGCCAGAGGTTATTTACCCTCTAGTTGTTGCTAGGTGGCCTAAGTGAAGTGAGTTGGCAGTCTCAGTAGAATTGCTAGTGGGCAAGTATCTATGGGTACATCTACACTGCAAATTGAGGAGTAATTGTAGCATGGTAGGCACACCTACGCTAGCTTTAATCTACCTAACGTGGATAACAATAGCTGTGAAGATGCAGCAACACAGACCCATTCATAAGTGGCAACTCGAGTACATACCCAGGGTCCCTGGCAGATGTGAAGTGGGGCAGCTGGCTCACACTGAAGCCTGTGCCACAGCATCTTCATTGCCATTGTTATCCACACTAGCTAGATTAAATTTTGATCAGATATGCCTACCGGCCCCACAATTACACCTTAAACTGCAGTATAGACATACCTTTAATTACAATTACCTCCACAAACAGCATCCCTCCCTATTGTTAATCTTCCTCAGACAAGCTAAGGATTGGAAAGGCATGGAAACCGATCTCCCCCTTGCGACCCTTTCCTGTCAGGGTAGGGATGAAGTACACTGACCAATTAGGATGGGGAAGTTTGTACTACCTGTTCTTTGGATAAGACGTTTCCATCCTGGTGCTGGCCGTTGGACACTGCATCAATCACCTGCAGTAATTCACTATTTTAAATGAACACAAGATACAGGGTCACATACAGCTTCCCTTGTATCTAATTGCTTATATACAGATAGAGAAAAAATCATAAGAAATTTGAGAGTAAAATGATTTAACTGTTTTCATCTCACTACTTAAAAATGATTCAGAGATACAAGAGGTCCAGCTGGCCAAACTACAGAAAGACAGCAGTTTAGATTCTCTTCGCCACTCTAGAACGTTCTATATGCCCTAGGATCAATGCACTCTTCTCTTACTATCCTGACATTCTTTCCCAAACTTGATTGTAAGACCAACAGAGATGAAACCTACAAAACATTACATTTACTTCTCTGAAATGGAGCAAGCAAAGAATAATGTCGGCATAAAGAAGAAAACTTTTTCTGACAAGAGGAATGTTCACACAAATACTCTCCTTTGTGTAGTTTTACAGGAGTCAATGCACCAGACTGCTGGTCTACAGCTTAATTATTTCCCGTTAGAAGCTTACAATTTTAAACTTCCAACAAATTCCCCATAATACTGTTTTAAAGGTTCCTGTAATGTCCACATCAAGAAGATAGAGCTCGTCCATGTTAGGCATGTAAATTAACTTCCTTCCCACTTCAAAATAAGCAGATTATGTTACAAATGCAAGTAGAGTATTTTTACATTTTTCCTAGCAAGCTAATCCAATAATTTAAAATATCTATTTTAACACAACTGCTGAAGTGTGAACAAACATCTCAATCATGCCAAAGCTTAAAGCCCTCATCTTTGTTAAGAAGTTTCAGAGAAAACACAAAATACGGGAGAATATTGTCTAAACCTTTTGAGAAATCTCACTTTTCACTGGTATTTTAATGAAAAGCTTCAATTACACATGGGAATACTCTCATCTATGTGAATATGTCAACTGGATTCATGCAAGTATCTTACCTTTAGAAAATGAATGTAAGGAACAACATTGTTTTGTCAGGAGATGGACTAGGTGAGGACTTTTCCATCTGTAATATCCAGGATTCTTTTTTTCCCTGTAAAACAGACAAAGCACTTATAGAGCATCTTTCACCGAAGAATCTCAAAATGCCTTAAAAGTATTTATCTTTTTGACCCAAAGTAATCTAGGGACCATGATAGGTATTCTAATTACAGCATACTTCCCGAATGAGGGGGGTTAAAGAAGCCTCCCATTTCTCTCTGTGAAGTAGATATTAGATCTGTTTTACAGGTGGAAGAAAGTGAGGCAGAACGGTTAAGTGATTTAGCTAAAGTCACAAAACTAGTCAGTGACAGAACTAAGAAAAGAAACTAGGAGTCTTGACTCCTAGCTTGCTGCTCTAACCATGAGACTCATGTCTAGCCTCATAATAGATCTTTAGTATTTATTTCATACATGCATACAAACGTCCTCAAAAAAATCTCTATTCACAAACACATATATATAAAGTTGCAACTAAAATTATATCCATATAATTTGTTATATCAATAGAACTTGTGGCATTAGTTTTTCAGGAACCATCACTTTGAGTTCAGTGCCATGGTAAAAAAACTCAAGCAGGTCCTCCCCTCTTCTTTCTAGGCTTAAGTACTAAGTGGTAGAACATTAATTTAGTTGTTCACAATGATTTAACCTTCCTCCACATTGCCAAAAGTGATCACTTTTTAGTGAGCTAAGTTTAGTTTTGGAAAACTTTAGGCCATGGGAACAACAGGATCAAAGTACATCAGCATGAACTCATGCCTCTATGTTTCCTCCATAGACTCTCCCCATCTGCATTTATTCCAAGGGGAACTTTTAGATGATACTGTAGCAATCAAGGTCTCATTTGCACTCAGAATACACTAATAAACAGGAGGTTGTGGTCTGATTTCCTTATATGACATTTCCATTGTCCTCACTTTAGGCTGATTAGTTTCTTCACTGATTTTTCAAAGGCCAAACTGAAACATGGAAAAAGTAAATGAAGACATGAGATGTGACATGTACTTTGTGTTATTTAAAAAATAACTTTTCATAATCCAAGGTATTAGGGAAAAAAGGAAGTTTGTTTACAAAGCATTTATAAGATGAGAGTTTCCTTTGTTTTTATTTCCTATACAACTATATATACACACTTAAAATACCAGGGACTATATAAGTCATTGAACTCTTTTCTCCTATCCCATACCACAAACTCATGTAAGGCTCTTTCTGAAGATAGGTCTTTGCTCCACAGTCAAAGGCCTGATCAATACTAGCCTTGAAGTGATGGCAGAAGAACTACTGACTTCAATATGAAAAAATATACCCTTGACTGACACAGCTATGCCAACCTAACCCCCAGTGTAGACACAGCTATATCAATGGAAGAATGCTTCTGTCAACGTAGCTACCATTGTTCGGTGAGGTGGTTTTCCTGTACCAATGGAAAAACCCCTTCAGTTGGAGTAGGCTGTGTCTACACTATGAATTACGTCAATTTATCTACAGAGACTCCTATAACTTGTATTATATTAATAGACCATTGATGTTGATTTTCAATAAGTCTTGGAGCTCTGGGGAAGTTCCAGAAGACTGGAATAACACGAATGTTGTGTCAATTTTTAAAAAGGGTAATCCGGATGACCTGGGTAATTATAGGCCTTTCAGGCTGTCATTGATCCTGGGCAAGATAATGGAGCAGCTGATACAGGACTCAATTAATAAAAAATTAAGTAAGGGTAATGTAATGGAAAATAGATCCTATCAGACTAACTTCATATCTTTTTTTGATGAGATTACAAGTTTGGCTGATAACGGGAATAGTGTTGACATAACATACTTAGTCTTTTCCAGGGCATTTGACTTGGTACTGCACAACATTTTGATGAAAAAACTAGAATGATATAAAATTAACATGGCACACATTAAATGGATTAAAAACTGGCTACTAGGTCTCAAAGTAATTGTAAATAGGGAATTGTCACAGAGCAAGTGTGTTTCCAGTGGGATCCCGCAAGGATGAGTTCATGGCCCTATGCTATTTAACATTTTTATCAATAACTTGGAAGAAAACATAAAATCATCATTGATAAAGTTTGTAGATGACACAAAAAATGGGGAAGTGGTAAATAACAAAGAGGACAGGTCACTTATTAAGAAAGATCTAGGTGCAAGCTAATAATATGCATATTAATACCACTAAATGTAAATAAATGTATACATATAGAAACAAAGAACATTGGCCATGCTTACAGAATGGGTGACTATTCTGGGGAGCAGAAAAAGATTTGGCAATTGTCATGGATAATAGTTGAATATGAGCTCCTAGTGTGATGCTGTGGCCAAAACAGCTAATCAATCCTCGGATGCACAAACAGGGAATATCGAGTAGGGGTAGAGAGGTTATTTTACCTCTGTATTTGGTATTGATGTGGACCACTGCTGGAATACTGTGTCCTGTTCTAGAGCCCACAATTCAAGAAGAATGTTGATAAATTGAAGAGGGTTCAGAAAAGAGCCACAAGAATGATTAACAGATTAGAAAACATGCCTTATAGCGATCAATTCAAAGATTAAAATCTATTTTGCTTAACAAAGAGAAGGTTAAGGGGGGACTTTAATACAGGCTAAGTAAGTACCTACATAAGTGACAGGATATGCCGGAATAGTCTCTGTACTGTAGACATACCCAAAGATGTCTTCTGACTTTGGCAACTTGGGCATGCATAATTGTTATTAATATAATAGAAGTGCATCAAAGAGGTCATTGAATGGTAGAGATTCTGCTTATAAATTAATAATATGGCTTAAAGGAGTAAATTAGTTTTTAGCAACCAGAAGAGTAGATGATTATTACAAAATAAAAACAGATAAGCAGTGTATGTAAGCATTGCAGAACAGTTACAGTGAATAAAGTAGGTCAGCCAGTTTCTATAATTAAAGCCAGCTAAATGAAGAAAGCAAGCATATTTGTCAGACATAATAAGGCCAAGTGACAAATCTCAAACAACAGAATTCATAGAGATGGAACATAATGCATGCTAATAAATTGAGGCCAGGAAAACAAGCTCAAAGTGAGACATAGATAACATTATTAGAAGTAACCACACTCCTGCCTATTCAATATTTTCCAGAGAGTTAAGAAATGTACATTGTACATTTCTCAAATTAAATCTCTCCCAATCGTGAGAAATACACAAGTACAGAAAATCCACAGACAGCCTTTTTAATAAGGTTAATAAACATTAATGTAAAATTTAAAATAGTAAAAAAACAATTGTGCGATCTTTATTTTGGGGAAGTTATGTGGCCTGTGTTGTACAGATGATCAGTGCTCCTCTCTGGCCTTGAAATCTATGAATCTTGGGCACATCAACTGCTTTCTGCCAATCTGTGAAATGGATAGGATAACCTCACAGAGCTTTAGTGAGGGTTAATTAATTTTTTAAGTATTTTGTGGTTATATAAAAGACTATTAATAAAGTAGATTAGGGATAAAGTAATAAGTATTATTAAACTTATTGTACTGGCCCTTTGTATAATTCTATTATAACTTCATTGATTCATTTATTCTTAAGGGGAAACTCATTCCTACCCAGTGAGGATGTATCCTGTTATCGATGCCGCAGAATCATCAGACAATAACAGAAGTATGCTAGCCAACATTTTGAGAGAGAAAAAAAGAAAGAAGAGAAATAATGGTCACTGATACTCTCTCAAGGGAAAAAATCCTAAAAGGACAATATCCTCTTGCAACCTGTATTTGAAAAACAAACACCTTTGACAGGGACATCTACGAGATTATTGGAAACAGATGAAAGCCCAATCCCTTGGAACTTTTAGAAAGGATAAAGTAATATGTTGCTGGCAGCAATCCTACATTGACCATGGCAGGTTGGACCAAACCTGGATCGAGGCTGAAACACCATTTCCAAATAGTTAGAGATCTGTGTTTTTATCTATCCATGTCTGCAATAAAAACATTTACAATATAGAAGTCCCTAACTCAAAGTCATGGTTTAACTCATGGCATTTAATTGTAGCAATTGATCCTGAGCCATATAGTAATTCACTGTAAGAGACCTACACTCTGCAGATTTCTGAGAATGTCTGCTGTGCATATTCTCACTTTCTGCCTGCATTCTGCTTGGGTAGGGGGCTGCAAAGAGGCTTCTTTTTCAGACTAGATGGTCCTAATATTCCTTGTGTTCCTACAATCTATGAGTCTATGAACTGTGGCAGAGAACTAGCTATCACAATCCTTAATGGGATGGGTAGACTCTATAAGCAAAGCAAGTTAGAGAAAATAACTTTGAAACAACATGGTAAGAAGAAAAATGGGACAGTGGCTAAAACCAAAGCAGCCTGTGAAGAACTTCAAAAAGATCTCACAAAACTAAGTGATTGGGCAACAAAATGGCAAATGAAATGTAATGTGAATAAATGTAAAGTAATGCACATTGGAAAAAATAACCCCAACTATACATACAATATGATGGGGCATAGGCGCCGACTCCGTGGGTGCTCCGGGGCTGGAGCACCCACAGGGAAAAATTGGTGGGTGCTCAGCACCCACCGGCAGCTCCCCGCCAACCCCGGGGCCCGCGCCCAGCTCCCCGCCAGCCCCGGGACCCACGGCAAGCTCACCTCAGCACCGGGAGACGTTGCAGGGCCCCGCAACGTCACCCGGCGTCATCCCCCACCGGCGCCACCGGAAGTTGGCGCCTGTGGATGGGGGCTAATTTAGCTACAACTAATCAGGAAAGAGATCTTGGAGTCATCGTGGATAGTTCTCTGAAGACATTCACACAGTCTGCAGTGGCAGCCAAAAAAGCAAACAGGATGTTAGGCATCATTAAAAAAAGGGATAGAGAATAAGACTGAGGATATTTTATTGCCCTTATATAAATCCATGGTACGCCCACACCTTGAATACTGCGTACAGATGTGGTCTCCTCATCTCAAAAAAGATATACTGGCATTAGAAAAGGTTCAGAGAAGGGCAACTAAAATGATTAGGGGTTTGGAATGGGTCCCATATGAGGAGAGATTAAAGAGTAGACTTTTCAGCTTGGAAAAGAGGAGACTAAGGGGGGATATGATAAAGGTATATAAAATCATGAGTGATGTGGAGAAAGTGAATAAGGAAAAGTTATTTACTTGTTCCCATATTATAAGAACTAGGGGCCACCAAATAAAATTAATGGGCAGCAGATTTAAAACAAATAAAAGGAAGTTCTTCACAGCACCCAGTCAACCTGTGGAACTCCTTTCCTGAGGAGGTTGTGAAAGCTAGGACTATAACGGGGTTTAAAAGAGAACTAGATAAATTAATGGAGGTTAAGTCCGTTAATGGCTATTAGCCAGGATGGGTAAGGAATGGCATCCCTAGCCTCTGTTTGTCAGAGGGTGGGAATGGATGCCAGAAGGGAGATCACTTGATAATTACCTGTTAGGTTCACTCCCTCTGGGGCACCTGGAATTGGCCACTGTCAGCAGACAGGATACTGGCTGGATGGACCTTTGGTCTGATTCAGTATGGCCATTCTTATGACAGTAGAGAGACAAGGTGGGTGAGGTAACATCTTTTATTGGACCAACTTCTGTTGGTGAGAGAGACACAAGCTTTTGAACCATACAGAGCTCTTCTTCAGCTCTAGCGTCATTTCTATAATCAGTCAAAGTTTGCACCCACAGTAGGGGGAAAAAAAGCTATATTTTTGTTTTAGCTAACACATGGTAATTTACACAATGTAATATTCCAGTAAGGACAAGGCAGTTGTAGTTTTAACACGTTAGCAGGTTCAGGTAAAACTAAGCTCTTGCTTCTCCCTAGTGTTTGCGACCTCAACCTGCTAAAACGTCAAATAATCTTGTCCACACTAGAATTTTACTAAGTAATAATTAATGCATGGTAAAAAAAAACAAAAAAACCCACCCTTTCTCTTAGTGAAGGCATGGCTGAAGGATACTGGGATCCACATTTTAGCTCATAACAGAAAAAAAGAAAATTACACTCCCAGGTTAGGAAGTTCCTGAATATGTAGAGCCCGGACCAGCCTTTTTGCTTGTATGCTCTCTCTCTCTCCCCCCACCACCCCTTCTTTTATTAGACTGTACCTCCTTCATAGCAGGGACAGCCCCCAGTGTTTTTTTGGGCAGGAACACGACATGAATACGGAAAATCATTTTGAAGCCAATGTGGTGGGGACAGGACACAGGGCATTGCATGGCACCAGTGACTAATTCACAGCTTCTTCTCTCCACAAGAGCCGGGTTTTCCTCTCACTGACACCAGATTTAGGCTGCTGGATCTCCATGAATTCCACTCGCCCCACATCTTCCCAGCCTTTCTTCCGAACCATCTCCCTCTTTCATCCCACCGAAATGCACCCCCCTTTCCCCCTGCCCGAAATGCACCCTCCTTCGCCCCCTCTGCCCGAAATGCACCCCCTTCCCTCCCCTCTCGGCCCAAAATATACCCCCTTCCCTCCTCTCTGCCCGAAATGCACCCCCTTTCCTCCCCTCTCGGCCCAAAATATACCCCCTTCCCTCCTCTCTGCCCGAAATGCACCCCCTTTCCCCCCTCTGCCCAAAATGCACCCCCTTTCCCCCCTCTGCCCGAAATGCACCCCCTTTCCCCCCTCTGCCCGAAATGCACCCCCTTCCCTCCTCTGTGCCTGAAATGCACCCCCTTTCCCCCCTCTGCCCAAAATGCACCCCCTTTCCCCCCTCTCTGCCCAAAATGCACCCCCTTCCCCCACTCTCCCCGAAATGCACCCCCTTTCCCCCCCTGCCCAAAATGCACCCCCTTCCCCACTTTCTGCTCCCCACTTTCTACTCCACCTCCCCTTCTCATTCACCCCACCCCCCCCTACACCGTATCCTCACCCCATCCCCCCCTCCCTGACTTCACCTCCCCCGGGCCCCCCCTCTGCCGGCCCTTCCGCCCCCTCACACCTCCCCCCGTCTCCCGCCCCCTCCTCCCCGGCTGCGGCCCAGCGGGAGCAAATCACCCCCCCCCCCGCCCGGCCTCATCTCCCCACCCCCTCGCCGTGCGCGCTCTCTGGCGCCGCCGCGGCCGCCGGCTCCTCCTGGCCCTGCCCGGGCGGAGCGCGTCCGGGTTGCTGCTGGGCGGTGGGAGCCCCCCGGGTGCGGGGCGGGGGAGCGGCGGCGGCTCCGCACACCCAAGATGGCGGCGGTGGAGCTGGAGTGGGTGCCCGAGACGCTCTATAACACGGCGATCTCGGCCGTGGTGGATAGTTACGGGCGGGCCCGGCGCCGCGACATCCGCTCTCTGCCCGAGAACATCCAGTTCGACGTGTACTACAAGGTGAGCGGGGCCGGGCCGGGCCGCGGGCGGACCCGCTCCCTGGCCCCGACAGCCCGCTCGAGGGGGGGGGGCCCTCAGGCCCTGTTTGCGCCCCCCCCCCCCCCCCCCCGGGGCTAGGCTCAGGCCGGGGCGGCCGTGGGGGGAGGCTCCTGGGTCCGAGCCTCAGTCGGGGCTGCTGCTTCTCCTTCCCCGGCAGGCGCAGGGAGGGGGGCCCGTGAGGTGCTGGCTGGGTAGGGAACCCCCTAGGGGGTGATGATTGGGGGGAACCCCAATATTTGGGGGGGAGGATAGTGGATTGTGGGGGAAGAGCGAGCCCTATGGGGGGGGGGCGGAAAGGGAGGCCTCCCTTCATTTTTAGAGAGGGAGACTTGGGAGGGCGAGTTTAGTATTTCGGGGGGGGGGTGTCTTTCCTTTTGCGGGGGGGGGGGAGAAGAGTAAGATGATGCTCAGGGTAGAGGGACCAGAATCGTCTCCACCTTATCCTTTCTCCACTGACCTCCTCGGGGGAAACAGCAACCACGTGAAAAGGTTGGGACCTTGCTTTAAACCACTTAATTAGTTGACCTTAGTCTTGTCATTTGCGGGGATGTGGGGGAGACTCTTCTTCTTGCTCCCCGAAGTCTAGAGTCAGTATAAAAGGTGTCAAGTATCAGAGGGGTAGCCCTGTTAGTCTGGATCTGCAGAAGCGACAAAGGGTCCTGTGGCACCTCATAGACTAACAGAGGTGTTGAAGCATAAGCTTTCGTGGGTGAATACCCACTTCTTCAGATGCAAGCAGTGGAACCTATAAAAGGTGTGTTCACTTCACGGGTGACGGCCACTAGATTGGCATTTCATGTCAAAGAAGTGTTCAAAATGAGCATCCTAGGGAGCAGGGGGTTCTAGAGCCCTCTAGTAGGCCCTGAGGTGGGGGCATTGCCTTTTCACTATCAAGTCAGAAAGCTTTTAACGAAATCTAGTGTGCTTTAAAGGGAAAATAAACCTTTTTTCAGAAATATCTTTGAAACACATAACGGCCCTCGTATCAGCATAGAGTAGCAGTATTCAGAGGTAAGGATGATCACTTGAGACAGGAAAATCTTTCTTCCCAGAGGGTGACAGGCAAGGAAATTTACATATGCTAGATATTATTCATCTGCATTATGTATTAGGTTAAGTGATATGGAAAAGTCTCTCATGCGTACACTCATGGATAGTATGGCTGTAGAGAGTGTTTTATGGTGAGCTATTAATTTAACACCTTTTTGTGACTAACCTGAAGGAGTGCTTTGATTTTTGTGTGTGTGTTTTTTAAACTGTCAATAGATGTAACCACTGATCATCAGAATTGACTGGAGCTGTCTCTCATGGTATTTTTTTCACAAGCAGTGGTATATTTCAATAATCACTAAAGATACACAAAGAACGGGCTTTTAGGGGTAGTATTACTTGAAATTTTTTGTTATATTCACTGTCTTTTTATTCCTGAATCCTTGAAACCTGTTCTGTAAGGGAGGTTAATAGGTAACTGACTTCTTTTACTATGTGTTCAGGTTGAATCTGATTCTCTTTGATTGTTCTTTTTCCATTATGGAACAATTCAATCCATCTGATTGATAACAAGACTTCTCTCTAGTCTCCCCTTTATGCTCACATACAGGAGTATGTGGCCCTGGTCGGGGGCGGCTAAGAAGTGAACATGCAAACCTTGTTCCTGTGTTACCTGACCTCAAGAATCATTTTTCTGTCACACTAATCAGGGACCTTTGGTACTAAAACATCAACTTACATCCATTTAAAAATATATATTTTTGCTAAAGAATATACCGAAAATCAAAATTCAGAATCTCAGGAATCTGCAAAATGTGTATAGCTTGCATTCCCACTAAATAAAATGTTGATTTATGTAATTTCCACATGTAGAGTAAATAAAACTACATGACACTGTTTGTTGAATGTCTTGCATAATAGTTTGTATTGTCATCTGTGTTTTTCACTTTGTGTCTTTGTTCATGTCCTTAAGTATGGTTTAACTATGGATGTAGCCTAATTTAGGCACCGATGCTAGAAGAAACTTTGCACTCATACAGAACCCATTCATTTCAGTGTATGGAGGTGTCCATGTAGATGCAAAAGTCTATGTGCATGAAGCTCCTTGTAAAATCAGGCCCTAGACCAGCGGTGTCCAACAGAAATTTGATGCTAGCTGCACTGCTAGCACGCTTGTGGTTTTGAATTTTTCTTATTAGCCACATTATAAAAAAGCCACATGCATTAGCCACAATTCAATAGCCTATTAGCCACATGTGGCTAGTAGCGAACGTATTGGACACTGCTGCCCTAGACTGTAAACTCTTTGGAGAAATGACTGTCTTTTTGCTGCATGTCTCTGGAGCACCCAGTAAAATGGGTCCTCGATTGGTGCTCCTAGGCACTATTGCAATACAAACTAATAATGTGGCTGAATCAGATTGATACTGTTGGCCAGAGATATGGCTGGAGCCAAACTGTATTATAAAACCATTTTGTTTTTTGGGGGAAAGGGGTGATTTTGGTTGGGGTTGGGGGTTTTTTTGGTTTGTTTTAAATAGCCAAAACTTTCAGAATACTGGTGATTTTCAGTCCCCAAGTTGAGATAGTTTAAGGAGGCCTGATTTTCAGAGGGCAGATGCTCAGGTCCTTTTAAGATGTTTTAGGTAGGAAAACCAAAATTCACTAGTACTCTAAGGTTTGTCTACATTGGGCGTTAGTCCTCACCACTTGCCAGTAAATTCTAATGCACACAAGCATATTGTGCGCTAACTGGCCTGTGTGGACTCTGCTGGTGCATGCTAGAGTTCCCTAGTGTGTGTGTTAATAAAGTACTGTTTGAAACAAGCCTACGTTAAAGTGCACTAAAGAACTTCTAGTGCCTCTGCCATCATGTAGGCAAGCCCTTAGACAATCTTGGCTGGTGTTCACTGTATTTACATAATTGTTGGTCCCATGGAGATAGGGCCTCAGTGAACTGTTAACACTTTTTTCTCCTTGGTATCTATTCTCTGGGTATAATTGAGGAAAAGTAATTGTCTGATTGATAAGCATTAGCAATATTGAACGTCAGCTAGTATGTAGTGGATAATAAATGCGTAAATGGCATATACTGGCTTTCAGATTTTGGAGAGAGAACCCCTTTCTAGCTGCAGATGTTTAAAGGGATAAAACCTTTTGTCTGTCACATTTATGATTGCAAATAAGGGTTAGATTTATATGCAGGGTTTCCCCAAAATCCAACTAACTTTGTAACCATTTGTGTTTATGAAAAACTTCACTACCCGTTCTGCAAAAATAAGTGTGGTAACTAACCCTGGTCACATTCCTCCTTCATCAAGATTATTAATATTAACTAATTGTGACCCTTCAAAGCTGTAAATGTATTTTGTATATCATAGTCGATATAACCACTTGCAAAACCATCACTAACTACACCATTTATAGCTTCCAAACTTCAAAATAGTTCCATTGTTCCTCAAAGCTCCAGGTCTCCCAGCTGGTTCACTTGAAATAAAAAAATCATAGGTAGGAATAATGGTCAAAATAGAGAATTTATTTAAAGCCTCTCATGTGGCGTTGAGAAGTATAACATTTAATGGTTTGGGCCCTCGGACCTGAAAGACTGCCTCTTTCCCTGTGTAGCATAGCAACACTTGAAATTAGCAGAGACGCTCAAACTGACAGCCCTCATATTTTAAAATGGAGGGAGGGAATTGCTGGCAGAACTTGTATATTCTCTTAGGCTATTTAGGGAGTCGAATCTGGTTGTGGGGTAGTATTTGTGGTGGACTTAAGTGTTTAGTGGGCAACTTGTAATAAGAAATGGTCTATCCTGGGAAGTTACCGGGACAGCAAAGACATTTATATTAAGAATGTTTATCTTCCTACAGCATTGTTAATAAATTGTTGAGGTGTTTAAAAGCATTGCAAGGCCCTCTTATTAAATGTAAGCGAACTAGCAGTGCCATATCAACGTGACTTTAAAGGAAATAGCATTTGTCTAACCAGCTAAAGGCAATTTTGTGGATCCATTATTTGGATTTTCAAGAAGTTTTTGAAAGAATCCCTCATAAGTGACAATCAGGGCCAGCCTTGTGGGTGGGCAATGTAGGCAACTGCCCAACAGTTAAGGGGGTGCCATCCAAGTACCTCAAGCTGCCAAGTCTGGGCTGCCGGAACGGGGGTGAGTGCAGTTGAGCCCAGGGCTGGAGTCCAGGGCCAGCTGGGGTGCGGGCAATGCTGCCTAGAGCTGCCAGCAGCAAGAGCAGGTGAGCCAGCCCCTAGGTCCGCCTTTCCCACGGGCACGAGTGGTGGTCTCACACCTGCTCTCCTCCTGCTAGGTGGTCAGGGGGTATATGGCCGTGGGAGCCCCTGGGCTCAGAAACTCCTCCCTGTGCAGCCCACCTGGGCTCCACAGCCCGGAACTGATCCTCATACCCTGTGCACCACGCTGCTGGTCTCAAACTCAAAGAAATGGAGCCAAAATACAAGTTCACCCAGGGCGTCTGGCCCTGGTGACTATTAAGGAAAATCATGGTGGAGTTAGGTGCAGAGTTCTAATGTAGATTAAAAACTAGTTAAAGGAACACTATCAATAGTTTTTTTTAAAAAATCACATTTCTGTTTAAAAAGCTTTAAAACTATTTTATTACAAGAAGTAACTGAGATTAAAGGGAAAATATTTTTCTACTTCTTTCAGGTTCCTTTGTGCACTTACCAGCACTTTGTGCATATCCCAGTTTCATTGTTTTGCTTATATAATTAGCTATGTCCATTTCCCCTGTTTGTGGGGTCTTGCATGGGGCAACAGGGGAGAGAAAAACTTTGATTAAAATATGGTTGTGAAACAAAAATCATTGAAAAAGATAGCAGCAAGTGAAATGCTTGGAACAACTTTCAACTATTTTTTTTAAATTGTCTATATTTCAACCTGACCATGTTAATTTTGAGCAATAGGCATTGTAGTTGTAGTAAGTAATGATAAATGGAGCTGATATTGGTTTGTTCCAGGGCAGTTTTGGGACCAGTGTTTGATACCAGTGACGTGGAGGAAGAAGTAGACAGAAAGCTGGTGAAGTTTGCCAATGATACCGTTCTTCAAATTAGTGAAAACTTTGGAAGACTGTAAAGAGCACTAATTCTTCCCAAAGCAATAACATAAGGGACTTAACAAAAGGAAATATATTTTGGGTTGCATTTTTGTTTTTTGTTTGGAACAATCTGGTATTCACTGCTGACAGATACACGATACTGGACAAGCTGGGCCAATGGTCTGATTCAGTAGGGCATTTTCTACATAAGCGATGACACACATGATTTTTCTGGCATGTATGCTTTTTTTCTGGACACTCTTGCTCTTTTGGTGCATTTGAAGATTTGAAAACTGTGTTAGTTGTAGTGTTTTCTTTTTTACACTCGTGAACTGCAGTTTTGTACCAATATAGACTAATGAGGATGACCTTTGTGGTTTATATTGGTTAATGTGGAATGTCGTCAAATGCCTAGGCCTAGTCTACACCAAAAACTTAGGTCAACCTCACTATGACACTCGGGTGTGAAAAATTCACATGCCCGAGCTATGTAGTTAAGCCAACCTATATCCCGTTACAGACACCTCCAGGTCAATGGAAGAATTCTTCCATAGGCATAGCATGGGGGTGGGTTTACTGCAGCAACGGAAAATCTCCTTCTGTCCCTCCTGCAAGTGTTCACATTGGCGTAGCTGCAGCTGTGTGCTGCTGTAGTATTTGTAGTGTAGACGTAGCCTTGGGTTCTCCTTTCAGAAATCCCTTAAAAAAATTTTTAAGGTGTTGGTCTAAATTGACTTATAAAAATCATTCTTTTGAGGACTTCTGATGAGATCGTTAATCACAGGAACAACGGGGGAATGGCATTAATTTGCTTCAACACGTTGGTACTTAAAACTATAACATTCAGTAATTGCACTACAATAAAATTAATTTGTACTATGAGAATAGCTATTTAGGGAAAAGCAATGTCACTGTAATCACTTTGTCTAATTGAAGTTATGAGGTAAAACTTCCAGAATGTTTTTAAAAACGAATGGTAGGTTCTGAGTTAGCTTAATCTAGAATTGCCACGATCCATGTTTTGACTGTAGCTGAAGTACCATGTTTTCTTACTGTGTGTTCTGCTAATCCAGAAGAGGAACGCACACAGCTAATAAAAGCTGTTGTATTATGTCTAACTAATCAGTTCTCCTCTAGAGCAAAACAACATGAATAAATAGAAATTTGCTGAAACAGCACATGGCTTGCAATAGAATGTCAACTCTGCTTTGCAACAGTATTTAATGATTCTTAGCAGTGGTGATGATATCCTATGGTTGAGTTTGCTTGAATCATATGTCTCTCTGAGATGACTTTCCTTGTTGATGAATTACAGTCTTGTAGAAAATGTAACAAAAAAAATCTTGTTTTGTTACAGAGCTCATGACACCTGGGCAGTTAACTTAATGATGGCGGAAAGGGTAGATAAACTGTGAAAGCAACTGCAGCTATTCCTTCAGATTGAGAGTTTCTGACCAGAGTAGAATAAACAAGGCCATAAATAAGCACTGTGTCTTACAGTGAAGGGAAAAAGCCTTAAGTGGATGGGTTACATTTGTAGGATTTTTGCTATGAATGTTCTGTGTGATTTTTATCAAACCTTACGTTTGTGCGGTTTTAGTATGTTGTACTTTTTGGGCAGAAATCAAGTGTGGAATGGAAAAGATTGTTTTTCTCCCCACCCCTTTCTCCTCCCCACTTATTCAAGAAAAGCACCTTTCAGAAAAGTATCAGAGGGGTAGCCGTGTTAGTCTGGATCTGTAGAAGCGACAAAGAGTTCTGTGGCACCTTATAGACTAACAGACGTATTGGAGCATAAGCTTTCGTGGGTGAATCCCCACTTCTTCGGATCCCCACTTCTTCCCCATTTCCACTGCATGCATCCGAAGAAGTGGGGATTCACCCATGAAAGCTTATGCTCCAATATGTCTGTTAGTCTATAAGGTGCCACTGAACTCTTTGTCACCTTTCAGAAAAGCAACCAATGCTAACATGGAAGGATTCATAGATGATTGTAAGGCCAGAAGGGACTGTTGTGATCATCTAGGCAGACTTCCAGCATGATAGATAGGCCGTGGGAGTGCCCTGAATTAATTCCTGTTTGATCTAGGGCACATCTTTTAGCAAAACATCCAGTTCTTGATTTTAAAATGTTCAGTGATGGAGTGTCTAATCTAAATTTGGCTAGCTTAAACTTTTAGCTGATGGATCTTGTTATACCTTTGTCTGCTAGACTGAAGAACCTTTTATTATAAGATATCTCGTCCCCATGAGAGGGAATTCAGCCTAAAATCTTCTCTTTGATAAACTAAATAGATTGAGTTCCTTGAATCTCTTGCTATAAGGCATGTTTTCCAGTCCTTTAGTCATTCTTATGGCTCTTCTGTGAACCCCATCCAATTTTTCAACCTCCTTCTTGATCTATGTTAATCAGTAACGATCATACCTGAGCCAAATACAGAAGCAATATAACTTTTCTCCTCCTAAAGTAAAAATGTATCTGTTTGTAGCTATCCTTGTCTCCAGATTACATTGACTTTACTCTTCTCAATTTTGTCCTATTTATAAACAATATTTTAATAGTGTTGGAAATGAGTAGAGGAAAATTCTTTCAAAAGGACGCACTAAACTTGAAATCTAGCCGTTTAAGGGAAAAAAATAAGTTTTTAAGTAGTACACCTGTTCCAAATGTCACTACCAGTTTTTTAAAAGCACATTTTCCTATCTCTGTGAAAATGTTTCTCTCCCTTTCTTTAACAGTTGTACAAATAGAGGAAACTGGCCATTCATGGGAAAGACTGAAACTGACTGCATACAAAGTGCTGTGAAATGTACAAAGTAAATAAACTAGAAAAAACCTCTGATCTCTGTAATAATCGCAGCTGTTGCCTATAATAATCATTTAATAGTGTGGGGTTTTTTATCACAACATGATAAGTAAAGTACACAAAGCAGTTTCTTTAGGAAGGTGTTTTACATGTCAGATCTTCGAGCATCCACCTTGGTGGTCATGCTGTAATAAATCTACGTTGTTACAACTTTTGTAGAAGAATATAATTTTTTAATGTATGTCCTTTCATCCTGAAGGGTCTCAAAGCACTTTGCAGGCCTTTTATGAGAATCATCTAATCTTGCCAAATGTAAGGTAGAATTCAGCACATGTTAACAGCATACAACACCATGTTAACACCAGTGGGGGAAGGGAGGACTGGAAGGGGGTAAGGAACTACAAGATCCAACGGAAAGGTTAGGGGTGTGTTGAGTAAAAAAAAAAAAGTGTTGCTTTAGACTAGTAGCTAGTACACTTGGTCTGACGAAGCACCACAGAATATTTAATAAGAACTAGAGCTGATTGAAAATTTTTTTATTTGGGGTGGGGAGAAAGGAGAATCTCATCCTGGTTTTTTACATTAGTTTTGTTTGTGTTTGTCTCACTGAACGACTGCAACGTCATGAGCAAATGCACAATGGTACTGTACCTTGGAATTTGTTTAATACTGACTTGTGCTCTGATCCCGCAAAAATGTATGCGTGTGAGTAGACCTATTGACTTGAATGAAACTACTAAAGTGCTTAAAATTGAGTGTGTGAGTTTGCAAAATTATTGCCTTTAAGTGCCAACTGTATTGCCAACATCACAGGGTTTGTCTGTACAGAGAGTTGCCCTGGTTTAACCCCAGGTGTGAATTTAAACCAGTTTAGTTAAGTAGTGTAACCACCTGAATGTCTTAAGCTAAACCAATAAACGCCACTATTAAACTAAGATAAGTGCCCACATGAGGGTTTGCAGTAGTTTAACTAAACTGATTTATTAAACCAGTGCAAGTTTGTTTGTAGAGAAGACCTTACTTTAGCCTCCTGAGGTTTCATATCCAAATACTCATGGTCTGTTTAACTTGAGTTTTGGCAAGATCACAGCCTACCTTCTTAGTACCAAGAAATGTTTTTGAGTGTGGTTAGCTAAAAAGGTGCCGAGTTGGGCCTGGTCTACTTTTAAAATTAGATTGACCTAGCTACCACGACTCACCAGGTGGATTAGCTACAGCAACAGAAAACCCCTTCCATCTCTGTAAAAAGCGTCTATATGGTGCTATAACAACATAGCTACAACACGACAACTGTGCCACTGTAGTGCCCATAGTGTAGACCAGGGGTCTCAAACACGCGGCCCGTGGGCCACATGCGGCCTGCGGAGTTATTTCCTGCGGCCCGCCATAGGCGCCGACTCCACTGGCAGCCAAGCTCCAAACATTACTGAGTGTTTATATTGTATTAAAACCCCTCTTTGCATTACAGTTTTTAAAAAGTTAATACATTGACTTTTAATAGAATACTCTACTACTCTTCATTTTTGACTATACTTTTGTATCATTGTATGAAAAAGTTTCAGTGATGCAGCCCTCGGGCCAATTTGCTAGTTCTCATGTGGCCCTCGTGGTGATTTGAGTTTGAGATCCCTGGTCTAGACAAGCCCTGTTGGATTTCCCTGACCATTGTAAATGGGAATGAAGATTAGTGTGCATTCTAAAGTTAGGTGCAGTGTTTTGAAAATTTAGCAACTGTAGCTAAACTAATAGACAGATTTCTAAAGGAATTATTCTATGCTATAGTGTCAAGGGGTTTTGCCTTTTCCTCTGAACGCAGGTTAGGAACTGTGTGGTGTATATCATTTTGACAAGACAAATGCTTTGTTAATATTTTAGCTGCTCTTTCCTTTATTTTAGTTATAGACAAGTCTGTTGTGCTCTTCCCTGGAATATTGGCATATCTGACAATATTAAAGATATGTCCAATTATTTCTGGAAATATAGAGCATTCCATTTTTCAGGCTGACTTCATATAATTTGATAGGGGTGGTGATGGTTGACTTTCTTTTTAGTTTCCCTACTATTTATTATAAACAATCCTTTGGGGGGGGGTGTGTGTGTGTGTGGTGGGGGTGGGGAATCCTCATGACATTCAGCTGCACCCAGTTGGTTTGGTAAAATGTCTTCTTTTTAAAGAGATTTTCTCCATTTTAGGATTGAGTAGTGTCACTCTTGAACTCTGTTTTGAAGAACATGATAGTCTTCCATTTCTGTGCAATTTTTTTTATAGCTGTGTGTAGTGGCTTGGGTTATTATTAAATTTAAAAATACCAAGCCATGCATGAAGTGCCAAGACTTAATGTTGCTGTAGCACAGTGGTGCGCAACCTGTGGCCCGCAGGCTGAATGCAGCCCATCAGGGTAATCTGATTACAGGCCGTGAGACATTTTGCTGATGTTGACCGGCCGCAGGCACGGCCCCCCGCAGCTCCCAGTGGCTGCGGTTTGTCATTCCCGTCCAATGGGAGTTGTGAGAAGTGGCGGGCCGATGTGCTGGCCACCTCTTCCCGCAGCTCCCATTGGCTGAGAACAGCGAACCATGGCTACTGGGAACTGCGGGGGGCCGTGCCTGCAGATGGTCAACGTCAGCAAAATGTCTCGCAGCCTGCAATCAGATTACCCGGATGGGCCACAGGTTGCCCACCACTGCTATAGCACCTTTATTTTTCGATACAGTTGGAAGCCATTCTAGATGAGTCCTATGCAATTTTTCTGTAGATGGCTATTAAATGATCAACTGCAGTAATTGATATCTTTACATTTCTGCAATGACTTCTAAGGCGGAAAACCCAAGTTAATTGTTGAACATGAGTTTACATTTAAATACCTTAAGTTTGTGTCCGAAAAAGTGTTTCTTTAAAGAAACAAATATTCTCAGAGGTTCAGACCTACAACAATGCTTGACAATGGATATTTCCCTTGAACTTGACATTCGTTTCAAATAAACTAGCTGGCCTTGTGACCATGAATTCTTAGTCTCTGTGTGGGTTTCCCACAGAGAACAATTTCTTCCTTTCTTGGGTCACATGGTGCAGGTTTGAGATACTCGAATAACAGTGAAAATCCTGTTTCCAAGGATTTCTGAATGTGCTTGTGCTTATTAGGAGGAGTGAATCTTCTAGAAAAACTGCCTGCTACTCATCATAATTTGAGGTCCCCCTTTCCGTTCTAAATCAAGTATCTGTTACCATGTGTTTTTTGAAAATGCAGCATTTGTACCACCACAGATTAAGTAGATTTAATCCGGGTTACTTCCTTTAAATTTTTTGCCAGTATTTGCAGAAAATGGGTGAATTGTAAATATGCCAAGCAGTCAGAATTTCGGCTTACACTCGGGAAAATGAAAGTTTGTCATTTGAGTGGCAGGCGTGCAAGTCTGTGCCACTGAAACAGGAAAAGAGATCTGCAGGAATCAGTCGTGGGAAAGCAAATATCAGTAACTTTTCCCAAGCCAAATTACACATGTATTCATAATTTTAAAATCACAATCAAAAATCTATATAAAGGTATTGACTAAAAACTGCACATATCTTAATCAGCCTGTAAATCAAAACACAAGTAAAATAAGAGTGAAATTTTACAGTAAATACATTATAAGATTGTGTACACATATTTTAGAAATATTTGTATAAAAAGGATTTTAATTACAATTGATATTTGGGAGTGCAGGGCTGGAGGTAGCTGTTTGAGTTTATGATGCTAGCAGTGTGGGAGTCCCAAGGAAGGGACTAATGTTTTTTAACTTGCTTTAATAATGGCTTGTCAAAAAAAGAAAAAAAAATGGTTATTTTTAATGGAGCAATGTAAATATTGAACACTAAAGTAGTATTTGTGATTGTTAAATCAATATTAATGCAGCTTGGAAACTTTTTTAGTTCCTTTCACAAATGACCTCATTCAGCAAGACATCTGCCTCCAGTGTTGTTTTTGAAATTCCAGTTGTGATTGAGCAGTTCTTTAATTACAGACAATACATTTCAGATTATTTGATGTAAAGTTGTTACTTCATTGACTTTTAGACAGCTAGGCTGAAGAAAATGAAAGTACTTACTTTTATGCATTTGTTCTAAAACAATGTACTCCCTCTGACAAAAGAGGAACATTTAGTAGTGCAATGAGTTACTCCCCTTCTTTGATGACCTTAACCTTTTGAAGTACAGTACAGAAGAAATGTAGTATGTATCTGAAGGGTAACATTATGTGAAACTTTACATCATTTAAAAAGGGTTGAGATATTTTTGCAACAAAGTAGATGACTCAAAGGAAAATTTGTTTGTTGCAATTGACATTATTAGGTCAGAGAGTTTTCAGGTTTGTTGGAGGATTTATTAAAATATCCAAACCTGCTGTTTTCTAGAATCAACAGTAAATGCTGCTATGTATATACTTAAAAAAATTCTGTCCATTTAAAGGTGTGCTGATCCTACTTACATATGGTGTAAAATGAGTTTCTCTCCTTATATTACTAATAACTTAATTTTAAAAATTAAATTTAATCTTCACCATTTATGTAGCTTACTTTCTGCTCTGCATTCAGCTTATACATTGAAATGATCAGTCTTGTTTTGAGTAGGTTTCTGTTTCTCGTGTATGAACACACTGATGATATGTGTCTGGGTACAAACACTGTAGGAAAAAATATATATATCCCAATAAATCTGTTTCAATATTATGTAATTTATATAAAAAAATAAAACTATTGTAGCCTAACTTAAATTTTGGACCAAAAGAAGCTGACAGTATCTCTTAACTTTCCCCCCTCAGAAATAAGTGTGTTGATGAGCACAGAAAAGTACATAATGTAGTAAACAAACCAACTTGGCCTATGCTCCACAAGAATCAGAGAATTGGCAAGCAATGACTAATTTTTCCCAACAGTACAAAACTGTTAAAAGAATAATGCTGATTTGAAGTTTCTCATATTTCTGAGCTACAAACAGTGTAGAGTAAATAATAAATCTAAAACTGTTTTAAAAATACATTTCTGCAGGCTTTGAAAGAAAAACAGTCACATCACTTCAGGTCAAAAATATAGTTGGCTGGGGGAGAATGGCTACTCACTTTCCTTTTGGTTTATAGTCAGTTTCAGCACTGGATAAAGTAGGGACACCTTCTGAGTTGTCAATATCCCTTCATGTACCACCATGCATTTTATAGAACGGTGTTAGAGTTAAGAATGAACACAGACCAATTCTGTTTAGCCTTTGAGAGCTGATACGGTCCCAGTCTGTGCTGGTATCGTTGCAAGGGACAATCTGAACATCTTTCCATCATGGAGCATCTTGGGAATCAAAGGAATTAGTAATCATTTTTAAATAAGTTTACTGATTTGTTGGCTGGCTGCATTAGTATGTGATCTTCTTTCGTATGGCATTTGAAAAGCAACGTGCTGGAATTATAATTGAATTTTGAGATTTGAAAACCATTCTAATGCTTCAGGGTACCTAGGTGGATCCCCCTGTTCCACCTACCTAGCCCCCACTGTAAGCGTGAATGGTGCAGTTGTGTGATCAACTGTATATACTGTGTTTGCCCAGTGAACTGATATCTTTGTGGTCATAATTGGTTCAATAAAGAAACGAGAGCAAGGACAATAGGGTATATTGGATGTTTTAGAACAGAGTGCTGGATAACTCCTTTTGTGACTTACTATCCACCTTACCTCTTTCCTTGAAACTTTACATCTGTTTTTCTACAGAATACAGCGATAACACGTGATTGTTTGTTGGTAACTGAACTCTCTCTTGTGATTATTTACCCTTGTTCTAATTAGTCTGCTGTAGTTCACAGGTGATGTGGCAAGAAATGATTTTAGAATAATATTTTACTATTAATGTAAAATTTCTGTTTTACTATTAATATAATTTTGAGTAGATTTCATCATTTTAAATTTTTCAATTTTTTTGCTTCTTCCAGCTTTACCAACAAGGTCGTTTATGCCAGTTGGGTAGTGAATTTTGTGAACTAGAAGTTTTTGCAAAGGTGTTACGAGCTTTAGATAAAAGGTAACTATCTTAGATTATTGCTCAATCACATTTCATTTTTAATGTCTTGCTTTAATCCCATTTATTGGAAAAATGACACACACAATGTTCTTGAAATATTCATTTCTGTATCTTTTCCATAGCTACTTTCTAATACACACGTTCATCTATGACTCTCTATATTTTGGGAGTTGAGTATCTCGGGGCAGGGGTGGCCAACTTGAGCCTGAAAAGGAGCCAGAATTTACCAATGTACATTGCCAAAGAGCCACAGTAATATGTCAGCCGGCAGCCCCACCAATCAGCGCCTCCCCCTTCCCTCCCTGTGCCTCCCGCCCACCACAGTCAGCTGTTTCACAGCATGCAGGAGGCTCTGGGGAGGAAGGGGGAGGAGCGAGGGCATGGCAGGCTCGGGGGAAAGGGCAGGAACCTTGGGGGAAGGGGTGGAGTGGGATCAGGACCTGGGGCAGAGCTGGGGGTTGAGCATTGAGCACCCTGGCACATTGAGCAGTTGGCACCTGTAGCTCCAGCCCCGGAGTTGGCACCTATGCAAGGAGCCTCATATTAACTTCTGGAGAGCTGCATGTGGCTCCAGAGCCACAGGATGGCCACCCCTGAGGGGTTCTAATGAAAATCTGATTTTAATCCTGGCAAGGTATTTCCCTACGCTTTCTAAAGCCAAAAATGGTCTAAAGGTGTATCTAGTGGTTGGGGTGGCTAGCAAGACTTTTTAAAGCTGCCATGACATTACTTTGCCTGGTTTCTGTTGTTGCCAGGCTATAGAGGCAAAATTTCATGTATTGAAATAACTGACTTTCCAAGCCATTTCTGAAGTGGGCAAAGCCCTCTTGGGTATTTTGAAATGATTGATTGATATATCTTGGGAGAAACAAAACTGAATTTCAACCTATTCTGAGACTCTGTCCTTTGCCCCCAGAACAAATCCAGCTTTCTTCCTCTTCTTCCCCCCCCCCCCCCAAAAAAAAAGAGAATATAAACGGGTGGGTGTGTCGCTAGATAGATGAACACACCCTGTCTTAAGGTTGTGTTTAAATACTTCAGAAAAAGGGAATGTTGTTGATATAACAATATATGGTCAGAGTAGAATGTGTTAATTAACATTGTTAATTCTGCATTACAACGGGTACCTATGCATGTCAGGGTAATGTAATTGTAATGTCTTATTGTAAATGACCCAAAATATCAATACGTAAAACTTCTTCCTTCCCCCCCCCCCCCCCAACGCCCCCCACCAAAAAATATGCTATTCCAGTGTTACTATGTTTATATCATTCAGGACAGAAACTTCCTGATGGCTGTTTAAGTAATGGCTAAAACAGAATATGATGCCTAGGGCAGATCGTAGTTAGGGTTGTCACTTTAAAAAAAATAAAATAAAATATTCCCTTTAAAATTATATTGCAACGCTTCACAAGGCAGCAGAGTGTTCAGTGAAAGGTACATTTAGAAGGGATAGGTAAAAATGTGGACAAATAAGAACAGTATGTGATACCAAACAAAGAAATGCACAAATACACTGGGTGTGTAATACAGACAGAGAGACACACCTTTAAAACTAATCTAATTTTATGGACCAGCTGGTCTTTAGCACTATATAAAATTACTACAAGTAAACTGACTTATGTCATTCTTCAGAGCTTAAATATGTCTGCATTTTACCTGAGGGTTCAGCTCTTCTCCTTCACTCCTGGTCTTAAATTTGAAGAATGTGCCTCTTCCCTGTGGTCTCATATTTTACCGATGAACAGTAGAACTCTACTCCAGCTTCACAGAAGGGTTTTTGAATTCCAGATCACTGTTTCTGTCACATCTCTTTGTTTTTAGGTAAATGGGTAAAGCCATTAAAATCTTTGTAGCATTTGGTCCCCCATATGAATTTTCTGTTAGTTTTACTTAACTAAACACATGCTAGACATGAATCCTGTGGTGGCTTTGGCAACCCTCCAATGTTATGCCTTGGAAAGCTCTGTGGCTGCAATTCTCAGTTCTCTTTCCCCACAGAACATACGCTGTGTTAAAAGGCTAAATGCAAGTTCAGCTTCACCCTTTTGGAAAGCCTTAAAGCAGACCAGTAAGAATATAGCAAATGTATAAAGGATCTGTCTCTATATGCCCATGTAATTCCAGATGTGGTTGTCTGCCAAAATGATAGGAAAAACTCCTCAACCTGAGGAACTCCATCTCTCTGACAGTCCCGTTGTGTTAGACTTGTAACTGGCCTCTTCAGGTTGTATTCTTCTCGGTACCCAGAATAAGCACTGACTTTTTAAAAAGTTACCACCTTTCTCCTTACTGTATTTTCCTGCTCTTAGACTCTTAATAATCTCCTGTTACTATTGGTTTCTACACCGTTTTAATTAAGACCTTTGGAAATAGGCTTCCTAATATGTTTCACATCTGTGAAATTGGCTTTTGGTTGAAATTCAGAATGATGGATCGTTTCCTGTTTTTAATTCTGTTTTTAAATTTTGTTTTCTGTTTTTAATGGCACGTGTAGGTGGGCTTCTGTTTAAAATATCCTGCACTGTTTCGGGAACTGTATAAATCCACTTTGTAGTGTACAATGCAACAACTGTATACTACTGGTCTTGAGGTAGATGGGTCTGGGGTTTTAGTTATTTTTTAGTATTTATGACTATTAATCACACTTGAGTATGTAATACTAAAGAACCAACTGACTGGAATACTTAGGGTTTTTTAAATTAAATATTAAACAAATACTGTTTTCTTTCCTTTCAGACACTTGCTTCATCACTGTTTTCAGGCTCTGATGGATCATGGAGTAAAAGTTGCTTCTGTGCTGGCCTATTCATTCAGTAGATGGTGCTCCTACATAGCAGAATCAGACTCTGACGTAAAAGACAAAGCAATCCAGATTGGTTTTGTTTTAGGTAAGTGGTGATGAAGTACAAGGCTATTTAACTATGATGCTTTAGCTTAAATTAAACTTGAATTAAAGGCATAAAAGAATGAAGTATTTTAGAACATCTTTAGAAGATTACATTTGGACATGGGTTTGGAGTTTGAAACAGTTCTAAAATATGTTTTATATATAAATATACATATACTTTTCTTGGTCAGGTTCTGATTCAGTGGAGTTGTTTTTAAACAACACCCTGTTAATAACAGAGAAAGGATTAGAAATTTGGCAGATATGATATTTACACAATTAGAAGACTTGTTGTTAATTTAATATATATTTTGACAGAAAACTGAGGGAGAGAAATATACATAATACCAATAAGTTATAATTTGACTGAAGATGAATCCTTCCACATTTACATTTCATCCCCTTCAAACCAAGGACTGTTACAAAATGGAGTATTTGAACCCAACAGGATCCCCATAATATGAATGCAGTTTTATAGAACCTCACGGTATTTCTTTGTAAAGTGATGTAGGAACATGTCACTGCAAGGTCATTCTGTCTCCAAATTATGATAGCACTGACTTCCTATATCTTAATTTGGGCACAGGATACTCACTTCTTCCTGTTCTTTTATTCTTAATCTGCAGTGAAAGGGCCGATAAGTACAAATTTCACATGCAGTTCCAATTAAGAAAAATTCATCTTTTACAATGATTCAATGGTGTCCAAAGGTTTGTTTGCTCTTGAATTTCCAGGAGGGTTCCTATCAGATGCTGGCTGGTACAGTGACGCTGAGAAAGTGTTCAGTTCCTGCCATCAGTTATGTTCCCTTCATGATGAGATGCCTCACTGGTGTCGTGCAGTAGAATGTTGCGTAAGGTAAGCTTGGACTTGAACTACTTTGAGTCCTATTGCATAAATTATTGCAAATTTTAGTTCTTGTTTATGTTGAAGAGTTCGGAAGATGTCTTACTGCAAGCTTTTCTTTTTGGTCATTACATCCCTGAGTTCTTTGATAGCAACCAGCTGTCCCACTGCCCCTTGTGGCAATATCCACCATGGCTTTCAAAAGTGATGGATAAATACATTGCCTGGATATTTCTGATAAATGGTCAATAGTGGAAAAGTTCGCATTGTAGACTTAGATTTCTGAGTTAACATTGTATCAGTTTATATTCTGAAAGGTGTTAAAGGGACAGATGTTTTTTAATGAAGGTTATATTCTACAGAAAACAGAAAAAAAATCTGCTGGAAATTCCATGAGGCTCTGTCCTTCAAATCTGGAGTTTCTATGCCTACTAACTCTTTGGTCCCTGGTTCTCACCATAAATAATTAAAGGATAGGCACTACTTTTTCTCTAGCTAGCTAGAGGATTATCAAAGATATTAAATAATATGTCATGTTTATTTGTATTCCCATTAAGTGTATAATGTATCACAACACTGTACAGCCTACACCAGGAAACTATGTGTGTTTCATCAGTAGAACTCCGCGTCCGTAGTTTTCAATTCAGGAAGTACTGAAAGGCCAACACTAAACTAGCAAAAGAATGTGCAATTAGTCTCTCTCTGCTGCAAGAATAACTATGCACTAGCAAAGTTGTATGCCAAGACATGGTTTTGTGTGTTTTATTGCTTGTGTGGACAGCAAAACAAATGCCTCTCCATATTAGGGAACATTATCAGAACCCACACAATTATAGAATGATGTTTTCTTTTCATGTTCGCAACAAAAACCCAAAGGTGTATTACAATGTGGATGTCCTTAAACTTGTTGGTTAATTATGGTTGCATGGGGACAACCATGGTTCTTGTAGAGCAGTCAGGCCCTTAGCTTTCAATATGACTCCAGACTCCTTGAGCAGGAGCATATGAGAGGAAACAGTTCTTTATGTTCAGCCATACCACAAACAATAAAGCAACACAATAGTTTAGGCAGTTCAAATTACAGACATATCAAATAGCCAGGCCAAAAGCCCTTTTTACAAATGCTATATACAATAAATAATTCTAAAAATCTTTTTTATGGGGGGAGAGAAATAATTACACACAACTTCAAAGGCATGAGACATTTAAGTAAGTTAGTTGGTGTTACCATTTGATCACTTTGCACTGCAGAATTCTCTGCTCTGACCCCTGTGCCTGTATATTAGAAAGAAGTTTTGTTTTTTTTTAATTTTCTTTAAAAAAGAAATTTAATCAAATCTTGCCTTCAGTTCTCCCAGGTATATTGCAGGCAACTTTGACACCGGGCTCCTAAAAGTGGCTCCTGGTAGTCTGGAAATTTTGCAATATAATCTGTGCCAGTTTTTAATAACATACTAGTTACTTCACCTTTCTCTCACTTTAAATATAGGATTACTTGTACACAGCTTTTTGCAATTGA
This sequence comes from Macrochelys suwanniensis, assembly GCA_033296515.1. NCBI lineage: Eukaryota > Metazoa > Chordata > Testudines > Chelydridae > Macrochelys > Macrochelys suwanniensis. The sequence goes on along the minus strand of CM065791.1, from coordinate 18,131,516 downwards.
CCCTCACAGTTCATTGCAAAATTACTATAGGCAGGGCGTTCTTGGTGAACCTGAGCAAATGAAATGATTCGAAGACTAACCCTAAGGGTCTAAAGCCTCACAAAAGAGTATGTAGCTTCGTTCTTTGCAAACTCTATGATCACAAGGCAGTTTTTTGCCAAGTTTTAACTTGTTAAATCTAATTGCCATATTCTGCCTACAAAAGGTTTTCAAGGAAGCCAAATATGTTTAAATATAGAACAAATTTTTGCTGTTTCTCTCAGCCTCCATATCTACTTCTCGATGGAGACAGTGGGCACTATCTTGTTCAAAAGGAAAGACTTTGCTACAAATCTCTGTGAGAAGGTATACACAGAATCTGGAACCTTCTCAACTTAATTTGTTTTCAACATAAGAAGCAAAGAATTTCAAACTATAGAAACATGGCTGCAAAATTAATAATCCTTGCTAGTCAGAGAGGACGTGTAAGGAAGACACAGACATGAACACTCTGTAAAAATACAGTTGCATTAAAATAGAAAGATGCTCTGAACGCTTCACCAGTGTCTTCGGGAAAACTGTTATTTATTTTTTCAGCACCTAGAAATGTCATGGGCAAGTTAATAAGTACAAATGTGGTCACCACCCTAAAGAGCAAACAATGCAAATATGGCACAAGTTAGGGAGATAGACGTGGGTATGAGGAGCAAAGAAAAAGAGGTAATAAAAATAGATTTACTCACTGAAGCAGATATATTGATGGTCAGGTTCCTATTTCTAGTTTGTGCACACATCTTACAGTGATATGTCTGTAATTCTGGTGTTGGATTTTTTTTTAAGATCTGACGTACTGGGAGAGATTATTCTGTTACACTGAGGTTGAAGGCTCTCAGGTCCATATTTTTCCAGCTGTTTGCCTCATTACTCAGCAAGAGAGTAGCAGCTGAACATGTTTTTGTGACAGAAAACATCTAGACTGCTGGCCTGTTATCTAGGACAGCCAGCGATACCTGTTTTAGGACAACAGCTCTAATGAAGTTGCTGGGAAAGATTAAAGCTGAAAAATGTAGATAAAACTGAGGAACTTCAGCCTATGCACCTAAGTAAGGAACAAAAAGGGAATCTAAATAAAGTATATAGAGTCCAGTTGGAATTGGTTTTTAAGTTTGGGCATTTTACACAGGATATTATAAACAACATTGTTTAAAAATATTCAAGAAATATGATCTTGCATTACATTGAAGTAGTGTGTGGAGTTTGCTTACCACGTATATTAGAACTAGTGTCACTGGCTCTAGCAAATTACTATGAACAACACACAGAAAACATAATTTATTTATTGGTAGGACACACACTTTCTTCCTCATCTGCAAGGAAACAAACTAAAAGGAGCGTATATATTATATGCTGAACTACATAGCATAGCCAGTTGGTCTGGACCTCCCATTTCCTCTTCTTTGGTTCAATCTTTTGCTAGCTCTTCAAAATGCTGTTACTATTTCACTTTTATCTGGTGTCTACGTTTCTAAAAAAGGGGTGTGTGCATGCACAGGTAATGTTTTTCTTTGATTTTATTTGACAAAAATAATTTTGTTTAGACTATTCTCAAGAGGCCAGTAAGCCAGACATTCAAAAGGTCACTAGTATAAGCTTTGGAGGTACTCTCAAATGTCCTAAGGCGTCTCATTCTAGTTCTGTACGGGCCACACACCCCCAGCTGGTATATTAAAAGGATTTATTACCTTTGACTGAAGCTTCCAGATTATTGGTTATTGCCTGTGGCCAGACACTGGTTTAGATGCACTAACAAAAGTTGACTCACCACAGCAGATCATGTGACTCCAGATTTAAAGTTTTTTTTCTTGTCCTTTAGTGGCTCTCAGAACCTGATGACATACCAGAATAGAAACTTTTAAATTCTTGGAACACTGTGCCTTGCTGTATCTTATACGCACACAACCCCAGTAACTTTTCAAAATTAATTGACTTTGCTATTTGTGCATCATATTCCTTTATTATTATGTTTACCTGAGCAAATACTTACATCTTATTAGGTTGCACGGTACATGTGTTAACAACATTCTAACACTGGATCAACTGAAATTATTAGCCTGTAAGAAGATTCCCATCTCATTTTGGATAACCTTTTTTATTTTTCCTTTAGCTGGCTTTGTGCCTTGCTAAGGTGACATTGCCAGAGTGAGGACTATGTCACTGCAGTGTCGTTCCTGCAGCAGTCTGTTGGTACCTGTTAATCCAATGTGCTGATTCAGTGGTGAAAAGTGGCATTTTCTTCCTTGTTCTAATAATTAATTATAGTTCATTGTTGCTTATAGTAGGAATTGCATACATATATTTCTGTATATGCAATTCAACATTATGGTGATGTTTTGAATATCTGCCTCGTTTTCTTGCTAAATTCACCTGCCTTCAGGATTTCAGATAAGAGTTTTACTTTATTTTATTTGAACTTGGATTTTTTCTAAACTAAGTGTTACATTTAATAAATGTTTTTCTGTGCCTTTGTAACAGAGTAATTTAGCCTTAAAGAGACCAAGGTGGGCGAGGTAATACCTTTTATTGGATCAAGAGACAGGTTTTAGAGCGACACTGCAAATAGCTTAATTTTAGCACTTACGGACGCTTAAGTTCTGATGGGGAGAGCTGGGAGATGTAAAAAAATGAGTACTTTCACATAACTTATGCAAACACTCGAGCTCTTTGAAAGGTACCATATGAATATAGGAGATTACTGTTTAAGCAGAGTTAATATGCATAATTTCTAGGAGTTCTACATCTTCTGTTTTTGAGTTTGGTTTACTGTAGCTAAATCGTCTCTAGTCACTTTCATTCTGAAATAAGTGTCTACTGGTAGACTAGCACCCAAAAATAAATGGTTTTTAATTCACATCTTTTGTTGTATTCATGCAGGTTTGTATATAGATCAGCCCTTATACATGGGTTTTCCTGTTGCACTTGGTGATAAAAGTTGGCTAGTGTGCAGTGTGCTTACTTCAGATGGTTTGATTCATTATCTAGCTGTTGCATATCTTCCATTTTGCTGCTAGGTTTATTGCCACCCAATTCCATGTGAAGGTTTTTATACAGGCAGTGTTCCTTATTCTGTATCACATTTTCTATTCTTTAACTTTGTTGTCATTTTGTAAATATCTAGCAGTTAGCTGGAAAGTTGGTATCTATTTGTAAGGCTCCTTCTTTCTTTGTAGCAGTTCACATGGTTGGAATACACCTGCTTTGTGGTTGGGCTCTATTATGAAAATTTGAAATACATTTCTGTGTCTGGAATTAGTGTTAGAATTTGCCATGATGCATTTCAGTAAGGCGAATAGTTTACAGGGAGAAGCTGTGCTGGCTGCCAGCATTTATAGGGTGCATTTGGCTGTATTACATTGCTGTTGCAGGAGGCATTACAGCAATAACTTTAAAATCCTCTATCTAATGATCACAGAACCTTGGAGTTAGAGGAGGATCATCTAGACAAAAGCTTCCCCTTCCCCTTTTTTCCCCTGCATGGAGCATGAGAAAATCCACCGTAACCTCATAGTATGTGTCTACACTGCAATGAAAAAGCTGCTGAGTCGGGCTTGCAGGGCTCAGGCTAAGGAGCTGTGTAATTGCCGTGCAGATGCTTGGGCTCAGGCTAGAGCCCGGGTTCTGGGCAAGCTCAAACATCTACACCGCAGTTAAACAGTTCCTTGTCCCAAGCCCCAGGAGCCTGAGTGCAGTGCCATGTGACTGCAGTGCAGTTGATTGACCGATCACATTATTTTTAAAGGACCAGACCCTGTTTTCGGTACGTTACATATTTCTACTCCACTTCATTTCGTTGTTTGCTTGTATTTCTTATGGTAGGTCATCCTCCTGATTTGCTATATATCTTCTGTCAAAATATATTGCCCCTATCCTAATAGCAGATTTTCAGGATGTACAAAGGAGATACTCATCACATGTTCTAAAAGGCAGGCATCTGTAGCTGAGGAAGGACAGCTGTCTCTTTTCTTCACCTGTGATTGGATAAGGAAACATTTCTGCCTTTAGGCTTGGAATATGACACAAGAGACATCTCTCTAATGTATAAAAAGGTGAATAAACATCAATTTAAACTTACAGAAACCTTTTGTTTGTATTTTAAATAGATGATTCCAGGAATTGTTGTTAGCTTACAGAGAGAGAGAGAGAGAGAGAGAGCAGACTTCAGCCCTGCTTCATTTGTTGTCTGCAGGTGGTAGCTCCATCTCCAGAAGCCATTGTTAATCCTGTAGATTGAAATGTATCAGGGCTAGAATGGCAGATAAGGAAAAACCTGCGTTTCAGTTCTGTTTTTATGGGTCCCCAGACCTTTTTTCTCCCATGTTGCATCTGTCCCTAATGGGGGTGGGGGCTCCAGGGTCGTCATCAACTCCTGTGGGTGATTTAGGATGATGGATACTATCCTACAAAATGGCTCAACATGGAAACCGTTGTTTCTGTTCCCCCATTTAGAACTCTTGCATGCACTTAGCTATTCACTCCCCATAGCCATTGAGGACAAACTGTAAATTTGAAGTTAGCTGCATCTATAGCCATTTGGCAACAATTGCTGGCCAGGCAGGACAAACAATTACATAATTCTTTCACCTCCCAGCAGCTCAGAGAGTAAGAGTGCAGACTTTATTAGATAAATTTTTGCTGTAAGTACATTTTAAACACTTTAGAGAATTTTTCTACCAAATAAATATAGGGTCCTATGTAACTCAGTGTACTTTGCAATAGCTTCCACTGTTACACTAACTTCTCCAAACTCCTAGACATGCTCATCTGGAAACACTTAGTAATATTTGGAATACAAAGCATTATCTACTTAGCTAATGTATTTCTAGAGCGACTGTGATCATAGCAATTAAGGATAAGTTATTCTTTTGTCTATTTGAGCTAGAAGAGACGTCTTCCAGTATAGTGAAGATTATTATCACTACTGCAATATGTGCTCAAAGGCAACAGTGCGCTGTTGTGGGCATGTTTGACACAGAGCTTAGATCATCCCTGCCTTTCCAAATAGGGAATTTATCTTTCAAATTAATATGGTTTCACATGTGTCAGGGATGTGACGTAAGCCTCTTGTAGAATAACTTCCATGTGTATGATTGAGAGTTAGTGTTGTTTAAAATAAGGATTGGATACATTTATAGAGAATGGAGAGGTTTCGGATGTGGAGAGGCAAAGAAAATTAGCTAATAGTTTTTACTTCAGCATAGAACTGTGATGTTGGAGATAGTTGTATCCGTGTAGGGCAGAATGGATTTTACAAAGGGTTACCAAAAAAAAAAGCCCAGTTGTTTGAATGTTTTTAAAATGCCTGCACTGTTTGTTGATATATCTAAGACACAAAACAATTTTTACTGTTCGTATAAGAGTCAACAGAAAAGATGGCATTGCAGAGCACCATGGTTAGAACACTATCTGATATTTCTTTGGCAGCACTGGATTCAAAGCAAGCATAATGTTGTGAGGCGACAATAGCCCCACCCTGCTATAATTTAGAATATCAGATTACAGATCTTTGATACTGCTGTACATGGAAGTCAATTATGGAAAGCTATTTAGAAATAGTATAAACTGTTCCAAGACCATTTTAATATGTGTTCCTCAGATTGCTGCATGTTCGAAATGGCAACTGCAAATACCACTTGGGAGAAGAAACATTCAAACAAGCTCAGTCTTATATGGACAAACTTTCAAAACATGGTCAAAAGGCAAACAAAGCAGCACTTTATGGGGAGTTGTGTGCACTGCTCTTTGCAAAGAGCCACTATGATGAGGTAAGTGGTGGTGTTTTTTCTTTAGGGGAGTTCTCATTAACCCTGTTACGATTCCCCATCACTGACTCTGGGGGTAGTCTGGGATGGTTTTCTGACAAAGACTGAGCAACAAGGATGTGTGTGTGAGAGAGAGATTAACAGAAAAATATTTTGTTTACTGAGGGGTTTTTGTATTTCCTTTGCTATTTGCGATAGACTGTGTTAGAACAGTACTTGATATGGTAGTGGGCACTGATACATATTAGATTCTCTGATCGTATACTTTATTTTTATCAATTAACATGAACCACAAGGGGACCAATGTTACTTTAGTTGGAAAAGTAAAACTCCCATTGTTTTATCAAAGCCTTTCCTGAACTGCAGTTGGGCTGCAGAACCCAGAAGTACTGGTAACATACAGAAGAAAACTGTCATGCTGTTTTATACAATTTCAGAAGTGGATGCTCCAAATAATTAAAATGACTTGGCTTTAAGAAATACATAAACATAATGAAGAAACTCCCTAAATGTATATTTTTATATTTGAGGACATTTTAAATTGTTTTTTTTTTCTCTTCCTCATTTTCTTAAAAGCTATTCTAGTATTTGTGTATATCTGGTGTCTTATAGCCAAATGCACATTTGCCTGTAATTTCTTGTGGTACATATTTCACAGTAATTACACAGATAACTACAGTAGAACCTCAGAGTTATGAACACCAGAGTTATGAACTGACCAGTCAACCACACACCTCATGTGGAACCATAAGTATGCAATCAGGCAGCAGCGGAGACAAAAAAGCAATACAGTACTATGTTAAACGTAAACTACTTAAAAAAATAAAGGGAAAGCAGCATTTTTCTTCTGGTAGTAAAGTTTTGAAGCTGTGTTAAGTCAATGTTCAGTTGTATACTTTTGAAAGAACAACCACAATGTTTTGTTAAGAGTTACGAACTTTTTAGAGTTACTAACAACGTCCAATCCCAAGGTGTTCGTAACTCTGAGGTTCTTTGGTATATTGCAAAAAAAATGCTGTGAGCTTTTGGATGAGCATAGCAGAACAAGCTGAGTATTTTGTTGCAGCCATTGTGTGAATCTGATTTCAGTAAAATTATATTAAACCTGACCCAAAAGTCCTAATATTATGTGCATTGTAAACATAACGTAACAATAAAAAATTACCATTTTCCTCTTGCCTGAACAAGATAATGCTTTGTAATGTTACTGCAGAATAACATTATCTGGAAAGTTACCAATTAAATTAGGCTTACCTAAGATTTTTCAAGTTGAAATGTTAGAAAACACTTTTAAGAATTAATCTCTGAATAAATCTATCCAAGTATAATTAAGTAAACATTTGTAGTTGGGTTTTCTAAGTAGAACCAAACATGTATGTGTCTGCTCCTTTTCCTGCTAAAAAGATGTCTATTTAGAGAACAGTACAGTGCCATGATACAGTGTACAGGACTGTACAGTCTCCAAGGGGTCCTGAGTCCTATTCCTGACTCTTTATATGAATTCAAGGAAATCATTTAATCCCTCTGTCTTTTTTTTTTTTTCCTGGCTGTAAAACGAGAAATATCCTGGAATTCAGGCTTAAAGCAATTTAATTCCTAAATCAAAAGGTGCTATAAAAAGCCAGTCTTTTTTATTATGAGGGTCAAGTTATATTTCCTTAATGTTTCAGCACAGTTGAGTTCAAGGTTTATTATATTGATATCTTTTTATTCCACAGGCTTACAAGTGGTGTATAGAAGCTATGAAAGAGATCAAAGTTGGCTTGCCAGTAAAAGTAGTGGTGGATGTCTTAAGACAAGCTTCAAAGGTGAATTTAACATTCAGATTAGTAGCATAGTTACAAATGAGATCTATCAAGGCAATCTTATATTAAATTAACATATTTTAAAGCATATAGAACACTTGGATAACCTGTTTCAGCTCAGTGGCATGGTATCTTGTTTGCCCAGTTACTTTGCCAACTTCTGTTTAGTGCTTAAAACCAACTACTTGAATTTTGGATCAGCGAAGACTTGGCACCTCATTTAAAATGATACACTTTAACCTTCCTGCTGTGAAAAACTGAGTTATAGCTGTTTTAAGGAACAATATTATCTCCAGGCCGGTCTGTGCATACACCTACTGTGTGGCATGCTGGTGTGTAATTTATTTAGTCCTGAGGTGCATTAAAAGTTACCTAGTCAGCAGTACACATCAGCAAGGTCCACATGGACACTTAGTGCACACCACGCTCGAGCACCACAGTGAGTGGGTGATGTAGAGTGTTTTCTTGCTCCCCTATGTTATCATAAGTAGGTGAAATGCAACAGCTTCTTCTGTTTCGGGTGCTGATTCCTGAGGGTATTCACAGCATGCATTGTGCATCTGGGACCAGAAATTCTTCAGTAGCAGTGTCCGTTGTTCTATACCTGCACACTATGCCTCCTTGTGCTGCAAATTGCGGGCATGTGGCGACACAGACTGCCTGCCTACTCAGTTGCTGTTCTGCCACTCACAAGTTGGGTCCATATTCTCTTCTTCCTCTTTTCGTTTACCTGTAAATAATTGCAAATAGTGTCTGGAAAGGTTTTCTTGAATGAACTTCAAAATTCTTTAGTAAGCATGGGTAAGGCTGCAATCTAGTCACAGAGGTTGCAGAAGTCACGGAATCTGACTTCAGCCTGCGGTGGTCTGGAGCTGCAGCGTCCTCTTCTGCCTGCTGGGGCAGGAAGCTATGGGGTACTCCTGCCACCTCTGGTGACCCCCAAAGCTCCCTGCCGCCAGCAGCGAAAGGGAACTCCCAGCTCCCAGCAGCGGCGCAGCAGGGGAACCCTCCAGCTCCCGGCTGCCAGGGGTTGGTGGCAGCTGCGGAGGAACTCCCTGAGCTCCCAGCCTCCCACAGGCAGCTGGGGATGCCCAGAGCTGCTGGCGGCAGGTATACCCTGCAGCCCCCAGCTGCTACAGGCAGCTCCTAGTTCCTGCAGCTTCCCCGCTTGAAGTAGTGTGGGGATCCACAGATCCCCATTTTGTCAGAGATATTTTTAGTAAAAGTTAGGGACAGGTCATGGCTTCCGTGAATATTTCTTTTTTTCCCCGTGACCTGTCCCTTACTTTTACTAAAAATATCCATGACAAAATCTTAGCCTTAATCATGGTGAATATTTTGAAACTGAAGGTACTCGTAGGTGAATAAGTTAATATCTAGAACAGACATGCTTTGAAAATACAGTCTCATGTAAACTTTATTTCCTGTCTTTTTAGGCTTGTGTTGTAAAACGTGAATTTAAGAAAGCTGAACAGTTAATAAAACATGCAGTATATCTAGCACGGTAAGTAACACTACTGAAAATACCATCTCAAACTATCCTCCATTACTGCCACTTGTTAACATTTTTGTCTTTCCAGGGAGCATTTTGGAGCCAAACACCCAAAATATTCAGACACTCTATTAGACTATGGATTTTACTTGCTCAACGTAGATAATATATGCCAGTCTGTTGCAATATATCAGGTAAGTTGCAGTGTCTTATGTCTTTTTAATGTTGATAGTCATTCAAGTATTTCCATTTGAGCTCATGTAACAGCTGCCTGGGGTAGCTGAGAGTTTAGTGTTTTGAGGGTTTGTTTGTTTTTTTAAATACTTCAGAAACTTTTGCTATACAGTATTGTAGTTGTTAGATTTTGTTCAGTTCTGAAGTGTTTGCTTTTTGCAGTAAGAATGTGTATGCACACATGCATGCACCCCTTTTTTTCTGGCTTGCTGATATTTTGAAATAGAAGTCACTAGTCAAATAGGTATGATCGTATTCAAATATAGCATTTTTTGTATTGATCACTTATTTGCTTCTCAAGTAAATCAAGTCAAAAACTTTCTTAGCTCATGTCTATATTAAAAGGTAAAGTAGCATGCATTTGTGCACATTTTGGTTTGAGTGATTTATTTCATTTAGCTTAATCTGGTGAAAAACCAAACCCAATAATTTAAGACAAGCTAGCACAGTGTTCTTGAAGCGGAGTATGTTGAGGTTTTTCTGTTGTAGAAATATTTGTTAATTTCTAGAAAGTCAGTTTGTTTGTTTTTAAGGGAAAAAATAAAATAACTAATCTTGCAGGTGTGTTTATTATATTACCCTAACAAAAAGAGAGAGTAAAATTCTTAGGGTGTCTGTTTGCAAAGAGCTTTATGTAATTATCCTATCTTGGAAGCTTGAACTATACTTTCAGATAAGCGTTTTGCATTTAGCCTTTCAGGTATCCTTACTTTTAGAGACACAAATTGAATTCCCACTTTAATTATAAATTTCTGAGCCACAGTAAGAATGGCATCTCAACATGCATTTTCTATCCAGAGCTAGTAGATCTTTAGATTTAGAAACATGATAGAAATTCAGGAAATGTTCACAATATAAGAGGCTTTTCTTGTGGCTATTTCAGACAGCTCTTGATATCCGACAGTCAGTGTTTGGAGGTAAAAACATCCATGTAGCTACAGCTCATGAAGACTTGGCTTATTCTTCTTATGTTCACCAGTATAGTTCTGGAAAATTTGACAATGCACTGTGAGTACTGTGGTTGTTTTAAGCAGTGAGAAAATGTTGGTCCCTAATTTAGTGCAGTAAATGGGAAGAAATGTATTTTATAAATAGTTTGCAAATGGGTTTCTTGAAACCAATTAAATATCTCTAATCCTTATAAAGTAAAAATTGGGTCCACGCACTTTATAGATCCCTTTTCATTTGGTGGTGATTTGACCAGTGAATTTTAGCGAATAAGAAAATTAATTTAAAAATGTATGTATTTGAACTTGTTTCAGATTCCATGCTGAACGTGCTATTGGCATTATCACTCACATTCTTCCTGAAGATCATCTTCTCTTGGCCTCTTCCAAGAGAGTTAAAGGTAGCCTGTTTAGTTACAGTACTGGAGTATTGTTAATTTAAAGCCTTATTGGTGGACGTCAGTTATTGAGTTGCATTTTACTTCTGTTGTCCTATAGAGGTAGTGTAACACTGATATTCGCCTCCCCTTCTTTCCCCCACTACCAAGTAACAGTTCTATTAATTGGCCTGGCAATAAAACTGTATCTTAGAGTCTTTCCTAGAAAGTAAAGCTGCAGGTAATTTTTCTTATATTTTCAGCATTGTTTTATACACTCCTAGCTTCCCTAGAATTCTACATCAATCCAATGCCAAATTCTATGTGGATTTAAAGGGAATTATCTGGTGGGTTTGCCAGGTTGTATAGAGGTTGTCCAATGTTCTGCCATGTGCGTGATCTGAATTTGAGGTTTGACATGTCTCTCTATCTGGCCTGAGTGCTGTGGAGGCCTTGTCATCCACCTCCTAGCAGCCTTTCATCTTTCTTTTTAGAAACAAGTGTTTAGTTTTAGGGCAATAGTTCTCAAACTGTGGTATGCATACGACTGGTGGTGCACTAAGTACTTCAGTTGGTCTCTGGGGCAGATTTTTCTCACGATGGTAACTGTCAGTCTTCAAGCAGTGATGGTTCTTACTAGGTGCAGCCCAGTTCAGAGCTCTCATTGGGTTTCTAGAGGCTTCTTTTGACTAACTCAAGCAAAAAAGCAAGTACTTCTCTGCATTTTGCACAGCTGCTTCATTGCTTTCCCAGATATTTTTTGTTGTAAATGCGACTGTGATCAAATTTGCAGATGGCAGCAAATACATGGGGAGACAGAACCAAACTGCAAAGTGATCAGGAAAAATTTAGAGCAGTGGCATCTTCAAGTGATGAGAAGAGATTCTGTTCTAATACATGTTACATCTTACCGTCAGGGAGACAAAATAAACTTCATCAATAATATGAAAGATGTAACCTACTGTTGTGACAATAGTATTAAAGTGAATTTATTTTAATGCTTCTCCTTAATATTGGCGTCTCATTATTCAGTGTAACCAACCCCTGTAGTTGCTGAAGGGAAGGCGTGAGAGGTTAGAATGGAGGTATCCACAGGAGGTTCTCTGTCTTAGGAAGTGATGCACAATCTGGGAAGTAGGGATGTAAGAGTGAAAATCGAGAAGATGAATGTCTGGAGTCCAAGAGGAGCTTAGAATATATGCACAATGTGAGAGGCTGTTGCTGTTTTTCCTAGCAAATATATGAAATAGTCTCCTGGCTGCAGAAGTTTTGAACCTGAAAATATACTGTCTTATTGGATGGGTACTTCTCTCTCATGTGCTTTCTTTTTAAACCAAAAAAACGGACTTCAGTTCCTGAGTGGGGAGCACGGCAGATGAATCCCTCACAATCCTAGGGGATAGGGGAGAAAAGGCGTCTTGCTTTTGTCTAGTATCCCTTTCTGTCTGACCTGGTAGTGGCATTGATGGGCGTAGTAGAAAACTGTGCCTGAGGCTTGAGGAATAGGTTAGCCTGACCTACGGCCTTTGAAGGGATCAGGAACATTATCAGAAAGTTGCATTGCGCAACTCTTAAGTAATAAAAGAAACCATCTAGTTCTATAGTGGTATAAGTTCTGGTAGCGCTTTCCTGTAACTATTGCCTTCCTCTCTCCATTCCAGTTCTTCTGTCCTCTCTGACACTTACAAATATTCATTATCATATGTGAACTGGCTTAATGGTATGGGCCCAAATTCTATGAAGTCTTAATTTGCTGGGGTTTCCATAACTGAAGAACTGCTGGAAACAAGAGTCTTTGTGTAGAGTATTCCTTATAAGGCTTAAACTACTTTTTTCTTCCCACGCAGTTTTGCTTTGAAGTATTAGTTTTGACAGGGGAGGCTAAAACCTATTTCAAATGCTGTCTATAGCACAAAGATATATTTGTAAAGTATGACTAAGCCCTTGTAAAAATTACTGAAAATACAGATCCTCTAGCTGAGTTTCACATGGACTTGAAAAGCTAATGGATACAAAAACCAGCCTATATCTTAATGGGAAACAATTAACAGGGAACACAAAGTCTCTTCAATTGTATGTGGTGGTGGTTTGTGAATATAATCTTATGGGATTCTTCTTTCTGTTGCTGATATCTCTGTGTATCTAGAACACATTAGCATGACTTTTTTTCTCTTCCATATTCAGCACTTATCCTGGAGGAGATTGCTATTGACTGTCACAATAAGGAAACTGAGCAGAGGTTACTTCAAGAAGCTCACGATTTGCACCTATCTTCACTCCAGTTAGCTAAAAAAGCCTTTGGGGAATTCAACGTACAGACAGCAAAACACTATGGCAACCTGGGCAGACTTTATCAGTCAATGAGAAAATTTAAGGTAAGACCAGATGGTTATTAAATTTCTCAATTAAAAAACACATAAATCAGTAGCTATTACAGAAGTAGCTCTAAAGGCAGCACAACTTATCAGTTCCATCTTAATAGATGTTATTACCATTTTGTAATGCTCTTCTGATTGTTTTAACCTGACTGTACCCATGGGTGCCATCTTCATAGATGGAAAAAATTCCTAATACTTAGCACTTCACCTCTCCAAAGGGTTGTACAGATATTAACAAAAACTACTTTCTTACACAGCAAGTCAGTGTCAGCGCCTGGAGATCCTGATTACCAGTCCTTTGCAGACTCCACTGCATTTCAAGCCTTTTGTAGAATAAGTGTTATGGAATCCTCTAGATTAGCTGTCACTTACACCACTTCCTTTTTATGTTTGGTGTATTGGAATCTTTGTCTTTTGTTTTTGTGGGGGGTGTAATGTCTGTCATGGCTTATTTATGTGGTTTTGGATCTTTCAGGAAGCAGAAGAAATGCACATCAAAGCAATTCAGATTAAGGAGCAGCTTCTTGGTCAAGAAGATTATGAAGTCGCCCTGTCAGTGGGACATCTAGCTTCTCTCTATAACTATGACATGAATCAATATGAAAATGCAGAAAAGCTTTATCTGAGATCAATAGCAATCGGTGTGTAATTTTTAGAACAAATTACTGTACTGAGCAATGATGATAGAGTAAAACAAAGGTCTCTTCGTTAATAAAAGTATAAATGAATAAAGGAAAGTTGATGCAATACATTTGCATAACCTGTATGTGGATTCAATCTAACTATGATGCTTACCCTTGAACTGCAAACAATATATTTTAGTGTTTCATGAGAACCCAGTCACCAGTAGCTACAAAACAGTAACTTTTGAACTCTTGAAACATTTAGGAAAGTGACTGTTTTAGAAAGAAAGTCCAATTAATTATCTTGGAGTTTAAATTTTTGGACTGTTACCTAGAGGTTCATTTTAATCATGGTTTTAAGCCAGAGCTTCAAAGAAATGGAAAACCAATATGTCCAGCAGCCCTTTAATGATGAGATTTGTATCCCCCTTCCTGGCTCATCTACCATTTGCAGTGAATTTTGCCCAAGGAAACGTTCAATTCATAATGTCAGATTTAGCACAGTCTTATACGGTAGTTCAGTTAGTGCTCATAATTCATTGGGGTGAGGCAACATGGATAAACGGCATGAGACACACACACACACCCCGTAGACTCACTTTTTTCATTTTGGGTTACGATCACAGTTGAAATCTGGTTGAGATTGCCCCAGTAATTAAGTAGCGTATTAAAGTAAAAGGGCTGAAATGCATTGGGGAGTAGTCACAGGGAAACTTACGCATTGCCCTCCTTTTATTAAGTACTAAATTTGACTCCTAACAAAAAGATGATGAATATGCGGTTCATATTATCAAAGGCAAAATGGCCTGAGAGATGAAGAATTAAACGTGGTTAAATTATCGTGTTCTTCAATTTTGTTTTCTTTTGGATTTCTTTAGGAAAAAAGCTTTTTGGCGAAGGCTACAGTGGACTAGAATATGATTACAGAGGTCTCATTAAACTGTACAATTCCATTGGCAATTATGAGAAAGTATTTGAATACCACAATATTTTGGCCAGTTGGAACCGGTTGCGGGATCGACAGTTCTCCGTTACAGATGCTCTGGAAGATGTAAGCACCAGCCCTCAATCCACTGAAGAAGTAGTCCAGTCTTTTCTGATGTCTCAGAACATTGATGGACAGAATAGCTAGAGAACTTGGTCAATTAACCAATTAAGTTTTTTTCCCCCCAGATTACAAGGGAAAGTCATACTGTGAAATCTAAACCATGTAGTTTTCTGGGGGCTGGAATTTGCATTGAAACACTGGTCCAATCCATTGAAGAGTGCCCATACAGATGAATAGAGTTAAGTTCTTATCAGCATGTGTATGGCATGTTTAGTTTGGCTTATTGAATTTGAATACCAAACACCAGGATCCTCTCCCCCCTTCTTTTGCAAAAGAAGCTACTTTGCAGGAAATCTGCAAATTTAAATAAAACTGTTTAAGAGTTAAAAGAGTTGCATTCTTATTATGAAAGGAAGGTTTCAGCAAGAAAATTCTTCCAACAAGTAAAAGTAATAAATACTTTATTGTAAGAAATGAAAAAAGTGTTTATACTTTATGCATTGTAGCAGAGCTAATGATAAATATTAACAAAAGAGGAAATGCCCTAGCTTTGTTTGCTGCCTTATGAAGAAAAGTGGCAAAGAACCACTCCAGAAAGAAATGTGTGCGTTGTAAACCGCGCTAGTTTGTTATGGAAGTAACCGCCGTGTGTTGTTTTTAATCATCTGAATTGGACCCGCGTTCATCTGTAAGTGATAGAAGATCCAGTAGACCAGCAATCCAAATTTCCTTTGGTACAGTACAAGAGCTATAATAATTTTCCATAAAAGGACCAGGAGAATCAAGTGGACCAGCCTGTCTAGAAAAGAGTCTTTGGACCAGTGGCTTTAATTTAATATTTCTGCCCCTGCATTCACTTTTACAGTAGAATTATTTCATTTAGATGTACGATCAGTGATGATACAAAAATATATTCATGTGATAGATACAAAACTAGGAATTGAACGTTCTTTAGCAGTTGCGATGGCATGTTTTCAACTAGTAAGCTTATACAGATATTAAAATGTCAATGCCATAAGCAAAAACTAGAAATGCTTAACTATTTGCTGCAGCCATTCTTTTCCTTTTTAAATGGGCTTACTCTAATAATTGAGGCAGTAACTTGTTTATACTGACTAATAGTTTTGTATTACAATCCAGTTCAATTTTATGTTTCTGAAGATCACAACTTATTGTACAGTTTGCAGGGGTCAGTGGAAAATGCCAAAAAAGCACAACAGGTCTTTTTTGTGATGCTTCATTTCTACATTAAACAATAGTACAACCAGAAACTGATTCCTCTATGTTAATTTAAAAAGCATCAGTCAGATGTAAAGATCCCTTAACAATGCCTATCTCACTAGCTTGTCTTAATTTTTGTTTTGTGTTTTTTGTTATTTTGTTTTGTTTAATTGAACCAAGTCTGTTTTAATGTTGAGGTAATATTCAAAATTTGAAAAAATCTACGTAGCATAGCAAACTAGAAATAAGTCATTGCTTTTACCTCAATTCTTATTATAGTGGCACAAACAGTGTCTCTATAGTTAAGGGTCTGTCAGTTTTTCCCCCCTATTTTCAGGGGTTTATAATTTGGCTGTGAAAATTCAGTCCAGGTTGAAGCATGGCAAACAACTACAGTACTTGGAGTGAATTTTTTTATTCGTTGTGAAATTTTTTTCTCTTCAGATTATAAGAGTGTGGAATACAAAAAAATAGAAGTTAGTGATTTCAGACACTTCTTTGAACTCCTATAATTTTAATAATGGCTTTGGTTTTAAACTGAAAAGTTGCAGGCCAATAGTTCGCAAACTAGTGCCTTCAAGTATTTTTTGAGGGGGAGTGACACCAAGTTAAAAAATTTAGTTACTTAATTTGGAAATGTGGCTTTAGTGCTAGTGTAGTTGTGATTCTTTCATTAAAAATAAGGGATGGCATATGCACACCAGCAGAATAACTAGTAGCATTAAGGCTTCAACAGTTTTTAATGATTTATTGCAGTCTATCAAAAGTCAGTTTTTCATAATTTTATATGGAATCTTAAACTGTATTAGATTCTCTATAGTAATTTGTGTTCAAGTGAAAATTAGACTTTTTAAAATGTCCCCAAACACATTTGCATGATAAATTGCAACTAAATAAATGTTTAAGTCCCTAAATATTTGTTTACATTTTAGGAATAATTATAGACGATCAGGTAAATATGCATTAAAATTGATACATTGTTACGAGAGCTTATTCTCATATTTTTAAACTTTTTAAATAAAGTAACTTTAAACCTATTTAAAATAATACCCTTTATTTTATTTTAAACCTCAGAAATTCAGGGGGAAAAGCTTAAAATTCTGTCCCAAACAAAGCTAGTGATCTATGTATTGCAGAAATGCCTAGAAGCCTCAAACTAGTAAGTAATCTTACATTCTCTGCAGATTCCATATGCTCTGGATTCCTAATCTTGGGTCTCTGCTTCTAGTTTGAGAACTTGAGAGTTCCCTCTTAGTTACAAGGTTTTGTTTTTTATCCTGAGATACTGGTAGATGTCCTATGCACTCACCTTTGCCACTTTCTCAGGCTCCTTTATTGTTCCATCATCAGTTCCTTTCAATGGTCAACAACAGTTTCCAAAAAATGCCACTGTTCCAGTATCATTCCTGCTCGTCTCCTGATTAAGTTAATTTTGCTTCAAGGACTCTTGTCTTCCTTTGTTGCATCAAGCCTAAAATTTAGATTATAGACTCTTAGGGAGCATGAATAGTATCTTCTTAGTATTGTAAAGTACCCACCTTCTCTTTTTCCCTGAAGGGGTTGGCAACTGGGAGGTTGGGAGTGCAGAACGCGGTTCTGTAAAGTAACGTCTTTTTTTCCCTGATCACCTAACAAAACATTTCAATTCTTTTTTGACCAAGAACTTTTTTGCTTTCCAGTGCACGTTGGCTATATTTCAGCCAGTGCAGTGGGTGCATTATGTGATCACTCAGATGGGGATGTATGTGCTGTTGAAGCAACTCCTATATTCTGTAGTGCCCATGTGGTTTATCTAGAGTGAACTTGAAACCCTAAAAGTTACCCTGCTGGCAGAAGAAAAAAATTCTGGGTATGTGACCTAGAGAAACATGACTTTAAGCCCCTGAGTACTCCCAATTAAATAAAACTACTTGAATGTTTTAGTACATTGCTGAATTGGGCCCTAACAGACTATCTGGTTGCATCTCACAGCTATGACCAAGAGGTCTGAATGTCAAAGCATATTACTTGCAGAGTAGAACCGCTTCGGCTGGCAGCTGCAGACTTCTTAGTACAGGAGGCTTACAAAACAACCATGTGGCCTGCTCTAAGTGCTGTACCTTGGCATCTTGACTTATTCTGCCTTGTTGCAGAATCTATTCCCCAGCTAGTGTTCCTCAAACTTTCCTGGCTGCTATAGTTTTCTGTTCAGGATCTCTTGAATTGCCCCTTCATGTTACTACAGAAGTCTTAACCTCTTGTGTAGTTTGTTGGACTATTGTGTTTGACACACAAAACTTGGTGATGTTAGACGCATTGCCTGACTTTCCTTACCGCTGCTGCCTGTTGCAGCATGTTGTTGACACTTTGTTTAAAAAGCAGAGAGATTTTTGGGCCTCTAGGCTCCTATAAATGGGAATCCAGTGCATGTGATATGGTCAAAGAAAATGACTTACCCTATAATTCTTCATCTGAAAAAGATACCACATCTGTAGATTGCCCTTCATTCACCTTTAACATTAAGGAGGTCTAGTCATGATTTTCTCTCACCCTGTTTAGAATGTATGTAATTTTCTTGTGGCTGTATGTGCAGGGTTGCAATTTAGGAGTACTTTTGCCACTTGTACATCGAGCAGCCAACCATGAAACACTAGGCAGGGCTGATGTATTGGCAATTGGTCTGTGCAAAGTGCACTGGCGAGTTCCTCAAAGGGTCAACAACCTTGAGGAGTTACTGCGTAATCGTAGACTTGAAGTGGAGACCCAAGAGTGGGAATCCAGTAAAATACTTTTTCCAAAGAACTCAATTTACAGGTAAGTAATTAAAAAAAAAAAAAAAAATCATCTGCAATACCTTGACACAAAAGTGTCCAGGACAGAATTTCAGTCTTCGCTCCAAATTTCTCAGCGTTGGTTCTAAATTTAAAGCTCTAACATTTGTTTGAGTGTAGGCTTTGGTTTTGGGAATCAGTTTTATTTGTATCTTCTATTTTATGCCAACACTGCAATTTGTAAAGAAAAGGAAGAAAGTGATGTCAGGGTTTCCTCCATTCTTTGTTCCACTGTTCTCAGAACCAGAAACCATCTCAATCAACTGTAAGAATGGATGTTTTTTTCCAACCTCAGGAGGAGGATTTTTTTATGGAATGGGAGGAAAAAATGCTACTTTAAGATGGGCAAGAGGGAAAAGTCACAATAAGATGTTTAAACACATATCCCTCCGTTACTTGAAGTAAAATAGCTAGTAACTATTGCGCTCCAAACAGTTGGTTGATCACTTATTTTGTGATGTTACTTACAACCAACAAGTGTCTGCCTTTCTTTTTCATAGAAGTCTTTACATGCACTCACTACTTCGTTGTATAGATACCAATTGTTTAAACTCCGTTTTTTTCTTTCTTTTTTGCACACAAGTGTTTTGTTGATAAATAATTTTGAAAGGTTTTTTTTTTTTGGTTGAATTCTAACTTATTAGGAAAATGACATTCTTTTCATAACTTTAAAAATTAAATTTAAAAAATGCTGCGGTCTGTAATTTGCTAACGGTGCCATTGTGCTGCTTCTTATGGTACAAAAAAATGCACATTTTATTTAATTACCTTTTTATAGTCGCACATACTGGTAGAGTTACAAAAAAGGAAAGCGCATCATGCCTAAAACATGATTGAATATGTTGACAAAACCTTTACTTGATTTTAAAACTGACTGGATTTTACTCTACAGCATGGTAGCAAAGATAGTTGGATGGATGTTGCTATTATCGGTCTCTAAACAAAGTTTCTAACTCTGTTGCCTGTGCAGAAACTTTATTGTACTTACAATTTTGTTAACTTTTTTTGAAACAAGTGTTGCTGGCCAAGTGCTAATTGCAAATCTGAATATTCTGTTAGTTGTGGATATTTCCATGTTTGACACAAATGGCTTGTTGCACATTTCATTTCTTGGCCTTTTGGGGATTCTTGCTGTGGGGAGGAGGGATTTTATCCAGATATCTGGACTAATAAATACACATTTGACATCACTGGTAACGCTTTTGTCCCCAAATCTCAGGAGTGTTTTAGGCAGTGAAATAGGTTTCCCTTCACTGATACCAAGATGTGTGTTCTAGGGTCTTATTAACAATATTTCATTGCAGTCCTAGGTATCTATAGCATGAGTGGCCTTAGTGAATTTGTTGAAGTGCACATTTTTTTTTCAAAAGTAAATTTTAAGATGAAAAATATATACTATATAAATATATAGAGAGATATCTAGAAACTTGGTTTGTGGTGCACAAGTTAAGTGTTGGATCACTAAATAACTGTCGCAGGTACCATACGTGTAACTCTTTTTCTTTTTATGTATATTCCTTTATGGGAAGCAATGTTGCCATGGTAACTAAACCTTTACCATTTATTTCTTACCTTATGATGTGAATGAACTCTACGTTTTATTGACGATTACCAGGTTCAGTACTATTTTTATACTTTATTGTACTACAGGGGATTTTAATTTAATAGCATTCTACAAAGATGTTGCTTGAACTATTTAAAGCAAAATACTAAAACAAAGACCACCTTTTCAACCGGAATCCCCTCTTACAGTGCCACAGTAATTTATATGAACGTATCTTGCTCATTATTAGACTTTGAAGACCATTCTATTTGTTGTGTCAATAACCTTTCGTATCCTACTTCACATAAACTGCAGTGCCCAACATTATTTGTAACCATCAAACCATACTGAGTATGTTTGTAACCAGCATTGTGATATTCTGTAATTGTATTGCTAAAATGAATTATTGATCTAATAAATATAGTGTTCCTGCATTCATAGTGTATGCCTTGAATTTAGTTATAATTGGGCCCTCCAAAAAGCCTGTTCTTTTCCCCTCTATCCCATAGACACCCGTAGAATTGAATAGTCAACTTGCAGATTGCATACCTTTTTAAGCAAGTTCCACTGATGGAACAAAAAATGCAATACCCTTCTGTGATGCTGAAGAGTGCATTACAGCAACAAGTGAGTGTAATATTTATCATTCTTTCTTGGGAGGAAAGGTGTGAATATTCTTTGGCTTCCAATGTGTGCAACTCCTACTTAAAGAAGAAAAGGGCCTGATCTCCTTTTGAGAAGTGTAACATTAACTCTGTTCATCAGCAGGGCCGGCCCAGAACATTTTGGCACTGGAGGCGGGGAGCTCAAATGACGCCCCCCTGTCCCCTCACTTGGGTCAAAACTTTGAAAGGTCTCAATTTCTGCCTTCTTCCTGTTCTACTCCTCTCATGGTACTGCTCTGCTACCTACCCCAATAAAGGAGAACTAACAATTTAAAATGCCTTGTTCAAAAATGTTAAGTAACACTTAACTTCCAAACGCCTGAATAGCAAATGTAGCTTTTCTTGTCTGCATAGTAAACACTGGCATTTTTCTGTTTGAATAATCAAAGTGGTGCTTTCCATGCCTTCTTGGTTGCAAAGAATTGCTTTCTGAAGGTCCACAATCTGGGCCAGCTCATGCTCTATTGAGATGGTTTCAAGGCCGACCAGCCTCTCCTGTGTCATGTAGCGAGTAGATGTGGTTTTATTAACTTCAGCTTGGAGAAGCTGCGTTCACTGGCAACTGTTACAGGAAGTGTTAGAAGTATGTGCAGAGCAACAAAAGCGTTTGGAAAGACGGTGGTCATCTTATTTGTGCACATATATTCCAGAACAGCCTTTGGAGTTGATCCTGCTGAAATGTATCTTGAAAGGGCTTTCAGTTCATCACCTAAATCACTCGCATCAATATGGCACATGTCATCGTGTGTCAACACTGTGTCTAGTGCCCTGCATTGCTGGTGTAGGTCTTCAGATATAGTGAGGAGTTTTGGAATATCACACAACATCCCAAATATGCTGCTGTGTTCCTTGAGCTGGATGAAACGTTCTTCAACTGACTGTATTGCACAATCTTGCACCTGGTTAAAGAATTCAACTTTGAATTGTTGTTTGGGGTCTCTTATGGGATTATCCTGTGCCTCGTAATCAAAATGTCATCTTCGGTGACTCTTTTATATTCTTGAATGGGTGGTAAAATAGCTTCAGTGTGAAGTTCTTCTGCCAACTTCTGTGCACTCTTCAGAACGTTTTGAAATCCCTCACCTGACCGGTAAGACTATAGGTATGACTTTGCTTTGTCCAGTTGTTCCATTGCTACAGATATATCAAGGTCAACACCTTGGAGTCTCTTGCTTACAACATTTATTTCACACAGTATGTCATGCCACAACACTAAGCCACACAGAAATTTGAAGTTATGTATGTTTCTGATGATTCCATTTCCCTCTGCCACTGTCCTCCCAAGTACTTTCCAGAAAATCCACGTCACCCGTATTGTCCCAAAAAGTCCTTTGACGTTCCTGATGCTTTGCAGAGATTGCATTATGCAGCCTTCTAGAGGAGTTAATATGCTTATACACAATAACACATGCCTGATTTCATTTTTAATACAATGGATCCAACTTAATTCAGTAACGTTTACCCTAATTCCATAAGGTTTGTCCAGGATAGTGTCAGTCTGTTGCATCTTCCTCCTAAAAGAATGGGTGTAACTAGGGTGCTGAGTAGCACCCTAGAGAAACCCCTTGACTTATCACCTGGACAGGTTTATTCCCTGGATGGTGGTTCTACCTCTACCTTTCATAATTTCACCTGTTCAGATAACAAATGTTCCTCTAGCAAGCCAACATACACCCTTTAGACCTATGGGGTTGAGCTTTCACACACCCCTTGTTACCCCCAAACATTTGGGTGTAAACTTGAGACCTGATCCTCCCACTCCTACCTCCCATTTGGGAAATGTGTGTGATGTCTTTGTCCCTCAGAGATCAGGTCCAAGATGAGACCCACACCCTGGGAGGAGGGAAAACACCTCCAAGAAGCCCCGAGATAGGTGGAGAGAAGCAGTTTGCTATTCGTGCCCAAAAATGCCCACGACGCTGAGTCCCAGCGCAGTGCTGACAAGAGTTGTGTGTATTCTCTTTGTAGATGAAGAGGGCTCACGGGCTGTCATCCCTACACCTTTTGTCATAACTCAAATGTACTTTAAAAGAAAACAGAGAGACCGGAAAACCAGAGAGCATTTCGGGGGGGGGGGGCAGGAAGTTCTCTATGTACAACAGATGTGAACATCTAAAGATGGAGTTTTGTGCTCGTGGTTATGTGTTGAGAATAGAAATCTTTGAATAACTTGGCTGGCCACCAGATGTCACTGCTGCTTTACATGCGTTCAGTGTTTAGTTCCCTGTCCTTGCTTGTTCTGATCAAAGCTATTGAAGCCTTTCTAGTTTACAGCTAATCTCGCTAACTGTAAATGATTCTTCCTTTCGCTGTCTGCAGCTTTATTTATTTTACTGTGATCCACCTTATGTATGGTCTGGACTGAAAATTGATAAATTAGTGAAAAGCTTTCTTTAATTAATAGCCAAAACCACAGCACAATGTTTCCATGAATCCCTGATTCATCTTTTTTTAATACTGAAAGGTAAAGAAGATCTGAGTCAAGAAACTTTTGCATCAGGCTTTTAGACCTCTTGCAGTTATAAGACCACTTTAAAACTGTCAGCTTTTGCCAGCACCTAAAATTGTGGATTATAATAGAAAAAGTAATACGCCCATGTTGATGCAGTAGTGACATTTGGATACAGAATATCGGGTTGTGCACAGAGATGACTGGTTTATAGTGGACGTACTGGATTCAACTGAAATGAATACTCGCCTTTGACTTGCTTTCTTTTCTTCCTCACTTTCCCTGCACCATCTCACCAGGCATCTGAGATGCTTGGTACTTTGGTAGGCCTCAGAGCCAGCCTTTAATTAACAAGACCCTCATCCCCATCAAGGTCCATTGGGTAACTCCCAGAATAATTTGTGAATGAGCAGACTTTAACCGCAGTTGACATTATTTAAACAAGTGTGACATTTTCAGGGCATACAATATTTTCTGATATTTGTGATGGGGCTATCTCCAGTTGCAAACTTGCTATGTGGTGCATGAAATGGAAAAGCTCAAAACCTTCAACTAGAAATATAAATATCATCTGAAAAATAAATATTCAACAGTCATCCTGGGAAATTTCGTCTTCTATGGAAAGAACCACGTCTGCCCACAAATTGTTTATAATTCCACCGGACCTCCTTGATGGAATTATACCCTTGTATTACATGATAGGTTTTACTATATAGAATAGCGGAAAAGCAATCCAGGGATTGTTGTTGCCCAGTAAAGACATCAGTTATGCTTGCTGCCCCTCCATCCCTGGCTAAATTTCTTCCACCATATATCTGTTTAAATTTCACAGGGGCTCCTGCGTGAATGCGCTTAATTTGCCTGACCTTGGTGTTCTTTGGCCAATTCATCAGGTTTGGGCCCCTGATCCAATCCCCAATGAGGTCAATGGGAAGTCTCCTGTTGAATTCAATGGACGTTGGATCAAGCCTTAAATGTGTATGTCAAGCCCTCGATGGCTCTTGCATGCTACAGTAAAACGCCTCAAAATAATACCGCTGTCCTCTCCATCACAAATGACCTGTCCCCACCCCCACAGGCAAATGGAAAGAGGGGGAGCTAAATCGTCATGATTTAAGCCACCTCCTGAAAACTGGGGGGATTTAAAAGTTTTGAAAATAGCCACAGGGGAACTTAGACAGACATGTTCATAGAGAGAATTCAACAGGCAAAAATTACCTGCCCCAGGTACACTTCAGATCAAGTAGAAGAAGTGGGTATTCACCCACGAAAGCTTATGCTCCAATACGTCTGTTAGTCTATAAGGTGCCACAGAACTCTTTGTCGCTTCTACAGATCCAGACTAACACGGCTACCCCCCTGATACTTCAGATCAAGTAAGAGATTATGAGTAAAAATGACTCGGCTGCTCTTGGGTGCCTTGGCAGAACATAGGGCAGAATTTTATTGTCACTTGTAAGAAGGCAAAAAGGTGCCCATTCCAGGCCATAGGCTTGTTCAGCACTTCTTTACAAACTCACCTCCTACTGTACAGCCAAATCCAGCCATCAACCCCCACCACAGACCAGAAAAAATCAGGCAATCCATTATCACAAAATCATGATTCAAATACCATGCCCTCCGCAAATATCAACCCTCAGACGAAAGCCCCAATAAAACGCTCCTGCAGTGAGCCAATGGATGGCAGCACCAACGTTTGCTAAGGCTGCCGCTGCTGTCGTTGGCGGATCGCCAATATTTGCCCAGTATAACTGGAAATATCGGGAACCACTGCTGTTCCTAGAATAAGGTTCCCTTCATCGGAAGAAAATGTATGGGCTACTCACTGTATTCATTTATTTAAAAACCAGTTGCTTCCAAAATGTTAGCAAGAATGATGCTATAAATACAAATAAGTTTAATATTTACCAGTAAGTACCCTAAAAACTTCTTTCATTTGGTAAGATGCAAGATATTTATAAAGACTGTCTTTAATCTTCCTTTCTGAGATCTTTCTTTGGTATTTCCTGGTTTCCACACTACTGCAAATACTTAGCTGTTTTATGGAATTTTTTAATTCTCAAGAGCTGCTGAGTGTGGGAAAATCCCTTGACTATTGAGGCGCTGTATTTTTCATTCTATGCTTTTTGTCCGTGAGGCTTGCTGATGGTGCAGTGTTTGTCAGGTGCTCTCTTTTTGTTGGTGTTTGAAGTGGTCTTACAGAGCCTAAAAGAGAATCAAGGGGAAAACTTCTGTAAGCTTGGGGGGTAGTACATTCTAGCCGACAAAGGAAACCAAAATGGATGCTGAGCCCTGAGCCATCCAGTTACAAGCAGTACCCACATGTTTTAGAACCCTCCTCCGACAGTTCAGTTCCTTACTCTAACCAATTTCATGCATATATATTTTCCCATTCTACTGACATAGTTGAGGCATATCAGCTCTTGTTAGATTGACCACCAGAAATTGGGACTGGACAACGTGGGATGGATCACTCGCGCATTGCCCTGTTCTGTTCATTTCCTCTGAAGTAGCTGGCATCAACTGCTGTTAGAAGACAGGATACTGGGCTATATGGACCATTGGTCTGACCAGTATGGCTATTCTTGTGTTCCTATCATGGTGTTACAAGTCACAAGTAATGACTAGTGATGGGGCCTTTCAAGTGAAGAGCAATTTAAAATTCTTGAAATAATTATTACATATGCATTGTGATGGTACTTGGCATTCCCAAGTGCCTCACATCTTCAATGCACTTAACAAATACACATGAAATGAACTTCATGACAGCTCTCTTGGTTAGCTAAGTAGTATTAGCCCCAATATGCAGAAGGGAAGGCTGAGCAGAAGGAGACTGCCCAGCATCACAGAGAGTCAGTCAGGAGTGTCTGGCTCCTACTTCCATACTCAGTTCCACATATCATACAGCCTGCCTAGTTCATATATTTCTTCAGCTTTTCCACTATCCCTTGATGGAGTCCTCTCTTGTTGCTTTAGACCTTGCTGATGATTTCTGTTTGTTCCACACTACGCTGAATGAGGGCTTTTAGAGGTGGTCCTCCAGATGGTGAGTGGAAGAAAGTCAAAGGAGAGGGGAAGAAAAGAGAAGCAAGAGGAAGGACAGTGAGTAAATGAAAGAGGATGAAAGAAAAGTAAAAGTCTCTCGTGGAACTGACTAACATTCTAGCAGATCGAAATAAATGTTCTGGGGCTGAAATCCTCCCTCCTCCTCAATGAATGCCATGAGTGGGTACCATAGGGGCAGGAAGGAATTCTCCCTTTCAGGTTTCGTCTACACTAGAGTTATGTTGGCTAACGAGTGAGCAGTTAACCTGTTTGTACATGCTAGTCTGGATACTTGTGGTACTTACCCTGGGCTCAGCCATAAGGTAAACCAGTCTAGCATGTACAAACCTATTAGTTAACTCTAGACAGTTGACTCAGGTTAAACTCAAGTGTAAACAAATATTCAGCCATTGGATTAGCAGTGGAGTGACTTCACCATCACCACTACTCCCTTGTGGTGCAGTAGTCCTTGCTGCTGCTGTTTTCCCTCCCCACATCGCTTTGGTTATTGGGTCAATGGCTAAAAGATCTGGGTTGGTTCTACCTCCCATTATCTCATCCCATGAGCCATCCATTTCCCTGCACATTGCTGGTAGTTCAAATCCACTGCCTCTTTTGTAGATCTGTATTTGGAGTGATAACCAAGCAATGGCCTGGCTTGCTATTTACTTCATTTGCTCTCAGCTATGCCTAGCATCCTTTAGCGGCAGTACCTCTTCTTCGTCATGCTCGCTGCCCCAGTGTCGCCTTGTAGGCTCGTTTGTGATGTCTGTGACTGAATCTGACTCAGCTTCTCTTGCATATTATTTATGTCTCCATGGAGGCCCCATGCATCATACAGCTTAGTCAGCTTGGTGTTTTCGGGTATGGGAACTGAATCGGGGTTTTCTGAGCTACAGTACAATTTCTACAAATAAATAAAACAATACAAATTAACATCACACAAGAAGGTGGCATTAAACAAAATGTAAGTGTTTGACCCAGGTGCTCATGTATTGATTCCTCATGCTGGGTAATGGGCTTTTGGGTAACTATCATCCTATTTGGCTGCACCAACGTTTCTAGATGAGAAACTACTAATAAACGCAGGTGGTTGTGTTTTCTAAGGTTTAGTTTAACTTCTTTCTTTCATGGAACTGCCTTCAGCGATCCCCACTGTGGGAGTTATGCTCCCTGCTGTATCGATCCAAGAATCTATGGAGGCACCAGGGGGTGGCTTTAGGTTAATAAAAGAAAAAAGTTGTAGCCTACTAGTAAGCTATTTGCCATACCACTGGAGGGACTCTGCTTTCCTCCATTCCTGAGTCTTAATCTTCCGTCAAAGCAGCCCAGCCCTGCCCACCCTCGCAGCTAGCTGACTAGGAGCTAAGCTATTTCTCTGATTCACTACTGTCTCTCTGAACCCCAAGAGGTCAAGATATCATGGATCCTGTTTTAAAACCAGAAATATATTCTGAGAACTCCACTTATGGGAGAAAGAGACACGCACCCACCAACTGCGGAGCGGCTCACTGCGTCCTCTGGGCCAAACTCATCCTAGGTTCAAACAGATGCAACTATACAGACATCAGTGCAGTTTCACCCAGGTCTATGCAGTGAAATCAATATTTTAATTGTTTGACCACCCTAAGGTTTCACTGAGCATTCGTGAGGTCGTTTGTATGCAGAGAAGCGTTGCTGATTGGCTAGCCTGGAGTATCTAAACTCATGTCCCTATCTTAGCCCTTATAGAAAAACCTTTTAGAAGTAAACCGAGATAAAACTGGTAGAATTCTACAGAAATGCAATAGGGCTCTGTAGAAATTACAATTTTTTGGTGTGTTTTGGGTTTTTTTAAGGAAAAAACAGCAACCCTAGCAAGCGACAAGCCTTTGAGCCATCATGTAGAATTACATAGCAGGAGCATAACGGCAACATTGCAAATGTTCATGCCCTTTGGCCTCTTTCTTAAAGTCCCGGTTCCAGGAGCCAAGTGATATGAGAATTTTGGCTTCCTTTTTTTTAAGCAATGAAAGTTTTTAGCCCTCCTGGTTGCCCACTAGGCTCAGTCTAAGGTGTGAATGTCCTTCCACGTTACATGAGAAAACAAAAACTAAAATGCACTGGCACCCGGATCCTGTAATGGGATCCCCGTGAACAGACCCTGTAAGCAACAGGGCCACCGACAGTGCTCCCAGGGCCCAAGCAGCAAAGCAGCCTCTGCAACCACGGTTTTGATACTAAAACAACCCAGAGTGGCTTGGTTAAAATGCCAGTTTACATTTGGTTTATATCGCCGGAGATGTTTTTAATTTAAAATTCTCTGTTAACTGTCCTGTCAGAAGCCCAGCAGATAGATTTTTAAGGCAGTCTGGAACTGCAGACAATGATGGCACCTACTACAGTGGGGAGGGGGGAATCTTGTTGTTTGACCTTAAGAAAACTGATGATTAAGGCTGGCTGGCAGTTCTGCTAGTCTCCCTGATAAAGATATCAAATTAACATGCTGGCAATCTCAAGCACTTGCTAATTACCACATGGGTTCTGTATATTTACACTTGCTCTTCTAAATAATGAGCTGTTTCCAAATAATCTATTTATGTTTTGTAGAGTGCAGGATAACATTCTGATCCACGGCCTGTTGTTTACGATTTAGCAGGGCTTAGAAACTGAGTGTTCCCTCCACACAAAAGACAAAGATGTTTATTTTCTCTCACTGGCTTGCACAACAATAGGCATTTGTCAACAGTTACATAATGTCTGATCTGTCATTTCTTCTATCCGTCCTTATAGAGACAGTCTAGTCTTAATATTATACAATATGTGGCAGATTTTTATTCTTACATAGATTCGCATTTCATACTCCTCGCTGTTGTAACTAAGTGCCTTCCAACTGTGTATTAAGCAACATGAGTAATCTGTGAGCCGGCTGTTTGTTCTCTCATTGTCTCCTCAGGAGGAGTGTGAGTAGTGGAGCGGTCGGGTTTTTGCACAAGGAGGAGTAGCAAGAGGTGCTGAGATGCAGCCCCCTCGATAGGATTCCTCACCCTTTCTCTATGGCTGGGGTAGAAATCTCACTACTACACCTATCACAAACTCTGACATTAGGTGAGAAAGAGCTAGAGCCTTAAGAAAATAAGAATTAACTTTCACAGACACCCTCTCTCTGAAATCTGGCCATGAGATGTCTTTAATATGAATTAAGTTTGAAAAACGTAGGAGCTGTATACTGCTTATGCAGATTCACCTATTTTTCAAATCCCACTGGGGTCTCTCACCGAAGCTAATAGGAACTCTCTGTTCTCATCAAAGGGCAGCATCTGGCCTTCTATCATTTTTGGCAGTAGAAATGAGTATTAGGCAGCAGATATTTCTTGTCTGAGAAGTAGCATGTGCTCTATCCGTCACATCTACAGCTCTCTATGATTTCCAGTCTTTATTACTCATGATAATCCATATGACAGTATCGCTAGGTAGTGAATTGTGCTGAAAAGTCCTGGAAACCATTTTATTCTCCCAGACTTCTAGACTAGTGAGAAGCTACTACTTGGTGTATTAAGATATATTGACCAATAGCTGAATGACTGTCATTGAAAAGTGTAGCAGGAACAGGAAGAATCCAAAGGAACTGATAGCCCTTGAGGAGACATAGGGAGAAATCCTGACTCGAATGAAATCAATGGGAATTATGCAAACTATCATAGAATATCGGGTTGGAAGGGACCTTAGGAGGTCATCTAGTCTAACCCCCTGCTCAAAGCAGGACCAATCCCCAATTTTTGCCCCATATCCCCAAATGGCCCCCTTAAGGATTGAACTCACAACCCTGGGTTTAGCAGGCCAATGCTCAAACCACTGAGCCATCCCCGAACTATGCCTTCACAAGATGCCTGCCTGGTGTGATTTAAAGAATCCCCTTAAAGTGAGTAAGCAGGAAGAACCTGGTGTAGTAGCTTTTCAGTTTGCTATTGATTTATGGATCTTACCAGAAACTTAGCCATTTGGTTGCTCTTACTGTATTTGTACAATTTGCGCAGGTGTTTTGCATCACGTTCTGAGAAAAGAGAGACAAATCTCCACAGCATCCTAGAGGAAGGAATGATTGAGTGAAAGAGTCTGCTTGAATGCAAATTCTTCCCTACCTGCTTTTTGCATCTTTTGGTGGGAATTCATTTCTGTCTTTCTCCTGTAACCAGTGACATACCCATATGTATGGGCTTCTTTTTTTTAAAAAAAGCTTATAAACGGCACAGATGGACCCCTCCCCTTGGAATGTGAAGAGTCATTCTGGGGTACAGGATCCCAGGCAGAAGGCTCAAATTTGCTATATAATCTTCAGCATCTCTCATGAGGCCCTTCCTGGTTTCAATAAAGGGAACTTCTGTATGTGGTTTACAACCCTTAGAAAAGAGACAGTGTTTTCACCATACACTCATTCAGTCGCCATAAACTGGGTTGCTTCTGATAACTATTTGGCCATGGGTTAAATTCACCCATGGTGTAACTCCACTGAGTTAAGTTGTATACCATTAGAATTACACCCAGATGGCCTTCATGTGTCTTAGGAACCTGCTAACAGGAAAACAACCACCTTGCTATCATTGATGAAACTGGACATATTGATTGGGTAGAATTTATAATCCAGATAAGCCCTTGATTAAGTTGTGAGCGCTATGGTAGACGTGTCCCATTGGAAATACCATAATAATGCCTAGCTGCTTCCATAGTGATTTGCAGACACTTAACTAATTAACCCTCACACACTCAGGATATGTCTTCGCTGCAGAGTTAGCAAGTTATCTGCACTTGAGTTACTCCTCTCGAGTTAGCCTAGTTTGAGTGAGAGTGGCCACACTGTGAAATAACACCATCTGCTTTCGCCGGGTTGGTGCTGCACTCACTTGTGTGTGGCAATAAGATTTGCAAGGGCGCATCCCATGGTTCTTTCCACTGCAATAAGCTAAGCTTCTCTCGACATTCTTTCCAGTGAATTGTGGGAGAACGTGTCTGTTCTTTGGGGCACCCAAGGGGATTTGCGGGAAGGCATTGGAGGGCTGTCAGCATCTGAGTGGTGCTAGCCTGCATCTACACTACAGAGTAGACATGTTATAGCAGCTGATGAGTTGAACAAACATGAAGCTTAACTTTTATCCCCGGACTGGCTAGCCAACCCAGGTTAAAAGCTCCACCATGCTTGAGTGAAGGATTTTTGCACCTGGATGGGACTCAAATTAGGGGTAACACTTGAGTTAACGGTGCAGTGAAGACAAGCACACAGATACATCCATGAGGTAGGTCAGGGTCAATTTGTTTTCAAGTGTCCACTAATGTTGGATGCCCAACTTGATTTTCAGAGGTGCTAAGTACCTACAGCTCCCAATGGGAGATGATTATGGGTGCTCAGAAAACCAGACTCCGTGAGTTTCAAGTGGGCATCCAACATTACGGGTGACCTCTGGAAATGTGCTACCCAAATGCACACAGCAAATCTGTGGCAGAGCCAGGACCAGACCCAGTCCTGTGCTTGATCCACTAGCCCAACCTTCCTTATAAATGAATGCTACTAGGTCTGTATTGTCATTGCTAGTGTGAAAGGATTATCTTACTTCTTCCAGTGTTTGAGTTCCCAGGATTTGCAGTAATGCTGAAGAAACATATTGATGTGCTCCCCAAGTATAGTCAAGTTTTTCTTAGTGTACTTCAGTTTTTTGTCCTTGGGAAGTTCTTTGGGCAAATCCAGTTTCCGAAGAGATTTCTTAAAGGGTCTCAGAAACTCCTTGCACTGTAAAGACAAAGAGCTCAGTGACAGAATATTACTGACAGAATAAAGGGTTATTGCTCTAAAAGTACATAATAGGCATCATCCAGTTACATTCTCCTTCATAATATAAACATGTTCTGCTGAAAAGATGTCTAATGTGCATTGTATTTAACAAGTGTAATTTATATGAACATAGATTAACTAAACAAATGGATTTATAGCTAGTGTCTTCTTCAGAGACCAGTGTAGTTGTGCTATTTGGTTGAGCCCCGAAGACTCAATTGGTGCGTTCTCCGCATGGCAGCCCAAAGGACAATTGTCAAAAGTGTGCCTTCTAAGAGTTGTAAGGGGACGGATTTGAGGACCTGCTAAGGATGGAGGATGATTCTCTTTTGACATAAGGGACAAATGTAAATGTCAATCTACAGAATTTACAAGACACCTCATTCTGCAATAAGGGGAGAAGGAAAAGCATTTTATATCATTCCCCATATACCTGGGCCCTCTGCTATGTTGTAAATTCTCTATAGTTTATGCATTAGTTTGCAGAAGGTCTCATGAAGTGTGTGTGTGTGTGTGTGTGTGTATATATATATCTATATATATCTATATATATATATATCAGAGTGAACACGCAGGCACCATTCTCTGGAATATGCTCTCTTCTCTTAGCTCTTATCTGTAGACACTATTTGTTTCCACACCCCATCGTTCCTCCTAAGGAGGCGGAAAAGCTGCATGGCTGTTACGCTAGCCCTCAGCTACAAAACTGTATTGTTTTTTCCCTCCTCCTCCCCAACTGGTAGGAAAACACAGCAATGAGAAAAATACAGCAATAAGCTCTCTAGGGAAAGAACCATTTTTGGGGTGTATGTACAGCACCTAGCATAATGGGGTCCTAGTCCATAACTTGGACTCTTAGGTGCTACCACAGTGACAAATAATAGCAGATGAAAGCACAGGCTACCCATTGACAAATAAAATAGTAGGGTGAAGCTGAGCATTTCAGTCACACTAAGGCCTGCTGAAGTTAGCCGAGTAATAGTGCTTGCACATCCACTTACAGAAAACACGGATGTATGAAATGTATTGATGTTTCCAACCGGTAAATCAGATTAAAAAAAATACACTTTGAATTAAAGTTCTCTGAGCTAGAACTTCTTGCTAGAGAAAAATGCCTCCTGGGCTGTGCAAATAGAAGCTGTTTAGTTCTTCCTGTACAATGGTTGATGGTAATCATCTGAGTCCTCATAAATGTCTGTCAAAATGGATTAGGAGTCGGTTTTGAAACTAACACTCACCTAAGTGAGCTAATTGAGGCAGAAAATCATCAGAAGTATTCAGTAACTCTGGGTGCCCATTATTTTTTTTTAGAATGTCCAACTTGAGACCCACTGGCCTGGCTTTCATTGGTATAGTGCACCCGCAGCTCCAGTTGAAATGAAATGGGAGTTTGAGGTGCTCACCCACTTGGGGTGGGGTGGGGGGGTAAATCCGGCCTAGATTTCTAAAGTTGAGTATCCAAAAAAGTGAGTCAAGCAAAACTAGTGGCCGCTTCTGAAAATGAGTCTAAGGGACTGGCCCAAGACCACACAGTGAATCATTATCAGAAGCGAAAGAAAAGGAAAGGTCTGTTATTTACTAAAAGATCATAAGTTATGCAAGATTTGGAAAAAGTTAATGAGACGAGCTAATCCTCAGCACAAAGAGTTTGTAGAGAATGAGGTGTTTCATCATGGTTTCTCATTCCCTCTCCCTCAATGTTTAGCAGCTTTTTTCCGCAGTCTGTATGAGAAAAGAGATGGGTCATTCACACTGCTACTGCTAGCATCAATTTAATAGCTCACAATTTTGAAGGTGTCTTGATCAAGGCCATCAGTGTAGCGGATGAGCAAATGTCCAGATGGTACGGTACTCGAACTGTTCTTCAAAGGGGTTGCCTCCTTCACCTTGCTGAGCAAATACTCATTCTCTGTTGTCTACAAATTGTGAAGTTAGTATATGTTAATTTTTTGATCTACACAAACTTGTGTCCCGTTGTTCAATGTTGCACGGGACAAACATTATCCCAAGGCTGAGAGTTTGAACAAGGGACACTATTAGCACTGTCAAAGGCATTTAAGATGTGATTTTCAAAGGTACCTAAAGGAGTTAGGCACCCAACTCCCATTGACTTTCAGTAGGAGTTGGGTACCTAACTTCCTGAAGTCTCTTTGAAAATCCCAGCCTCGGTACCTTACAAAGGAAATGTTGTAGATATCTCTTGCTTCTAACGACGCTAATCCACTAGGAGTTGGAATTTATTATTAACTGGGAACAATAAACATATTGTGCTAAGTTCTAAGTGCTAAGGTCAGACAAAACTTCCATTGACATCAATGAGATCAGCATTTGACCTGTTGTGTTTAACAGAAGCCATTTTCACAAAAGCTCAGCCAGTGAAATTAGATCTCCCTGGACTGGGTGTAAACTCCCTTTTCCATCACTGGGAAAATAGCTCCCTCTTTGCATTATCTGTGGAGGTGAATCATTTATTTGTGTCATGGCTTGTGAAGGGCATAACTCAACAACGGAATAGATGTTTACATTGTTCGAAAAAATCAAAATGCCTGGAAAAAAAAGTGTTGTGAGAGAAGTTCTCTTATCTACAGCACACTCTGTTCTTGTGCGGCACTTCAAAAAAAAAATGGTATCCCAGATTACACTACAGAGTTTAAAGCTGTGCATTGGCCACACTGTTCATTTTACGTCTCCTTTCCCCAAGTGGCCTGTGCTTTATCCTCCCCTTCCCTCTTCCATCTGGCTGTATTGTCTCTACACCTCCCCTCCGCATACCTGGCTGGCTGTGCCATACCCAGCTGGGCACTTCCACTCTCCCAAGCTTATCTTCTCTCTAGTCTGACCTTCTTCTGGGCCCACTTTCTCCACTTGGCACAGCCCACTTCCTCCCCTCTCTGAGACCTCCATTCTGGCAAAGGAGGGAAGGGAAAGTTGCCCTGTGGCTAGCAGCCCAGCTTGCTGGCATTTGAATCCAAACCTGTTTGTGTGACATCACCTCTGAGGCACGCTGGTTCTGAGTTCTACAGCAAAATGGAGCAGGGATGAGGACCCGAGAAAGAGGAAAGCTGCAGCAGCTAATCGCCCAACACAGGGTCCTAATGGGCAAAGGCTTCATCCTTCAGACGCTAGACCAGCCGCTTACCCCATGACATGAAGTCATGACCTACATTTAAAAAGGGAATTCAGCTCCAGCCAACCAGGCAGCAAATGTTGGATTTACAGCTAGTGCTGCTTGTTAAGATGTTCAGCATTATGTCCTTTGGGGGCGGGTGGGACAACATTTTCTTCAGTACATTTGTAGATGTGGGACCCTATTAGATCCTTCAGTACTGCTGAATTCTCAGGAAGAGGCACTGTCCCTTCATGCTTTTCCACCTAAGGCAGGCCAGCAGGCTGCAACCTCTCTCTCATGTAGCCCTCTCCACAGTTATCTATGCCATCTTGGATTATTTTACTGGGGGCGGGGGGGGGGCTGTCCATAAAGTTGATCTAGGCCCTTCAGCTGAAGGAATGCAGAATCCAAGCTTTTGTGGAATGGGGGGAAATGTTATGACCATAACACCCTTATTTTATATGCTGCTCTGGACCCTGTTCATGGCATCAGCTATAATGTTTAACACCCTTAGTGCCAGCAAGTTCAGGGACTGCCTCTCCCATTGCAACTGCTGAGGTGCTTTTTTGGGGGGAATTTATTTGTATTATGGTATTGCCTTGATGCTCCAACCAAGACTGGATGTCCCATTGCTAAGCATTGTACAACTTGATAGGAAGGGCGGGCTCCTGGCTGACAAGCTTGCCATCTAGATCAACAAGACAGGCTGAGAGGGAGAGAAAGGAAATGTTCTCATCTCCATTTTGAAGATGGGGGTCAAAGGCTCAGAGAGAGAAAGTCATTTGACCACAATCACACAAGAAACCTGTGAACGAGTAAGGGTGAGGAACTGAACGGGGATGTCCCCACTTCCAAGCAAGTACCATCATCACAAAACCAACCTTTTTCTCACACGGCTTCCAGGACCTGCCCCGGAGCCTTCTCACGTCAGGTTTCTTTTTCCACTATTTGGTTCAGCAAGGCCCTGATGTGGCAAACTTCAAGGCACGTGACGCTGCCAAAGTTGGTTGTTAGTTTAATTAAAGATTGGATTGATGTATTTCTTTGTCACCATCCCAGGGCAGGAGACTTTGTAGAAAATGATAGGGTCTTGATTCTTAATGAAGCCCTGTGGGATGACTGAACATCTTGACTGATTGAGGCGGGAAGAATTAGCGGAATACAAGGCACTGAGTTGCTATGATGGTTCTAGATGTGATATAAGTCTCTAAGGCGAGGATCTTCAAAGGAGCCTAAGGGAGTTAGGAACCCAACTCCCACTGAAATTCAACAGCATTGGGTGTCTCTTACACTTCTTTGAAAATCCCAGCCTAAATAAAATCAAATTATTTTGTGTTGCTTTCTGTTTCAAATAGTAGAGACTTTCTCCTTTCAAAAGAATAATACATTGCACTTGCCGGATGGTAACTGGAAAGGCTGGGGGAGAAAGTGGGGTTTGTTTGTTTTTAGAAGTGACTCTAGGAATAAACTGCTTTAAAGTGAGTCCTCGAGGAATCAATTTTGAAGCACTTAGAGGAGAGGAAAGTGATCAGGAACAGTCAGCATGGATTCACCAAGGGCAAGTCATGCCTGACTAACCGAATTGCCTTCTGTGACGAGATAACTGGCTCTGTGGATTAGGGGAAAGCAGTGGACATGTTATTCCTTGACTTTAGCAAAGATTTTGATATGGTCTCCCACAGTATTCTTGCCAGCAAGTTAAAGAAGTATGGGCTGGATGAATGGACTATAAGTTGGATAGAAAGCTGGCTAGATCGTCGGGCTCAATGGGTAGTGATCAATGGCTCCATGTCTAGTTGGCAGCCGGTATCAAGCGGAGTGCCCCAAGGGTCAGTCCTGGGGCTGGTTTTGTTCAATATCTTCATTAACGATCTGGAGGATGGTGTGGACTGCACCCTCAGCAAGTTTGCAGATGACACTAAACTGGGAGGAGTGGTTGATATGCTGGAGGGTAGGGATAGGATACAGAAGGACCTAGACAAATTAGACGATTGGGCCAAAAGAAATCTGATGAGGTTCAACAAGGACAAGTGCAGAGTCCTGCATTTAGGATGGAAGAATCCCATTCACTGCTACAGACTAGGGAACGAGTGGCTAGGCAGCAGTTCTGCAGAAAAGGACCTAGGGGTTACAGTGGATGAGAAGCTGAATATGAGTCAACAGTGTGCCCTTGTTGCCAAGAAGGCGAACGGCATTTTGGGCTGTATAAGTAGGAGCATTGCCAGCAGATCGAGGGACATGATCATTCCCCGCTATTTGGCATTGGTGAGGCCTCATCTGGAGTATTGTGTCCAGTTTTGGGCCCCACACTACAAGAAGGATGTGGAAAAATTGGAAAGAGTCCAGCGGAGGGCAGCAAAAATGATTAGGGGACTGGAGCACATGACTTATGAGGAGAGGCTGATGGAACTGGGATTATTTAGTCTGCCGAAGAGAAGAATGAGGCGGGATTTGATAGCTGCTTTTCACTACCTGAAAGGGGTTCCAAAGAGGATGGATCTAGACTGTTCTCAGTGGTACCAGATGACAGAACAAGGAGTAATGGTCTCAAGTTGCAGTAGGGGAGGTTTACGTTGGATATTAGGAAAAACGTTTTCACTAGGAGGATGGTGAAGCACTGGAAGGGAGGTGGTGGAATCTCCTTCCTTAGAGGTTTTTAAGGTCAGGCTTGACAAAGCCCAGGCTGGGATGATTTAGTTGGGGATTGGTCCTGCTTTGAGCACGAGGTTGGACTAGATGACCTCCTGAGGTCCCTTCCAACCCTGATATTCTATGATTCTAAATAACATGTACTAGGGAAAAATGATCAAACCCCCACCACACTCTGATTAGGCAGATAAATATAATTGTTCTGTCCCTTTGTACACGTAGAGTAATTATGCCAGCTGTGATTCAATTATGCCTGTGTGTAGGGGAGTCTTTATATGTAACCTTCAGTGCTCTCATCTCATTTCAAATCTCTCCTGAAAAATCACTCTGATATAAGTGAATCAATAATATTCCATGGCCAAAATGTTGAAATATGGATGGCATCTAACGCCATATTTTAAGTAGATGTAAAATGTAGTAGGACAAATAGATTATATATCTAATTTTTCCCACAGCAGAGGGTAACACTCCCTGTCCCCTTAGTCAAACACACTGTATTGTGATAGTATACCCAAGGGAAATATCCTCCATTTTCTCTGGCGGTGCTTGGTTTATAATCATTCTTAGTAATGATAAGAGTGCTCTACACTTTCAAAATGCTGTGCAAACATTAACTAATTAATCTTTCCACCAGGGCAGCTCTTTTAGTGCAAGATTAGGCAGATTTCCAATAAGCAAAGATTTGTGAAGCAGTTTCTTTTTAAAAATAAAAAACGTAAATACAAAATATCAGGTTGTAGGGTTGCTATTACTTTATTTAGGTGTAAACAAAGGTGCCATGTGTGATTTAATGCATTGTTGCACGTCGCATACATGAATACGTGAAGCAATATTTACATACTGATAGGTCACCAGTAATTTGAGTTATACACAGGTAGCTACAAGGGTATTTGACCTCACACTTGAGAGTCAGCTGAGACTGCAGGTGGTGTTTATTCAGTATATAAACTAGACTGGCATTGCTTAGACACAGTACAGTGTACTTCTAGCTCAAGGTTACTATTTCTTTGTCTCTTGCACTTAAGAAGTTTTAACCTGTCGAAGCTTTTTTCTGCTTTTTTATATATGTGTTAGTTGACTAATGGCCAAATTCTGCCCTCGGATACTTCTGTGCAGCTTCCATTCTAGCCAACGGGGAAGGGTGTATGTGTGTGTGGTGTGGCGGAGGGGGGCAGACTTTATTTATTTTTTTAATTCATTGGGGTTATAAATATGCCTATCTCATAGAACTGAAAGGACCTTGAAAGGTCATCGAGTCCAGTCCCCTGCCTTCACTAGCAGGACCAAGTACTGTCCCCTGACAGATTTTTACCCCAGATCCCTAAATGGCCCCCTCAAGGATTGAACTCACAACCCTGGGTTTAGCAGGCCAATGCTCAGGAAGAGAAAGAAAGGAAGCAGAATGCGGACTATTTCCTCTGCAACCAGAATATACCAAGAACAAAGTGTGAATATCTTCATTCTGTAGATAACTACATTCACTCCCCTGTGTGCTTCCATGAGCAGCTTTCTAGATTCCCTCCACACCCACCTGCCCACCCGCTCACCCACCTTCCTCATTGTCCTTTGAAAATTCTTATTCAGGGCCTTCCTTTTTATTTCTGGAATCTGAGCAGAGAGACATGGGAAATTGTTCTAGGTTTGGTCAATATCTTGCTACTAGTACATGAAGAGACTTCCTTGGTACATGAAGAGACTATTTACCCCTATGTGCTCCATGAGTTGAGAATGTCAGAGGAAAGAGGGAGTCTTTATAGTAATAGAGATTTTCTGTAAAGCAGTTCCCTCCGCTTTCCCACTGCTCTTCCAGATATCTCCCCTTCCTAACCCTTTATGTGCATGTAAAGCTTTGTCCCCCTCTAGTGACTAGGCCATATGGGGTTTATGAGTCTGTATAACCTTTTGAGATAACAGAGTTGTGTCTTTAAGAGCAGGCAGTAGAAGTTTATGCTTTTAGATCTACAAGTCCCAGGTTCCATCCTTACTATCAACAGCTAACCCAGAGGCATCACTACTATGCCTCACATGCCTGATCCCTCCTTGTCAACTATAGCATCCCTCTTTGTGCTCGTTCCTCGGAGACTATGCTATTTTTATGCTTCCTATTTCTGCACAAATGTGCCTCTGTTCCTTAGTGCTTCCAGCCAGGTGCCAGTTCCTTCATTAATGCTACTTGTAAATGCAATACAACTATTTTTTAAGCTGCATGGAGTCCTGGGGAACTAGAAAATAGGTTATCAGCATCCTCTGAGCAGCCTGCGACTTCCAGACGACCGGGGACAGAACAGTTAAATGGCCTTTTTTTTATTGTCCTTCACTTCTTACAAACTGAAATATGCATTGTCGTGGCTTGTTAACATCTCATTCCTATTGCTGTGGCTTATGGAAAAAGTCTGAAGTAAATTCGGTATTTGTCAATAGTGTAATTTACTCTTCAGTTCATGTTAGATCATATAGTAATATAAATTGCACTAAGTGACACCTGCACTTGTTGAAAAATGAAACTGCTTCACTTATAGCAAACCTGCCTTACTTGGCTTTTTACTGACTGAAATGCTGATTTTGCATGCTTCTTACCCTCAAGTATCTTTTCTCCAATAAGGATTCCCTGGTACAGTATTTAGATGTTTCTCTTTTCAAAATTAAAAGAACAGTCAGATTAAAAAAACATAGACCACATCCTGCTCACTTTACTAACGAAAGTCCGTGGGACTTTTGAAGTCCATGGGATTACTTGCTTTTATAGTTTAAGGCAAATATGATGTGGCTTCATATTCTTAAAGAGCAAATGTTCTTCTCTATGTTATTAGCAGCCCTTCATAGTTTGAAAACTGAAAGAATGTCAAAGATCTAATTTGCTTTTCACCATTTGTGCTGCTGGTTTACTTACTGTGCTCCTTTGACCTTGGGCAACTAAAAGAGACAAGTGACTTTCATTATGTGCTAGCCAGCTTCATTTTCAGATTCTGATACCTTAACACAGGGTTGCAGGGTTTGAGTTGCAAGCATTGCAGAGAAATATATTAAAAACCTAACAAATTACGAAATCATAAAAACACTTCTGTTAAGATTAGGTTTTTTTAAAGACTTTTATTCTTAGTTTAAATTTTGAAACTAATCTCTCTGATGGTGGCCCTTTAATATTAAACCCACACTTTTCATGTGGTTTGCTATGTGAACATGAAATCATAGCAGGCGTGCTGCTGTCTTTACATTTTGAAGGCGGGGAGATAGCCCTGATGGATGTGGGTACAACACCACTGACATCAGTGGAGTTGAACCAGGGATTAACTTGACTCACCAATTTAAAAACACATTGAACATACCAGGAAGGCTCTTGAAATTATCATGAGAATCAATGTAACACGTATCAGAAAGTTCTGCATTGTCCCTTCATGGGAATGTAGCACAGGAAAGATGGGGATTGGGAAGATGTGCAGAGAAACATAGTGAAGAATAAAAGCCAGAGAGAAACTAGTAAAGCAGGAAGCAAAAAGAGAGACATGGGAGAGCAATGAAAGAACTAAAAGCTGGGTTGAAAGGAAGAAAGGACTAGAGGAGAGCAGAGAGGAGCCTTAGGGCAGAAGAGAGGCCTATGAACTTCTAGAATCAGACAGCAAGAGAGTTCTTAGTAGTTTTGCAACAGAAGACAGAAGCCTGGGGGCAGAGAGAGAAAGACAGAGCCCAAGAGAGACCTGCAGGTAGAGAAATGGGGCCATAGAGGAAGAGACACCTTTGGGGGTAGCCGGAGTTCTGAACTGTGTTTTTATTTAACAAAATGAAAAAGTGTAACTCCTAGAAAGACACTTAAAGGAACAAAGAACCTAAAGCCCCGGAACCAGGGGACACAGAAACTAGCGAGTGGAGAAATTAATGGGGGAGAGAATTGAGATGAGGATTGCCAATGCCTTGGATAATTCAGTCTGAGAAAATCAAGTTTATGAGAGTGGGAGATCTGTGTCGTTCTCCACTTTTGTTATGCTCTGTGTATTTGTTCTGTATGCAGTTTCTTTTGAATTCTAACCAGCTTCTCCTGATGTTGTCCCCTATGCCTCGAATCCTGTCCCTGTCCTAGTGAACTAGGCATCACCCCCATTTAAATTCCAGTTTAAAATGTTCTCCTCTGTAAAGTCCATCAACTTAACTCAGTAACAAAAGGAACTTCCCTCTGGACCCAAATGTGTCCATTTGGTAGTGTCCAAATTGTAGATTGGAGAGACAAAGTGGGTGAGGTAATATCTTTTACTGGAGCAACTTCCGTTGGTGAAAGAGACAAGCTTTCAAGCTACACAGAGTTGTTCTTCTGGTTCGATTTCAGATTAAGGCAGGCACCTTGCTTTCTTCTGTGTCTTGTGGAGCTCTGAAAACCCTGTTGCCACTTGAAAATAATAGGCAAACCATATTTTTATTAGATCAATTTTACTCTAATCTTGTATTAATATTGCTGTGGGTGTGGTACTATAGTGTAGACTTTGTTGCGATAGGCAAAAAGAACCAGCACTGCATGCCATTTAATTTCTACAATATTCGGATTCCTTCCTACCAGCCTGAAAATGCTAAATACGATCCCTTGTTAGGCATATGGGGATTCGGAAAATTGTGGTTAATTATTGCAGTGGTGATATGTAGCTTAATTGATGGTTTCCAAGAATTGAAAATTATATAGGCTTAAATAACATATTAAGTGCTTTTATGATCTTTCACAATATACTGGTAACAAAGAGGTGCATTTATACTGTTTATAGCATGTGATAGGCATAGCTTATTCAACAGTTGTCTACAGGAAAAAGATGTCTATTCAAAAGTCCTTTTTATAAAAATGCTCTTTCCCCAGCTTTCTTTTGTCAATAGTCATTTAGTTTTCAGGTTGCAAAACATTTATAATCCAAATTTGTTCTTAATTCTGATGAACAACTTTATAACCCTGAATTTATTTATTTATTTATGTCAGGATTTAATGAAAAGATATTTGTCTGGAACATTACAAATTCTCTCACAGTTGGGAAATCAATGCTCCATTATTATGGTTGGGGTTTAAATCGGTTTAATTGAAAAGTAAATTTCAGGGGTATTTTTTTATCCCTTTAGTCGTTATTGCTAATACAAATCCTGCATATCACTGTCATTATCAACCACTGTCAATCTGGACTAATTCCATCAAAGTTAATGGAGTTAATCCAGATCTACGCTAGTGTATATCTTCCTTGACTTCAATGGAGTTACTCTGGATTTTCACTCATGTCACTGACCTGTATGATAAGATGTAATCTATTCAGGCAAAACTCACATCTGTTTCTATTAAAGATGCTTAAGGCGTTCAGGATCAGGTCTATAGATATTGGATACCTACAGATATTGGCAAAGGTCCTCATTTCATATCACTAATGCCCATCCAAAAAGGAAAACAAGAAGTGTAGAAAAGCCATGCAGCTCTGAACCTTCATCATATAACGCCCTGGATCAATTATTTTTCTGTAATTTTTCTCCTTCGTTCCGCCTGTTTTTCCCGGCTTTTCTAATATTGCCACTGCCTGTCACCTGACAGTTACACTTAAGCGTTGTCGATTAATTGCTGTTAATTTTATATTTAAACAAAATGTGACAATAGCAGGCAATGAGTATGTTTCTCTAGATCAAATGTAATAAATAAGTGTGAAGAGGTTGGGCAGCGTTAGTCAGAGGCACGCTGAATCTGCTGAGGCATTTACACGTAGGTCATGTAGCGCTTAAGAAGATTCACATATATCAGAAAGGAATTTGGCTTTAATGAAAAAAGGCTCGAGCTTGTTCTGACCTACAACATGGTACCTAATGACAGGAGTACCTTGACTAATTGCAGGTATTACTTATAATGGGCTATTAATCATAAATATTTCTGCTTTCTGAAGGAGGGCCTCTCAGGTTAAGCAAGGTTGTGTAGGTCTCTGGCTTTCCTTCTTCCCAACCATCCATTTAATCCTTCTAGTGTCTAGCGACATAAGATGTGAAACATTCATTCTTCAGCTTCCCAAACCACCAAACCTTCGTGTATAATTTAGTAATTAGAAGGTTAGGGGTTACAATTCATTGAAGACCTTCAGTTTGCTAATTGGACTATGAAATGTTTTTTCTGCTGGTTTTCCTGTACCTTTTTAAAAATCTTCCTATAAGCAGCAAACAATATGAACTTCCCAGTCTGATTTCAGGGATTTTGGAAAACTGTGTTTGACAATAAAAATGGAGAGGCTGGGTAAGGGAATACTTCTGTAAGTATTAGCAAGCTTATGTTTGTACAGCACTTTGAAGGTTATAAAGTACCTGTATAAATGCCAAGTATTATGAGAAGTTGGTTGGAGGAGGATACACTGTTTGTTCAAAGCCACATTCTGATTGGCCACTTAGACCTTTTCGAGGTCACATTTGCATCAACTTCCAATGATGCACAGCTGGTACCTTATCACTAAAAGCCATCATCATCAACCATGATATGTGGGTAAAAAAATGAATGAGAAGATAAAGCAAAAAGAAACTATCTGGGACCGGAGGAAACGCAC
Organism: Macrochelys suwanniensis; assembly: GCA_033296515.1. Classification (NCBI taxonomy): domain Eukaryota; kingdom Metazoa; phylum Chordata; order Testudines; family Chelydridae; genus Macrochelys; species Macrochelys suwanniensis. The sequence goes on along the minus strand of CM065791.1, from coordinate 18,086,990 downwards.
ACGCACACACACACACACACACACACACACCCCACATGTGTGAATATATAACTGTAGTTCCAGACTCCTTTTCTGCAATCTGTGATGTGAGATAATATGGGCCTGTAAGGTCTGCCTGCTGGTAAGGTCATAATGATTGATACATTCCTCTGTTTTGGGTGTGGTATGTTTTGCAGGTTCAATGTTTGTTCAGTGTTTATCAACTAAATCCTGATTTAGTAAATAAAAAACTTTGGCCTTTTATGTCAAGAACTGTAACTGAACAATTGGAGGTGGGAAAGTGACTACAAGTTCATGTCAACATTGCATGAAGGCGTTGGCTAAATTATATATATGGTTAAATAACAAACCCCCAGTTGTTCTACTATTTTGAAAAGAACTAAGGGAAATCTTTAAAAGAATGTTTCTGCTTTGACATAGGTAAAAGATATTCACTGGGATTTTCAAAAGAGCCTAGTTAGATGCTCAAGTTCCATTGAATTGGAGTTGGAGATCTAATTCCCTCAAGCAACTTTGAAAATCCCAGCTATTGCTATTTATTGTTAGCCTACAGTTGCAGAAGTTCTTTTGGTAGACAGACTTTATGTGACAACATCAGAAACCCACGATAAATGTATGCAGCCTTATGCTCCGTTTAAAGTGAAAGGATGTAGGGCTATGGAACTTCTTTCATCTAGTTCACTTGTTTAACTCTGGCCCAGGTTGTCTGAATATGATTGTGACCAGATTAATGTTTGGTGGTTTATGTGAGGAGAGCCGGTTGTCTTGGTCTAGACCAGGGGTCTCAAACACGTGGCCCGCGGGCCGCATGCGGCCCGTGGAGCGCTTCCCTGTGGCCCGCCGCCTAGGGTGACCAGACAGTAAGTGTGAAAAATCGGGACAGGGGGTGGAGGGTAATAGGAGCCTATATAAGAAAAAGACCCAAAAATCGGGACTGTCCCTATAAAATCGGGACATCTGGTCACCCTACGCCGGGCTCCCCGCGCCCTCCCTACATTTAAATTTTTTTTTTTTTTTTATCCCCAGGCAGTTCCCGCCACAAGGTAAAAAAAAAAAAAAAAAAAAGGGTGGGGTGGGGCATGGGGAGCCCGGCGGGCCGCAGGGAAGAGCTCCACGGGCCGCATGGGAAGAGCTTCGCGGTTTGGGGGAGGAGCGGGAAGCCGTGCGCACATGGGAGGAGGCGGAGAAGGGGCGGGGCCTAATGGAAGGGGTGGAGTGGGGGCGGGGCCAGGGGCAGCGAGGGGGCGGGATCAGTGATGCAGCCCTCGGGCCAATGCACTAGTCCTCATGCGGCCCTCGTGGTAATTTGAGTTTGAGACCCCTGGTCTAGACCATGGACAAAGCTACCACCACATTTCATCCTCTCTTTGACCATCTCAACCGATCATGGATTGCACGTGCTATGAAGAAGTGAACTATGCTAGTGGAGAACAGTACTTAGGCTCGTTAGTCAGGTAGTGAGAGTCAGACTGCACCGTGGCTGCTGATGCTGTGCTAAATGGAGGCCTTCAGAGTTCACAGGGCTGTCACTTGGGCACCCTTCACAAGTGCTAAATTCACCTGAAATTAAGGGGGGAAAAGGCATTCATTGGCTCTGATGTAACAGCAGTTCTGTGTAGGCTGCAGTTGTACTCACAGTCATGAGCCATGTTTATCATTTTTAAGACAAATTTAAAAATTCTGTTTATGCGGCATTCGAACCTCACACTCCCAGGGTTCAGCTGCAGAGGCGGATCACAGAAATGATCAGCTATCGTACCAAGCATGGACAAGGGGTGGCCTAGCTCATCCAGCAAATGCACCTTCGACCCTCTTAGCTTAATGAGCATTAATAGGCCTTTTCAGAGATATAAACTAGCTTGATTTAGCTAAGACAATTGACAAACAAAAATCTCAGTTTAAGTAATTTTAGGGGGGAAAACTTTCCCCCACCCTGCCAAGACAGGCCCCCATAGAGAAAGGTAAGTGGAAAGAATACAGCATCACTTTGCCCCCAAAGCCCCAACAGACTGCCAACGAAGCGGAAAGCCTGCGTTCGGTGACGTGCTCCTCCTCCTGCTCCAGCAGCTGCTAGCAAAACCTTCATATGCAACAGTGGTTCCACATTGTTGTTGTGTTTAAGCTTTTTGCTTTAAAAAACAAACAGAAGATTTTACAGATCTGGCAGCCAGCAGGGGGGAATGTGAGGGGGACGCCATTTCTTTTGTTATGGAGAAAGTTGCCTTGTTGTGTCCAGTGGTGAGCGGGTGCCTGGTGTGCATTAGGATGATGTTGCACCACGGGAGCAAAGTCGAGTTGTAGCTCGACTCTTTTGAGATGGGGGTCAACATTTCAGTCACTTTTGTGCTAAATTTTCCATTTGATCATGTATTATTAATTACCAGCACTTCCTCTCTTCACCCCACTTCCTCTTTTGTTGCTGTGGATCTTACTATAGAGAAATCCTTCAGTGCTGTTCCTAGTGACTCAGTATTTTTGGTATGCATGACAGAATACTGAATAGCTTTTATTAAACATGTTTCTTTTTACATCACAGGATTTCTTGACAAGAGATAATGCTATTCTCTAACACAGAGACAACACTGTGAGATGGGAGATCTATATTCCCGTCAATTTCAATTATGTTGATAAATTGCAGAGTGTTTCGCTTTATGAATGACACATTTTTGGATTCAGGTCTGCATTTTCCCCTTTGTCGCAGAGAAGAGAATTTTTTTTAACCACAGCAACAGCTTTGCCAAGTTCATCTGTTCCCACAGAGTTCACTCCAGCAGCCTGATTAATGTTTATCACAGTGCTGAGCACTTCTGCATGTACAGCATAATCACACAAGTTGCTACAAAATAAGCAAGTATGTGAAATCTACATAATTTGCTAACACATAAGTTACTCTTGCCTTGTGGCATCCAGTAATTGCTGCACCTTTCTTCTTTTGGAACAGGGACAAATTTGCAAAGTCTGTAAGAAAAGAATAATGCTATCTTCCACGTTAGGAAATCTCCTAGGCCTGATTGTGTAACCCTTACGCTCATGAGTGAAGATGTGTAAGATTCAAGTTTGGGATGTCTTACTATCTTCTGTTATTTTCTCTAGGTGTGGCAGAGGCAGTGTTACTTAAAGTGTCAGACCAACCACTAAAGTTAAAACAGCTATGAGTGCAGGTAGCCTAGTTTTCTTAATTCATATAGTTTCTCTTATCATTAATGGAAGCTGTGTGGATGCACCAAGTGGAGAAATATACAACACTTTGACTATGTCTAAGCCTGCCATGAACCCACAAAATGAAGGCTGCAAACTAATCCAGGGGAAAGCCGAAGAGCACAAATGCAAATATGACTTCCCTTGTTAAAGCAAAGTGAAATCTGAACCCTGAACTAAATCACAAATTAAAAATGTGGGATGACTTAAAAAAAGGAGGATTTGTATTAATGAGAATAATGAAGCATCTGGAAGGATGCACTAGCACAATTTATACTTGATTGGAGACCATGCTCTTAATTTTTGGTTATGAGCACTGGATTCATTAACACAATTTGTTTTTTAACATGGGGGAATGGTTAATAAGTACATAAAAGATCTGAATATTATAATAGAAAAACTTTATTCAAAACACAACAGAAATTACTGTGAAATAACCTAATTTTTAAACCACATTTCCTTTTCTGTTTACTAATAATTAGTTTATTAAAACTAAATTCTACTAATAGACATTTATGTTCCCACCATTCATTCAGTTTTCTTTACTTGCATTTCCTTCAGTATGGATAATTAAAACCTGTAAGTCTGTGGCCCATTTCTGCTTTTTTCCTGCACCAGCACAATGTTGCAATATTAAGGTTGCAAACAGTACCGAGGCAATGTTTATGTAATAAAGGTGTGACGCACAGTAATGCTGGTAAGAGGTTGTTCATTTATTTCCTGGCCCTAGTCACATGTAGCACTGTGGTGAATTTCACCCTCTGATTTCTCTGCAATACCACTTATTTCCTGGAGAATACGGAATGTGCTGCAAGAGGCTACTATTAGTGTGTGGTGTTTTGTTTGTATTTTCTTGGAGGAAACCTTCATATTCCCTCCTCCCCAACCCCGTTGCTTAGTCTAGAATTAGATTGGCAGGTAGTGACTTGACATATTTACCTCATTCATTGTTATATCTGATAATTAAAAACATGAAACCATCTCACTACGCGCAGAGCTAGCCTATGTTAACACATGTCCTTGCTGTTCCCCCCCATCATCCCTCTGCTTCTTCCTGGTGTTATATTCACTGTTGCATCCTGTCTTACATTGGATTGTGAGCTACTGGAGCAAGGATTGTTCTGTATCTGTCCAGTGCCTAGTACAATGGGATCCTAATCCTTATTGGAGCCTGTATGTGCAACAGTAATACAAATGATAATCATCATCATCCCTGCCTTCAGTTCTTCGTCAAGTTTCTTTCCAGACCGGGGGATACAGATAGCTTTGTTTGCTGTGTTTTTGCCAAAGATTCTAGAGGTATGTTTGCACTGCAAAGACAAACCTGTAGCCCCGAGTCTCAGAGCCCAAGTCAATTGACTCAGGTCTCATGGGGCTAAAATAGCCGTGGGATGTTGTGGGTTGGTCTGGAGCCCAGGTTCTGAAACCTGGTGGGTAGGGAGGGTCTCAAAGCCCAGGCTCCAGCCTGAAATGGACTGTCTACTTTACACTGTTATGTTCAGCCCCACAGCCAGAGCCCCATAAACAGAAGTCAATTGATCTGGGCTCTGAGAGTCAGCGAGCAGGTCTTTTATTACAATGTAGATATACCCTAAGTGACTTAAGAGCACAAGGCCTGCTGAAAGTTAATGGGACTTGTGCTCCTGAACTGCGTAAATCATTTTGAAAATCCCATTCTCAGTTATCTCCAGACGCCATGGGAGACTCGTATGTCACACCTTCAGTACGGACCCAATCGGAACAAAATTGCTTGTTCATTTAAAAAGATTTGTAAAAAGTCATCAAACATTTCATATGGCATTTTGTAAGTCTAACTCTGGATCGAAACCACATCCTATTATTTTTTTAAATAACAGCCTCTTCTCTTCAGTAATCACCTTTACATCCTCATTTTTTTTAAAAGAATGATCTCAAACGTTATTTAGTTTTAAGTTTGTTTTGTGTATTTTGCAAAGTGTTTCTTTCAGTATTTAGTGAAGGAGCCTTGTGAATTAATGTAACTAATTGATTTCACAGTACTGGGAGGGGGGAAGTCAACAGTTGATGGCTCCACAACATTAAGAACCGTTACCAGAAATCTACACTAAGCTCTCTTGTATGTTAAATCCATAAATGCTAAGCATGATTCAGCATGGAATTCTGATGCACCTGTTTCGTTCAGGTCATGTCATATTTTCAGTGTGAGCGAGTTTAAGAGCTCTTGGCAGCATTAATGACAAATGCTATCACTAACTCGTTCTCTTTTAAAAGCGGAGGCAGTGCAATGGTCAAAAGTCCAAAGTGCCTTGATGTGTCCGTTTAATGGCTTTTACCTGGGGAGAAGGCAAAGGCTGCAAGGGAGGGTTTTAAATTCCCGGGGTTGTTGATTGATTTTATTTACTTCTCTGAAACTGATGAAGGCAGAGACAGTGAGGAAGGGCTTATTTAGTGGAAAAGAAGGGAGGATACTCTAAAAGCTTTTTATCCCTTGGGCATCTGAAACGTCAAACCTTACAGCACTATGGCTTCAGAGTTCCCAAGCTCAAATTTGTGGATGCTATTCACAAAATACATTTGATAGTTGGCTGCACGCTTGCTGGAGTGATTGAGACAAAATTCCCTTAGCAAAATCATCATCTACGAATGTTTTTAAAAAAAGAATGATAATCTACGCACAAGCCAGTTTCTGCAGCAGTATTATTGTTTTATGTACGGTAATTGGCAGTAGTAATAATAGCCTTTTATCTGTACCAATAAAGACTCAAAGAGAAGTGATATTAAAAGGGGAATACCTAGGAATGCTTGGAAACAAGGGAGTCTTCAGTGCCACGCACCATTATCCCGCTGAAGTTTAGAAATGAAATGCTCCTCTATCTACTGTTGCCTTTGATCCTTAGCATCAGGGTGGTTGTTGTGTTTGGTGCTGCTATTCTTTAATCCCATGTTCCCTGGGTCCTGTCAGTATCTTGAAAATTCCTCATCTATTCATTCTGTGAAAACACCACTTTGTCTCTTTTGTTGGCATTTCTCTGTTTAACCACCTTTTCCAATACAACGTCCATAACAATGTTCACTTTAGCTTTTGTTCACTTTACTGCTCTTCTGCAGTAAAATTAACAAATGTCTGTCTATGTTGAAGGCTCCAGGGGTGGGACTGATGTTTTCTCTTTGAAAGCACCATATCTACTTTTCTGGTGTTATATACAAGTCCTAAATGACACCCATATTTTCTTCAGTCATTATCCATACCCGTAGGGCTGCACTAAATCATAAGACAATGAGACTTTGCAAATGTACAGTGCTATGTAAATGCTAAGTACTTTACAATCAACAATTAATGCTAAAAGCATCCCATAAGGAAGACAGGTGGTAGTATCTCCAATTTAAAGATGGGAAACTGAGGCACGGGGTTACAGTGACTTGTAACAGAGTTGGGCTTAGAACTCATATTTCTGAGTCCTGGGTTTATTCTATTAGACCAGGGGTGGCCAATCTGAGCCTGAGAAGGAGCCAGAATTTACCAATGTAAATTGCCAAAAAGCCACAGTAATACGTCAGCAGCCCCCCATCTGCTCCCTCACCACTCCCAGTGCCTCCTACCCACCGGCAACCCCACCGATCAGCGCCTCCCACTCCCTCCCAACACCTCCCGATCAGCTGTTTCATGGCATGCAGGAGGCTCGAGGGGGGAGGAGCAAGGGCACGGCAGGCTCAGGGGTGGGGGGCAGGGCCTATGGCAGAGCCAGGGGTTGAGCGGTGAGGCACATTGGAAAGTTGGCGCCTGTAGCTCCAGCCCCGGAGTCGGTGCCTAGACAAGGAGCCGCATATTAACTTCTGAAGAGCTGCATGTGGCTCCGGAGCCGCAGGCTGGCCAGCCCTGTATTAGACCACACTCCTTCTTAGTCATCTTGTTCACCTGCGTCACTTAAAGAGACCCAGATTTACTTGATTCCACCCTTACTGAACTGTACTTTTGGAGTCTTGCAGCGGTCGTTCTCATGCTGCTACACATCTCACCCTGGTGCACTCCCTGACTTCCTCGTTTCATCTGGGCCTCCTCCTCATCAGCTTGTTTTTAATTCAAATCAATTTTGAAGATCAAGTGTCTTCACCAGATGCCCAAATCTGAATTCCTTTCACTGTCTGGCTACTGCAACCCTATCACCATGGCCCTGTTGATCAGACTATTGTGATGTTCTTCCATCCACCTGGGGGGCTAACAAGCAGCCTTCTCAAAGGGGGGCAGAAATGCTACTGGGTGAACAAAGGTGATTGAAGATAGCTATGTAGGAAACCTGTAGCCCACCCCGTGCATCACATCTGCAGCAGTTATCACACAGTACTCTTCACACAGGTATTTTATAATTATGTCAAGTCCTTTAAGAGAAAATAGGTGCTAAATAGTCAGCGAATAATGAAATAAAATGAGACAAAGCATTGTATGTAACAAAGCATAAATACAATAAATCAAATCCGTTGAAAGAATAGGGATCTTTTACATGTGTCATCATTATGGATGGGTGGCATGTTCCTAGATGAACAGATGTATTGAATTAATCTGATAAAGATCTAAATGTACTGTGTCTCAATTTAATTTTAATTGGATATAAAATGTTAGTGGAAGGAACTATATGTTTGCTCTCCAAGACCAGGCTTCATTATAAATGTAATGGTGGATCAAATACTACGTTAGTATTTAAAATCCTATCTCTATTAACCTGCTTTGGTGCCTATGAGAACACAGTTCATTTAATCTGGCTAAAGACCTACCCATCACAAAGCCTCAGTTTGTTTTCCCAATCTAGACCTTTTTTTTATTGTTAAACCTGGGATTACCCATTGTGCAAACGCTTTGATTTGAATGTTAAAAAGGAATGTCTTAATGTAGACTAGAAGCAGTTCAAGGGAGGGACTGTGGCCCCTATTGAGAGGGCACATTTAAAATGGTATGAGCATAAATGAATGTAAGAGAGTTGAGTCTAAAATGCTGCATTTTTCACACTGAGGGTCTGAAAGATTGGTATGTTGCATGAAAAGCAACTAGCAGGCAATGCAAGAAGATGTGAGTTAAAGTAGCCTTTCCACAATTTAACATATACTTTTGTATGATCAATCACTATTGTTATTTGTTTTGTGGTAGTGCCTTAGGCCCCTTGTGCATATATGTAACCGTGATGGTCCCTGCCACAAATCTAACTGCAAGACCAGAGACAGTAGATGAATACCACAAACAAGAAACTAGATTCCTTGGGCCAAATTCAGGCCTGGTGTAATTTCATCAGCTTCAGTAGTTACATGAGGAATGCGTCTGGCCTTTTTAAACTAACTTTATTGCAAGTAACTTGCATCACTTGCATATCACCTCTGAATGTCACTGGAGTGTTTATTTGTTTTAAAAAGCATCCGGCACACAGTATTATTAATTATTATTAATAAAATAGCTTTTATCTAATTGGCTTTTCATCCTCCTTAGATCTATTTGATATGGTAAGGAGAGTACTCAAAAAGAAACTCCAAGTATTGGGCTAAGAAGTCAGATGACACTGTGATAATGCTGCAACTCCCACCAGCTATGTGTCCTATATGAACCATACTTGGGATGTATTGGCTACAGAATGACACTTTCTAGTTGGAAGTGACCCTGAGTATGTATGTTTCTAGGCCTAATACTTTCAAATGTAATCTTATCTGAGTTGGCTAGATTAAAAAAAAGAAAAATAGTCTTTTCTTATCTTAGAAACGTCCATTCTATATCTTTAGAAAAAAGGAGTGCGTTCTAAAACAAATACTCCCCACCCCGCGCGAAAAAGAAAAAAAAGAAAAGCAATTGGCAGGAAAGGGTATTTTTAATCATGAGCCCTGTAAGGAAGCCATTTATTCTGCCTTATGCAATTTAAATGCACCCCTTTACAGGGGAACAGAAATTTGCTCCTGCCATGTGACGGCAGCAGCAGTCTTTGAACTGGATACACTTCTTAAGATTGAAAAAGCACATAAAAGTGACATACATTGTAAATGGATACAACGAGCCACAAAGTTTAGATCAATATCCAGTTTCCCCTCTGCGTTTGGGGGTGTTTGAAGATGCTCGTCTACTCCAGCTTATAGTGTTTCCTTCCCACCCCTGGCTTCCCCTTTTATTGAGCTAGGAGCTCTCTACCTAGCAAAGAAGCTCTGATACTTGTCACAGGATGGGGGAGCCGAGAATTTCAGGGGGGGAAAATGCACGTTCCTTAGTCAATAGTGGCACATCCACTATCGCCAGGTATGTCTGGCAACCCCTTCCCCCCGCACCCCTTCCCTTCAGAGTACCCCCTCCCACATCGTGTCCCCTCCCTGCAGTGAGCCCCCCTCCCGTGTCCCTTCCCCCCAGTGAGGCCCCTCCCCCTCCCGTGTCCCTTCCCCCCCAGTGATGCCCCTCCCCATCCCGTGTCTCCTCCCCCCAGTGGGGCCCCCCCAACCAGCGTCCCTTCCCCCCAGTGAGGCCCCTCCCCCTCCCGTGTCCCTTCCCCCCCAGTGATGCCCCTCCCCATCCCGTGTCTCCTGCCCCCAGTGGGGCCCCCCCAACCAGCGTCCCTTCCCCCCAGTGAGGCCCCTCCCCCTCCCGTGTCCCTTCCCCCCCAGTGATGCCCCTCCCCATCCCGTGTCTCCTGCCCCCAGTGGGGTCCCCCCAACCAGCGTCCCTTCCCCCCAGTGAGGCCCCTCCCCCCCCGTGTCCCTTCCCCCCCAGTGATGCCCCTCCCCATCCCGTGTCTCCTGCCCCCAGTGGGGTCCCCCCAACCAGCGTCCCTTCCCCCCAGTGAGGCCCCTCCCCCTCCCGTGTCCCTTCCCCCCCAGTGATGCCCCTCCCCATCCCGTGTCTCCTCCCCCCAGTGGGGCCCCCCCAACCAGCGTCCCTTCCCCCCAGTGAGGCCCCTCCCTATCCCCTTAGCCCCCCTTCCAGTGTAGCTCCTCCCTCCATTGCCGCCCCTCCCTCACCCAATGTGTCCCCTTCCCCCAACAGCGAGGCCCCGCCCCACATCCAGCAGGGCTCCTCCCCTCCCACAGCGAGGCCCCAGACGCCCCCTATCCCGTGCGCCTCCCGCGCCATCCCCCTCGCGGCGCCCGAAGCCCCGCAATTGGGGCGCTCGATGCACCACGTGACACAGGCCGTTCCAGCCCCGCCCCCCGGGGAGTCCCCTGCGTGGCTTCAGCGCGCCGTGTCCGTTAGGGGCGGTGCCCGCCCGCCGCTGAACCACAACACTCCCCCGGCACGTGACCCGGGAGGGGGGCCGGAGGGGGAGCCCCACGTGACTGGGCATGGAGGCGGTGGCGGAGACGGCGAGCGGCCCCCTCCTCCTCCTCCTCCTGCTCGGGAGTCGCTAGCGCCGCATCCCGGGCTGCGAGCCGGCCGGCCTGCGGGGGCCATGGACTGAGCGCACCATGGGCGCCAAGGAGTCCCGCATCGGCTTCCTCAGCTACGACGAGGCCCTGCGGAGGGGTGAGGGGGGAGGGGCGCTGGGAGGGGTCTTGGAGGGGTGGGGGGCAGGGCAGGCTGTGGGTAGAGAGGCGGAGCGTTGGGGGGTGGGGGTGGGGAGGAGAGGACGGATGTAGAAGGTACCCGGGGGGCTGTCACGGGAGGGGGTGGGGTGTAAATACCCTGGCAGGGCTGTCATAGGAGGGGAGGGGAGGGGGTTAGGTGTAAGAACCCGGGGCGGGGGCTGTCACGGGAGGAGGTGGAGTGTAAACACCCGGGGTGGGGGCTGTCACGGGAGGAGGTGGAGTGTAAACACCCGGGGTGGGGGCTGTCACGGGAGGAGGTGGAGTGTAAACACCCGGGGTGGGGGCTGTCATGGGAGGGGAGGGGAGGGGAGGGGGTGTAAACACCCTGGCGGGGCTGTCATGGGAGGAGGTGGAGTGTAAACACCCGGGGTGGGGGCTGTCAGGGGAGGGGAGGGGAGGGGGTGTAAACACCCCGGCGGGGCTGTCATGGGAGGGGAGGGGAGGGGGTGTAAACACCCTGGGGGGGCTGTCACGGGAGGGGAGGGGGTGTAAACACCCCGGCGGGGCTGTCATGGGAGGGGAGGGGGTGTAAACACCCCGGCGGGGCTGTCACGGGAGGGGATGGGGTGTAAACACCCTGGGGGGGCTGTCACGGGAGGGGAGGGGAGGGGGTGTAAACACCCCGGCGGGGCTGTCATGGGAGGGGATGGGGTGTAAACACCCCGGCGGGGCTGTCATGGGAGGAGGTGGAGTGTAAACACCCGGGGTGGGGGCTGTCAGGGGAGGGGAGGGGAGGGGGTGTAAACACCCCGGCGGGGCTGTCATGGGAGGGGAGGGGAGGGGGTGTAAACACCCTGGGGGGGCTGTCACGGGAGGGGAGGGGGTGTAAACACCCCGGCGGGGCTGTCACGGGAGGGGATGGGGTGTAAACACCCTGGGGGGGCTGTCACGGGAGGGGAGGGGAGGGGGTGTAAACACCCCGGCGGGGCTGTCATGGGAGGGGAGGGGGTGTAAACACCCCGGCGGGGCTGTCATGGGATGGGAGGGGAGGGGGTGTAAACACCCCGGCGGGGCTGTCATGGGAGGGGATGGGGTGTAAACACCCCGGCGGGGCTGTCATGGGAGGGGAGGGGAGGGGAGGGGGTGTAAACACCCTGGCGGGGCTGTCATGGGAGGAGGTGGAGTGTAAACACCCGGGGTGGGGGCTGTCAGGGGAGGGGAGGGGAGGGGGTGTAAACACCCCGGCGGGGCTGTCATGGGAGGGGAGGGGAGGGGAGGGGGTGTAAACACCCTGGGGGGGCTGTCACGGGAGGGGAGGGGGTGTAAACACCCCGGCGGGGCTGTCATGGGAGGGGAGGGGGTGTAAACACCCCGGCGGGGCTGTCACGGGAGGGGATGGGGTGTAAACACCCTGGGGGGGCTGTCACGGGAGGGGAGGGGAGGGGGTGTAAACACCCCGGCGGGGCTGTCATGGGAGGGGATGGGGTGTAAACACCCCGGCGGGGCTGTCATGGGAGGAGGTGGAGTGTAAACACCCGGGGTGGGGGCTGTCATGGGAGGGGAGGGGAGGGGGTGTAAACACCCTGGGGGGGCTGTCACGGGAGGGGAGGGGGTGTAAACACCCCGGCGGGGCTGTCACGGGAGGGGATGGGGTGTAAACACCCTGGGGGGGCTGTCACGGGAGGGGAGGGGAGGGGGTGTAAACACCCCGGCGGGGCTGTCATGGGAGGGGAGGGGGTGTAAACACCCCGGCGGGGCTGTCATGGGATGGGAGGGGAGGGGGTGTAAACACCCCGGCGGGGCTGTCATGGGAGGGGATGGGGTGTAAACACCCCGGCGGGGCTGTCATGGGAGGGGATGGGGTGTAAACACCCCGGCGGGGCTGTCATGGGAGGGGAGGGGAGGGGGTGTAAACACCCCGGCGGGGCTGTTATGGGAGGGGAGGGGAGGGGGTGTAAACACCCTGGGGGGGCTGTCACGGGAGGGGTGGGGGTGTAAACAGCTATGGGGCTTGTGGGGTGTGGAGGGAGGTTGATCACTGGTTGAAGGGAGGGACAGATGTAAATCTCTCTCTCTGGAGCTGTCAGTGTGTGTCAGGGGTAAGTGGCCCAAAGTGCCTTGGCATTCCTGACACCAGCGTTGTAGACCTCCGATACAGCGGCTCTTGTACCATGGCTGCTGCTTATTCTTCCTTTTTACAAAGAGCCGAGCGGCAGCTGTTGTAAGACCCTCCTGGTGTAGCCTGTTTCCTGCATCTTTCTGCACTTACTTGTCAGTTTTAGCAGAAACATACAGTGGTCTTTGCCTCCCCTTTACTCGTCTGTGCAGGTTTTGCTGGTTTGGATCATGCACAGATTAGCTGTTTTGAGGTGCAAAGGGTCTAGACAACGCTGATGCTGCAAGGCCACTGTTCTCTTACATCAGTCAGCATCTCCTTAGCTTGTCACTTCTCAGCTCCCCCATCTACAGTATAAAATGTCATTAGGAAATTCTGCATTCTGATATGGTCGGAGCTGCCTTGCTTTTCCTTTCATGGCACTGCCTGTCACTTCATAGTTTTCACACATATATTAGCCGCACATGTATATTAGCACCATTACTTGCTGATGTCCAGGATGAGGAGTGCAGTTTTCACATACATCTCTCCTCCCTCCTACATTTACGTGTTGTTGTCCAAGGTGAGGAGTGCGCACACACTTATTTAGATTGTTGGGTAGAAGTGGCTTATATGCTTATGATATACATTGTTTTCGTAATCTTTTTTTGGATCCCTTCTGGAGAGTATTAAGACAGAATAGAGAAGTGAAAACATCCTTGTTAAATGAGGAATACTGACAGCTAGCAGGGTTCTAAAACAGTGCTAACTGCGCCCTGTCATCTGCCTTTCTCGAGATTTGATTTCCAAGCCCAAGGACAAAGAGGGAGAACAATATTCAGTGCTAAATGCATTGCATTTATGGTTATTTTTATGTTACTTGTTATTGAGGAACTGTAGGCATCTCTTGGTGATGTAATATAAATAGGACATAGACTGTTTTGGCAGGGCACCTGTTTGATATACACAAGACTGATGAAATTCACAGGCTTAGTCTAGTGTCAGAAACATATGGCTGCTTAGTTCTTTCCTTGCCATAACTCAGAGTAATATATAGTGATTGATCCTGGAGTGTCTGAAAAATTGTGGGTTGATTGAAGGGGTACCTTAGATGTATATGAAATATACATATTTTTATTGTGAAAAGCATTTTTAAAGCTTTGGGGATTGCATTTACTTAAGGAAGCTATCCCAGATGAGTAAAGAGACATAAAACTGAGCAATATACCTTAAATGCTATGAAATAGGAAAAAGGAGTGAATGTATCAGAACTGGCTTTCAGTTTAGATTTACATTTTCAGGGTTTTGAAATCTCTTTAACTTCTGGTGAGAATATATTAAGTCCTTTTATACCTTCTGGTATTTAAATGGGGTGTGTGTGTGGGGTGAGGAGGGGAGGGAAGAATCACAAATGTAACCTGCTTAGATTCTGGATATGCAATGCAACAGAAAGTGTTTGATTTTTAGCAGTTTGGTGGAAATCAAATTCACATGGTCAAGTTGTGTGTGGAAACTTTACATACATATAAAACATGTAATAATCATAATTTGAGTTCTTAACCTTTAAAATTAAATTGTGCAGTACCTTCAAAGACAGTCAGTTTTAAAAGTAAGTTTGTGAACACAAGATTTCCTATTGTAAATTAAACTTTCTATATTAACTTTTTAATGTTGAACTTAATGATGTGCACTCTGTTTATGGTGAACTAAATTTAAAATTCCTCCACAGTGAGTTTTGAATGCAGTAATTCCTTTGGAGAATAGAAAGGTTATTCTAGTATCTTTTGTTATAAATTGATGTTTTGCCAAACAACTATTTTGTTTATTTAACCAGTGAGTTATTGTATGTGCAAAACAGTCTAGTTATCAAAACATTACTTGTTAAGGCCATCCTCCTCTAGCTATTGTACCAATACAGTGCTATTTCTGTAGATATTGAACAGCAAGCAGCGATAATAAATTATAAGCACACAGACCTAAAAAACAAACAAACTGAAGTTTATTTTTGTGTGTGGTTATATGCAACCTTACAACATTTTTATTCAGCTATGAAACAGTGATAAAGTATGTTTTCTTTTAAGTCACCTGCCATTTAGATTACACATCTTTCAACAGTCCATTACGCCACATAAAATTTACTGTGATTAAATAGTTCGCAAAAGCAGTAATCGCTCAGAATGCTATTAAAGTACTTTATAGAAACAGTACGTGCAGTTTAAATTGCCAAAATGTGCCCAGTACTGTTTTCTTCAGAGGAAAACACAGTGCATGCGTTTGGTTCTGTGAAACTGGCAAAATGAGGCTTATTTCAAAATAACAAAATTATGAATGGCAGGAGTTTCATTCCTTCTAGTACCTTGTTAAATATTGAGCAGAAAAAGGGAAAAGTCTGTTTCTGAGGGTGGGTATTTGGTAGTTAAAACTTACATCCCCCCCCCCCCCCCCCGAATACAATTAAGGGCAGTCTGTCTAATGGCTTCTCAGCCACATGGTTGTTAGAATGTGAGGCTGAGGTGTGTGTTTGCTCCTGGATTTAGGGTGCTACCAATGAATTAATGTGTGGTTTATCTGTGGCCCATGGGCTGCATGTGGCCTGTCTGGGTAATCTGCTGGCGGGCCGTGAGACAGTTTGTTTACATTAACTGTCCACAGGCACGGCTGCCCGCCCGCAGCTCCCAGTGGTTGCGGTTCGCTGTTCCTGGCCAATGGGAGCTGCAGGAAGTGGCGTGGACGGTCAATGTAAACAAACTGTCTCGCGGCCCGCCAGCGGATTACCCTGACGAGCTGCAGGTTGCCCACCGCTGGTATAAATCACGATCTTCAATATTTTCTTTAAGACTGTCTCCTGTTTTTACTAATACTGTTAAACTGTAATAATCCTTCTTTATAATCCAATAGCGTCCAGAGGACCCACTGTGCAAGGTGCAAACCCATAAGCCTTGATCCTGCTCTGGTCTCTGTATCGGTGGACTCTTTTGCCCACATAGTGTTCCTTTGAAGTCAATAGGGTTCTTCAGAAGTACTGTTTGTGTGCAGTTCAGTGCAGGATCTAGGTCAAGTGAGAGACGGTCCTGCTAATATAAGGAACGTTATATCCCAAACGGTGTATAAGGCTTTTCGTTATTCCATCAAGAAAGTGGTTTTGACAGCAGCATAAACCATGAGCAGAAAGTTTGAATTATCATTGATCATATCAAGGACTAGTGTTTTCCCCCAGAGCTCTCATAGGTGGTGAATCCATCATGCATTCATGCTTGCCTTTTACATATTTCCTCCCTTGAGTCTCCCAAACTTTAAATTGGTTGTGATAAAATCCAGATGAGAAATGTAAGTTTTGTCCTTTACTCATCCAAAGGTTTTCCACATTTGAACAAACAAGGCTGTTAAATTATTTTAAGATTTTTTTTTAAGAATGCAGTTAAAATCTTGGGAGGTCACGGGGACCCCTGAGAATTGGACAAAATATGAAACTGTAAAAACCCATATCTGCTTGTCCCATATACTAAACACACACAAATAAACTAATTTCCTTGTTGCTACTGTATGTAGTACTACAGCAGTCTGTGCAGTAAGGACTCTGCAGGAGATAAATGGGTAGATGGCATCCATTGTTATCCAATTATTTTTAATTCCTTCATAAATCTGTTTCTTTATAACTGTTAGTATATGCTGATTAACTTGTGGAAAATAGTAGGATGTGCTTAACTTAAGTTTATTAATATGTCAGGAAGTCGTGACAATAAAAGGCAAAACGGTTACTGTAAATATTGATTTTTTTTTTTAAAAAGAGAGAGCCAGAGCATGCTAAGTCCATGACTATTTACAGCTTCTATACACTTTGAATATTCAGTCAGGTAACTTCACTCTCTCAGTAGAAATTTCAGTGACTAGTCATGGATCTAGGGTGACCAGACAGCAAATGTGAAAAATCGGGACGGGGGTGGGCGGTAATAGGAGTCTATATAAGAAAAAGACCCAAAAATCAGGACTGTCCCTATAAAATCGGGACATCTGGTCACCCTAAATGGATCTGTGTAATGTTATTCAGGGAGGAAGGCCCAGATTGTCTTTAATGTACTTGGGGAGACATAGACAACTTTAAAACAAAGATAAATGTCTTGTATGTTTTTCTTAAGATGGGATCGGAGGAACTGCAATGGTATCACAGTGTGGTCAATGAGCGCACTGTTTGGAGAGATGAGCAGCGGTTGATAGGTTGTATGTTTCATTGTTTTACATTGTTTGTGGATGAATCTGTAGTCACAAAAAATGGCATAGCCTTCCAAAAACTTATGTGCGATTAAAAATACCTGCTGAAATAGTTAGAGATAAATCCTGAGAAATTTGGACTATTGAAAAGCTCTGAAAAATGAACCTAATTAACTTTTATTTACTTATTTCTAAAAACACTTTATCTATCCAGCTGGGTATTTTCCAAGATGCCGTTATCTTGGGGCCAAACCCAGGGTATGGTGTAGGATTTTTATTCTCATCGTGTGAATGTTCTGTGTCTCTCTCTCTCTCTCTCTCTCTCTCTCTCTCCCCCCCCCCCTCTCTTTTAAACTATTGGAGAGCAAAGCAAAATGTCCCTTCCCCACCCATAGGGTGAAATGCTGCTGTCTTCACAGGAATCCCGACCCAGGAATAAAGGGACTCAAGGGTAGCAAGGTTAATGAGATGATTGTGGTATTAAAATTAACCGACAGTTTATGTACATTTCTAGAGCTGAAATATGACTATATTGTTTTTAGGTTACCACATATCACAGTGAAACATCAAGACTGCATATAAACTGATATCTATCTTCATATCTCCCACCATTGCAGCTTTACTGGTAGCAGCTCTGATGGAATGGCTAGTGAAGATTGGGAATGGGTGTTTAATGCCCATCCCCTTTAGTTGGTAGGAGTAGAGGGGAATCCCCTCTGGTTGTAATCTGTGATGCATCTTATCTGCTCTAGGGGGGGTTCACTGTCGGAATCTTGTGGTGCGCTGTGATGCATACATGGGAAGCCAAGCTCCTTGTTACTGTTCTGAAACTAAGAACCATCTAATGTACTTTGCCATTGAACAAGCCTTGCATGGTCCAAGTACTGGTGGACAACGCAACAGCATTGGCTTATAACAAGTAAAGAGGTACTCTAACCACTCTGCTTGAAAATAATTGCCTGTGGGACTGGAGCCTGGCTTATTGGGTGCATCACATGGCTTTCCATTTGGCCAGCAAAGGAAATGTGCCCACAATCCAAGTTGCAGATTGTAGGACCAGCAGAAATATTCTCTACAACAGACTGCAGTGGACCTGTTGAAGAAATGACACGTCAGTAAATGTCTCTGCACTAAGCCGCAATGCACAGTGCCTTTGATTTTGCTCCAGATCAAGACAAATTATAACAGGTACCAGTTAGATTAGAAAAAAGGTCTTCATACCTTCTACACTCCCCCAATCCCCCCCCCCCCCCAATTTCACTAGCCGTCAGTCAGACAAAACAGGGTTCTGGTCATTCTAGTTGCCTTTCCTAGGATCTAGACAATAGTACACACTTTCTAGACATCTAAATCCTAGGATCTAGACAATAGTACAGGTTTTCTGTCTTCAAGTGGTCACCCAGACCTCTTCATTTTGTCCTGTATCCTAATCTGTAAGTATTACTCATTGCTGCTTGCATCATAGGGCTTTGACTAAATCTCACCTGATGTTCTTCAGAAGTTTTAAAAAAATTCTTAGTCCAGAAAGATGTTAGTTAAAATGCCTTTTTAAAAATTGCAGTAAGCTTTTGCAATGGATAATAACAAGCTTACTGATGTGATCTATTTCTTTATCAACTAACTTGGACAACTTTCTATATTTGCCTTCAGTCAAGATGCACCTGCCTG
This sequence comes from Macrochelys suwanniensis, assembly GCA_033296515.1. Lineage (NCBI taxonomy): Eukaryota > Metazoa > Chordata > Testudines > Chelydridae > Macrochelys > Macrochelys suwanniensis. The sequence goes on along the minus strand of CM065791.1, from coordinate 18,068,359 downwards.
GCATCTGAGCATACCCCTTCCATTTACCAGTGGGATGACTGAAGTAAATAAAATGAATATATTCCCATCAGTCAAAGTTGATCAACTCAGTCTTTGAGCCACTAGGAGACTTCTTTTTATTTCACCTGTCAATAAAGCCAGGCTTTTTAATCACAATCACATCTGCAAGAAGAATGAGCAACTAGTTCACTGCTCTTTCAGTGTATTTCACAGGGAGAAAGGTGACACCTGTATCCTGGTCTCATGCTTGTTCCCAAACTAGTGTCTGAGTTTCACTTGACTTAAACCATCATCTCCTTCTGTTCTGCAGGAGACCTTTTTCTCATTCAGGGAAATGGAACTCCTTGTCCAGAATGTTAAAGGGAATTTTAGTTTTCATGTGCAAAGGATGAAAACACTTAGGAAGGTGTCTAGAGTTTCTGTAGCCTTTGGACATCAGTGTAGGGAGAATATATAACCTAACCTGCTTTGATAAATGTTGTACTGGGACATGTAAAACATCATATAGAGTGACAGTCATTGAGGGTCCTGGGGCTTATTACCTGGTGTTCATAAACTCAACATTTGACAACTTAGCTTCTAGACCTGATGCTGCTTTTGGGAGGGCAGCCTTTTTTTAAAAAGCAGCAGTACAACACCCAAATAAGTGGCTTCAGGAGTCCTAATTAAACTGCCACAAGTGAAAATGTACAAAGACTATTCTCAGAGAAGAGAGGTATCTAGCCTGCAACTGTAGTTTGAGTGTATTGCCTTTGTGTATACACAATAACCACCTACCTCTTCCTCCTCCTTGGAGTTCTACTTCTCTACAACTCTAGGTTTTAGAGGAATGAATTAGATAGTAGGAACCAAATGTGCTTTTGTGTAGCCTTTGTGCCAAAATGCTTGGTGCTCTGAGGTGGATGAATGCTCAAACTTCGGTAAGCGTTGAGTAACTTCTTTTGCATTAAGGGTGCATTTACCTTAGAAGTCTTGGCGCAGTTGCCTAGCACCTACACAATTCCTCCAGTGTTACATACTGCCAGTAGTGCTAGACAAATTGTGTGGAAGTCTTTGGCATAGACAAGATCTAAGAAGGCAGGTGTTTCATAAATGAGAAATTATTCTGTCTTTAAAAAAAGAAAGAGTAAATGCAAAAGCATTTGCTTGTAATTGATCTGGTGAATGCAAGAAGAGTCCTCACTATTCAGAAGCATAAAATGAGTGTGTAAGTGATGGCAACTTCATACTGTTAGATTTTATGTTGTCAGCATGTTGTTACTATAGATTAAAATGGAAGAGGGTAAGATATCTGCCAGAGAAACACATGAATAAAGAAAGGAGTCATTAGTGATGGGCTGAACATTAAAAATATAAACTGAAGAAATTCTATGAGTGGCTGATCATGTCAAATATTAGTGTAATCTAGAAGTACACTGTCAGATAACTCGGGAAAAGTTTTTGATTTTTTTTTAAACATCATAGATTGACAGCTGAACACTGAAAACATTATAATTTTTCACAGTGTAGGCCATTTACTTGTTATAAGTTACAGTATTTGTGCCTTTTTAAACTCACTCATAGCTTTCACCATGAAAATAGGTTAATCACTTCTATTTCAAATCAGTTTCACTTTCTGGTTCTTCTGCCCTCTGTATTCATCTTGGGTTCTTTAAAACTTTGTCTTGATCAAGTTGATCTTTTGGGGCCTGAATCTACCTGATAGTGTCCTAGTGGAATAATTTAGAAATCGGAATTTAAAACCTATTGAGAATAGTATGCATCATCAGTAATAAAAGGCTATTAGTTTAAAACAGAATTGCTGGAGAAGGGCAACTTCAGTCGTGCTGTACTTGGCCCATTAGTGTTGTAAATCCTGTGGTAGGTAACTGTTCTTGTTACCTGGCTACCTTTTTCTTTAAACAAAGTATCTTTTTAAAATAATAAGTGGAGTAAAGAATCCAAGATATGAAGATTAAAAAAAAGAAATGGTCTAAGCATCAGATTTTGGAACTCTTGGACTCTTTGTGGTCATAGGTTAGACTCTCCAAAGGTTTGACTGTGGCTGTTAACCTGCTGAGGTTGTGTATGCAGTTTGTGTGTAGATCTTTCTGATGAGACCTCAGAAATAGGGTGACCAGATGTCCCGATTTTATATGGACAGTCCCGACTTTTAGGTCTTTTTCTTTTATAGGATCCTATTACCCCTCCACCTACTGTCCCGATTTTTCACATTTGCTGCCTGGTCACCCTACTCAGAAATGAAGTTCTATCTGATTCCTGGAAAAGTAGGAGTTTTCCCTAGTTTTTTTGAGCAACGTTTCCCTTCCTCACGGTTGTTCAGTGTGCTGTTTTGTTTGTCCATTTGGCTACTACCTCAGAGGTGGCTTCATTTGAGTATTTGGTGGTATTATTCCTGGATATACTTGGCAAAAACACTACCATCTTTTTTGGGGAAAAAAGGCACTTGCTATCTTAAACAGACAACTACTTTATACATCCTTACCTGATAGTTTAATTGTAGTGTGCATACTTCCTTCTGGCCTTTTTAGCTGAAAAAAAACCTGAGTGGTTCAGTGCCCAGTGGAGTGCATTCTGCAGCAAAATACAATCTCATAATTAAGCTAAATCGTAAGCTTTGCTCAGGTGAGCTCTGAACTGAGCTGCCTCAGAGACTGAATTATATTTGAGTTGCACAAAGAGTCAGCCTTCTAGATGTAGATTGAGAAATTGGGAGGAAAGCCATGGAGCATACTTACCTGGCTTTGTAGTAAAAGCTGTATACATTTCCAGAGCTGCCTAGTAGAACCTTTCTTTTTATTACAGAGAAAACAAAAGATAAGGTTTCCTAGCTTAGGTTCAAGAGTAGAAAAGAAACCTTTGGAGTTTGAGTTCTAAATAACATTCTTAAATGCAAGTTTATCTCTCTTTTTTTAAATAAGTTAATTGTTAATTCACTATACTGTTACTGTAGTTCTTGAAGTACTTACTTTTCCTATGAAGTAAATGTCATCTAAATGACTTCGAGTATCCATGAACGAAAAGAAGGGTGAGTTAATATCTTTCATTGGACCATCTTTTGTTGGTGAGAAAGACAAGCTTTCGAGCTTACACAGAGCTCTTCAGGTTTGGGTCTGCATATCCACGGGATAGTTGCAGTACTGAAGAACTACAAAAACAACATCCTTTACATTTAATTTTCATATGAAAAGGTAACTTACATAATGAAACAATGAAGCCATCCAGTAAAATGAGAAAAACCCATTAATGCAGGGTTCTGCCTAAGATTTTGAAAGGGTCTAATTCGCAAAACTTTTAATACTGTGTTATTTCTAGCAGTTAGTGGTAGTCTAAAAATATCCAACTCAAATAGTGGCAAAATGCGCATTACCTTTTTGTGTTTCATTCAGCAACATCTTGCTTTGTTAGTTGGACTATTTTTTTCTTAAGCTTTAGTCTTTTTTAGTTTAATTGCATAACACATCATTTAAATAACCCGTTCTTTTTATCTTACGAATCTTAACATCTCTATGAGACAGAGAGGTTAGTTACGAGCCCCTCTTTACCTTTCCTATGCCCATTTCCCCCATCTGTAAAGGCTTGTCTACCTGAAAAAGTACCATCATCTCGCTCATCTATTTCAAAGCTGATTTAAGTCAAACACATTAAGTTTCTGCATGGAGAAAAGGCTTAAGTGATTTGCCCAAAGCAACAGAGTTTGAATTAAAAATGTAGCTGTTCCTGTGCTCAGACCATTAGATAACATCCTTCATAGTGTCCAGAAAAAATGTCCGTTCCCTATGGAGGGTGAAGACTATGCTAAAAACCAAGGTGTTGAAAATGTGGCATGATTTCAAAGCTGTATATAAGGGATCAATATTTGTTGGATGTCTTTGGGGTTAAAAAAAAAAAGCCTTGTCATTGCTACCAAACCTTTTGTATGGAAGTTTTCTATGGAACTGGGAGGCTTTTGCATATCTTGTAATAGGAAAAGAAGAAATATTGCCTCAAATATCCCAGATGTGTTACAGGCAAGGCAGGTGTCTACTCTGTGCACGGACAAATAAGGACTTGACTGAAGATTTACTGTAGAAATGGCAGACAGCTATCTTCACAATACGTTCATGAGTAGGACAACTTTACCTGTTTTATAAATTTACCTCAAGGGATTTAAGCCCCTTACCTCACAAACCTAACTCTCTGCCTCGCTTATCCTATCAGTGCACACAGTAAGCCTCTGCACTGATGCACAATGTGTGTAGAAGTGACTCATGCCAAGTAGTTGATGCAGGGGCAAAGAAGACAAACCTCTGTCTTGCACTAGTATTTGTAGGCTGTGCTGACTTGTGGGCTTCCCAGTGAAGAAGGCTGAATTGTGAACCAGTGATGGCAGTGGTTTGAGTTGCTGTGGCAAGGATGACGTGGCTTGCTGGGTTGGAAAGGAGACCAATGGGATAGTCTCTTGCCCAACTGAAAGGCCAAACTGAGGTTTCCCCTGACCTCAGATCTTGCCAGCTATCTTAATCCTGATCTGGGTGCAGGATCTTCTAAGATTATTAGCAACAATTTCGCTTTACCTCAAAACATGATTCCATTTTCCCATCTGACCAATAATCTCTTGTCAGTTTTACTTTATGTATTATGGTGAAAAGTAGTTTGTAATTTACCTTGATGATTAAGATACGAAGTCACACATCTGAGGAGAATTTGCTTCTAGCTATGAACTTGCTAGAAAAGAAATAACAAAATAATACTTTGCAAGTTACACCTTGACATTTAGTTTGAAAATAATTGTTCACAACTGGAAAACCATAGCTTCCCTTTTATAACCAAATCCTTTGAAACACTTTCATCCACCCTTTAGGTAATGTCGGGCTTCTTGTTTAAAAATGATGGAACATTTGGATAAAAGAAAAACCTTAGTTACCTCCAAAGTGAATTCTTATGCTGTGCAAATTCCAAGCTTTTTTTTATTATTGACTTAAAAGAAGTATAGCTGACTTTGAGGTCATGATTGCTATTAAGCTGTGGAAAATAGAAAAAAGTGGGAAAAACCAGTAGAAAGGAACTTCAAGAATAAAGTCCTCAGGAGTGATTAATGCTGTAATTTTGTATGGTGCTTTACAGAGATTGAAAAGACAGCCCACAACCTGAAGATTTACAATCTAAATCAGACCTTCATTTTCTGTGTTAGTAACAGATGCAGGGAAGGGTAAGGAAAGAAGAGACGAGGATTCAAACAAATAAAAATCTGGTCAGTATCAACGAGAATTTCACTCTGGATAAAAATGTATTCTTGAGCCATTAAAAACTGAACACAAACTCAGAAGAGCTTGAGTTGTTCCTCACACCAAGAGTTTCACTTTACCCTTATTGTATGGGGTGTTCTAGTAGTTAGCTGGTGGCCTTTAAAATACTTGTTATGCATTGTAGATGAACATCCAGTGTTTCCTGTTTTTCTTTTTTTCTGGATGATTTATCTACTAAGGTACATTGGTATCTGAATTGTAAATGAGTTTCACTAGCAGTCATGACTGGATAGCTGAACTGGTAGATCTCTTTTAGCTCCAGTGGTGTTTAGACTTTGTTCAGATTAAAGCTACTTTGGCAATGCACCATGAACCTTCGGGCAATACCTAATTAGGTATTGCAAAAGACCTACCTCTTTGGTGCTACAGAAGTAATTTAATAGCCATTGAAAGGTTTGATATAGTTGAATCTGTGGAAGTTGCCAGGAATGAGCATGGGTATTATGCTAATTTTGGAAATACCAAGGATTGTGAAGCACTGAAACACTGGCTAAGCTAACTTGGAAAAATAAGCAAAAAATGTTATTGGACTGATGAGCGAATTTGAGCATGTGGTGATGGAATGAAAATGCAGGGATAGATAATCATGTAAAACTTTGATTTCGTAAATCAAGTTGATTCTATAAATAAGATTTTGTTATGGCAGCATCAGCATGCATCTGTGTTTTAAAGTGTATCAGCACTTTCTCTGATAATTCCTGCTTCTAGTAGTTTGTATGTCAGGGATGCATTTGAATAAGAACTTATTCCAGACTGAAAATTGACCAGGTGTTATCAGGAGAGAGAGAGAGCCTTTATCAAATGTTAAGAAAAAAATGTGGTATGACTACTTAATTTCCAAGTGTGACTTGTTTTAAAACTAAAATTTGGTTTTAGGGGGGGGAAAAATAATTGTCAAGTTGTTGGTGCATTATATGAGTCACTATACCCTACTTGGTGAAATGTGTTTCTAGTACGTTTTATGGTAATTTGTATGAAGAATGGTAGATGATGGGGGGGAATTGTATAACGGGGGCTAATTGCTTTTGGTATTTCATGGTAACTTCCTGCAGGCCGTCACAAGGGATCTTGATTTTTTTTTTTTTCTTCTAGAAGAGAGGTAATTAATGACCTGGCTACTAAATAACCCCTATCCTATATGTTGTTCTGGGCGAAGTGTTATTTCCCTAATTTTCTTGTGTTTTAGGGTTGGTCATGTTAAGGCACTTAAACTATTGATAAAATTCTTTATTATCGTACTGTTAAAAAGGCAGTGATGGTAGAAATGGAAACCATGCCGTTCAGAGGTAGGGGAACACCTCTAAAGCTCCCCAAATCACTATTTTTCTGTTTTAGTGTAATTTGTGTCAGCTTTACTGTAAAATCTTCCTAGCCTTTCTTGATTCAGACGCTTAGTGACTCGAGTCACTTTTGTTATATTAATATCAGACACTTGGAAGAAAACAGATGTTCTTTCTGACTTGTACTAAGGATGCAAGGCAAAGAATTCTTTATCCTCATTCATGACATTAATAGATGACATTTTCCTGGAAGATTTGAGGTTTTTCCTCTAGATATGAGAAATTTATATTGTGCCAGTTGGAACAATTTACCAAGAGTCAAGGTGGGTCCTCCATCACTGACCATTTTAAGATCAAGACTTCATGTTTTTCTGAAAGACATGCTTTAGGAATTATTTGGGGACGTTCTTTCGCCTGTGTTATATAGGAGGTCAGACTCGGTGATCACAACGGTCCCTTCTGGCCTTGGAATCTATGCATCAATCCGTGTTCTCTACGAATTTTTCTTGCATGTGGAGTGACATGCTGACTGAATGCAAAAGTAATTCTTTTTGAGCGCAGTCCCTTCACTTCACCTTCTCATATGCTCTCTTGATTACTTATTAATTCTTATTCTCCTCCTCCTAAACTCAGTTCAACTAACCTCATTCACGCTTTTCCCAGTCCCTTTCCTGTTCATTCATATGCCTTCCCCCACTCACTTTCCTCCACTCATTCACGTCCTCTCTTCACTATCTCTCCCACATTGTTTTCCACTTTCTCCCTTCATGCTCCTCTTTTCCTTTCTCTTTCTCATCCAATCTCTCCCTCTCATTCTATTCTCTCCCCTTCTCATCTAACCCGTTACCTGCAGACTACCATGTGCAGGCTCACTCCTGGTGTGCTTTTTTTCTCCTCATGCCTTTCAAAGCGTACTGAAAAATTAGTAGTACTCAGTACATCTGGGTTTGTATGCCATCCCTCACCTTAAAGAAGGTGGTGTGATTTGGTTGCTCTGTTCCCAGGTTTGTTCTCTCTTCTTGGGTGACTGTCTCCCTTTCTTGGGTCTTTTGGATGGGGACAGGATCTGGACTTCTCTGGCTTGAACCACACCCGGATTTGTGTATGCTGAGTGTGGATCAGCATTGGGGTCTTAAAAATAGTGTATGTGTAATCGTGATTATGTTTTTAGCTATATTTGCTAATAAAAAGGCACCTTTTGAAGTTAATCTTGGGTGATGGTCACATTTTGCTGTATTCCAAAATGATTGTTTAAAATGTTACGGCTCTCAAATGTGAACTCTCACAACAAGAAGTGCAACAGCAGAAATACGTTTTAGGAATAGTTATTTGTTTGCTATCAGTTTTTATCCTGTCCAGTTCAACTCTAGCTCTTTTTTAATCAGAGGCTATTTGCAGAATTTCACTACCTGGCCTCTCAAATGGTTTTACAATACTTGTAATTTAATTTTCTCATCCTCATCCCGAAGTTGACTAATAGTGTTACAAACCTTGCAAATTTGGTTCTGGGCATCATAACTTTTAATGTAACAAGCTTGAGTTATGAAATCTGTCTTCAGTGTAAAATGGATATTCTTTCAGCATTTCCATTTGAGATCGTCTTCAGGTTGTATAGGGGTGTTTGTGAAGCAAGGCTGTGGGCAGAAGGGAATCCTAAATTTTCCATCACTGGTAGGTGTGTTGTAAAATGGTTGTGCACTGTCTACCCTAGCAAATCCATCTTACAAGTAAATTACATGCACTTTCTCCTCACTTATAAAATACAGAAAATTTAGTTAGCTCTAAAATTGGACTCTATGCCTTCATTCTTCTCATTTTTGTTTTTTTATCCCTCTAATGCTTCTAATCACCATAGTAGGTAGGCACATATTAAGTGTGTAGGTGTATATTTTAAGTTGCATTTTGCTGATAGTAGTCCCTCTGGCTTCACAAATGCATGTGTTATTGGTCAAAGGTGCACCAGCAGTCAACAGCTTTTTTTTTTTTTTTTTTTCCTCCTTATAGCTTTCTTTGCTGTTGCTTTAATATACATTTATTTCAGTAACAGATGAATAGAACATTAGGACATAGCAAGTATTTCCAGTCTCAGTGGACAAGGGCCCTTGCTAGATGTTTGGAATGTTGTTCGGCAGTAAAGCAGTTAACAGTTCCATGATAGTAATTAGGCTTTAAAGTAACACTTAAGTAAAAGGAATAAAAGAAGATTCACACTTTTCTGGGTGCCGCTGTTGTGATCTGGCTGCAGGCTCACCGAACCAACAGTGCATCTACTTACTCTCAGAATGTGCATCACAGCCATAGGGTGAGAGAGTCTTATTTTAAAACAAAATTGTGAATTCCGAGAAATACAGCAAAATACATGGGAAGATCTGACTCATCAACTACAATAGAAGTCAAGAACTGTTCAAAATATGGTTTGAATATTTTAGCCAAACAAGGATTGTACATAGTCGATTTGGCCCTCATCTACATTGGCCAACCTATGTTAGAACTTTTTCCAGGTAGGAACCTAGGCTGAAGTTTATTTTCCTTCTGATGGCTGTTCTTCTAGCATGATTTGACCCTGTCCATAGTAGCCAGAACCCTATTTGGCTGTAGCAAAATAAGCTAAGTTCTTAACTTTTGCCGTAAGGCTACTGTAGACTGTTCCTAAAATCAATATCTTCAGAAGATGTAGGTTAATTTTAACTCTGAAGTTGATTCTACATGAGCTAGGAGGGAAGTGGGCAGCATTGAAATTTTTAAGGCAGGATACCATTTTTCAGTGTAGCTGTGTTAAGAATCCTTCTGAATACAGGTAGGTTTTCCCTGACTCTAAAATGGAACCTATACTTAATACTGTGGGACAGCTTGTGTTGTAACTGGGTCCACCCAACATGATTACATTTGGAGTATAGGCAGGACATTAAACTTACAATGGGATAATGTCCGGAGTATTTCTAGTCTCTGAATTTCCTAGTAGTGAATTCTTTATTTGTGACCAGTATTTAATTCTGAGCTTAGCCTTAGCTGGTTTGGATGTGGTTCTTATTTACATGTATATTCTCTTCCTTTGGGTTAATCCACGTTATAAATGGAGATATGCCAATCTCCTAGAACTGGAATGACCTCGAAAGGTCATCGAGTCCAGTCCCCTGTCTTCACTAGCAGGACCAAGTACTATCCCCTGACAGATTTTTGCCCCAGATCCCTAAATTGCCCCCTCAAGGATTGAACTCACAACCCTGGGTTTAGCAGGCCAATGCTCAAACCACTGAGCTATCCCTCCCCACATTGTTCCTGGGTAAGCACTGTTTAATGTAAAATTATATTTTAATAAATGCTAGCAGAGAGAGAGTATGAAACGTATGCCAGAGAGGCAAAAGGCAGTGTGGATGGAAGGAAAAAGTATGGGAGAGCAGGATGTAGAAACTGATGATAGGAAAAAATGAAAAGATGTGGTGGTTCATCGTGGATAAGCATCCTAAAATGTGGCTTGTTGTCTTCACTCTTGTCTCACACCTTGATTTGAAGTTCCTTTTCTTACAGTCCCAACCTTTTTGTGTGGAGGTTCTCTCTGTTTTCTGGTGGCACCAGTAGTTCTTGGAGGAGTTTTCTGTTCAGTTTACCCATAGCAATGTCAGGAGGAGATGGTTCCTTGTCATGAGATAGGACGCCAAAAAGTCTTTGGCCAAGGGAATTGGGAGAATATCTCATGACCTATAAGGTCTTAGAAGATTCCAAGATCTCACACTTTAAAATTGCAGGATTACATATGGGAAAAGCAATTACGGATCTTTAGAGGTTTCTAAAATTTTAGTTTTTCCAGCTCCCTTTCAGGCTTGTACAGTTAGTCTCCTAGGGGTATGAATATAGGCTTTTTTAATTCCTAAGGATATAAACTAGGGCCAATTTTTTTTTTAATTCTCAGACTGTGGGAGGATTATATGCACTATTGAGGCTGTTATGTACTAATTCCAGTCCATACTAGTAGTATGATGGAGATTTCTGCAGTGATCAGCTTTGCTTGAAGCAAGTGTAACCCAATGGCAGTGTGATTGCTTGCACCCTGTTTGGGGGTCATTTTACAGGTGGACAAACAGCCTAATAATACTTAATATGCCTTTTGAGGATGCTAGTTGTGAGGAGTAAAGTGTGTTGAAGATTAAGTGCCACATAAAGTACTCGTTGTAGAAAATCAGGAAATCCTATTGTAATCTTCCTCTCCTATCCGCATGCGTGATATTAAACCTTTGATGTACACTACGGTTGGGGCTAATGGAACCAAGAAAACCCTTTCACTGACAACTGGCATGAGTCACTATTGACAAGAAAAAGATTTATTAAAAGAAAACAGATGTATACTATAACAGTATCAAAACTATGCTATTTTCATTCCTAAAATCCTTTTAATTAGTGTTTGGTAACTATGTGATAAGAATATCTGAGTTAGTTTAAATTGAGATGCACCGTGTAATTTGAATGATGTCATTGTTGATAGACTGATCATGAGAATTTTTAAATGTGGATGTATCTCAGTTTTTTTCACAGTATATTAGAGAGTTTATGATCCATTGATCCAGTTGTCTCAATTGCCTTTTCCAGATTGGGATTATTCCCCAAAATATTTTACATTAACTTGTACATTTTGCCTCTTTGAAACCTCTCAGAAATTGGTTTGGTTCCTGACAACTTCATAATAGCCGTGGAGTCAATGAAAAAAGTAATAAAATTTCCATTTATAAGTAGGACAAAGATTCCTGGGGGAAATACTGAGCAAGTAATTACAGGGAAGATTATTCTTTAGTTAGAGATTAATTGTATATTCTATAAATTTGATATTGAACCTGTAAAACTAAGTCACTTAAAAAAAAATCAGAACATTAAGAGAATTAGTAAAAACAGAACTCAAACTGAGGAACATCTTGGAGCGGGAGAATTTTACTCTTTGTGTTGAAGGTGAACATTTAGCTCAACATAATAGGGACAAGGAAGCCCCAGGCGTTAAAATCCAGTATTTGCATGTTTTTCTCAAATCACAAATGGCATGCAATGCATAGTTGCATACCGTTGGTATTTGCTAGTCTTTATTTTTGGTACTTATGGGGTACATTTTTCCAAGGCAATGCACAGGTAATTAGTGCTCTTTACCCAGTAATGTCGGTGGGAACTGAACAGATATGTCCCTGTATGGTGTCTTGTGAATTTGTGTATGACCATAATTTAGCAAAAAGTACAAGCTATGTTAAAAGTACTGTAAGGTGCTTTAATCCTGTATCCTGGGAGTGTTCCTCCCCCTAACATATATTAAATTCTCATCTCTTCTGTTTTTTCCTATTTGTTTCTGTACTGTACATATGTTAGACTCTACTTTCTGAGTTTAGTTTTTAAATGATCTAATGTAAAAAGGACTGACTTTCGTGTAGCCAGAAGAAGTTGTGTTTGGAGTATCATCAGAGATCTTTGGTGTGTAAAGATCCATCAGGCCTTTTGTGCTATTACTTCTGCCAATATTAATGAAGTATGGTTCTATATTAATGAATGCTGGCTCTAATCCCACCTCTGATCTGTAACTGGTTATATGATGTAATGTGATTACAGCATTAAAAAAAAATTTCTGAGGATTTTTGAGAGGGGATGTGGGAGAAACAACATGCTTTTTGATTAGCTTGTTTGCATTGTTTTTGTTTACTAATAGGATTAGAATTAATATTTGTAGTCACTTCTGTGGTGCTCACCACCATAGGATCTGTGCATAGAAACAGTATGCACGGGTGTTTCTATGTACTACAGTAAAAGGACCCATTAATCTTAACTATCCACTGGCCTAACCTCTACACACCATTTCTCTGAACCTGATCTTTCTCTGCTGTGATGCTTGTTGTCTAAGCGTGACTTTTTGCATTTTTAATAGAAGCACTTGGTCTTACTATCTGATGCTCTCTGTCCGTTAGAGATGCCTTATATCTGCAAAATCTAACCTTCTTTGCAAGGGTGTTGGAGAGTAGCCAAATGCTGAAAAATGGGAAGTACAAGCTGTTGTAGTGATATTTCTCACTTAACTGTAAAATGATTATTGGCATCAACCAGAGAACTGGTGTGTATGGAAATTTTTGTTTGACCTCAGCATTCTTAGCAGACATCACTTCTCCTGACATTGTTTTTGTTGTTCTTGTTTGTTAGTATATGGACAATATTTTTATAGCAAATTAAGGGCTCTGTATGTCTGCTGCTGCAGTTCAGTTTTTGGCAAAAACTGCTAAATCGTACAGGCTGGGATATCTGCCAGGCTTTGATTGACTAGAGTTTGAATGTTCGTGTGGGTTTGAAATTGTATGTATAATTTAGTGTGTCTCACAGTGGATCAGCAACACATTCCTCTCTGCTTCCAGTCTATAAGCAGGATGACAGTAGGTGTAAGTTAGATTTCTAAGAGAAGAGCTGCAATCATCCAGCTTTTCTAGGAAACCAGTTGTCTTCTACAAACACCCTCCCTTTTCCAGGCCAAATGGTGTATAGAAGCCAATAAAATTTATTTTTTTCAAACCGTAGAAAGATCTCTGGGATAAAATTACTAAGCATGTTGTTGTTTCCCATTGAAAAGGAAAATGGAGCCTCTATTCATTGATATTTTCCAATAATCAATATATAAATACCATACTTTGCCACAAATGCTCAAATTAAGTGACTTGGTGCCATCACATATAGTCTGGCACATCTTAAAATCAGGATACCAAATTACTAGGATCAGTTTTTGGGAGAAAACCGAGAGTTCAATTTTTCACTGATGTTACTGCATTTAGGTTTCTTTAGTTGTTTGACATTCATGGTTAGCAGCAAGAAAGGTGGACCTTGATCCTTTAAAAAGGACACTGCTGTGCATCTGAGGTGCAAAATGTTAGGATTAATTTCAATTGTCATGACCTTTAAACTGACGTATACTGATTTAGGGCTGGTCTATGCTACAAAATTAGGTCTGCTTACTTCATTGCTCAGGGCTGTGCAGAATGTCAGTGTCCTATGCGATGTAGTTAAACTGAGCTAAGGGCTGGTGTAGACACCACTAGGTAACTGAAAGAATTCTTCCATTGACCTGTCTACCGCCTCTCAGAGGGATGGATTTACTGCACTATTGGAAGAACCCCTTCCATCGCTGTAGTAAGTGTCACGCTACAGAGGTGCCGCTGTAGCAGTTCTAGTATAGACATGCCTTTAGATTTAAGTACTGTTCCACTCAAATGGCAGTATTGTGCTAGTGTGTGAGAACCTAGTAGTCAGCCGTACTAAGTCTCTTTCCATTGAGGCACAGTGAAATGTAAAAAAGCAAACAGCAGAAGTGGTAAAGTTAAGATTTTAAAAATGTTTGTTATAATTGATTTAAAATCAATAATTGTCTTTTAAAAAAAAAAAAGAGAGCCTTGTAGGGAATATTTTTTAAAATAGAGTAAATTTGCAACCCATTTAGGTAGGCTTGCATCGCTGTGACTGAGCCAAAGTAGGTCCGTGCTTTTTGATCTGACATTCCTTAGAACTTCCACTAGTTAAAAAGGAAAGGTGCATCCTGAACAGCAGTTGGTTCATCTTAGTGTTTCAAAGTAAGGCAAGAAACGGGGAGGGGTAAAAATACAGGGTGTTGGAAGAAAAAGAGAAGAGTTTCTAAAATGTTAGGACAACTTTGTATAATTTTTCAAAACATGCTTAGTTCTGTTTGGTAGTAAGAATGGCTGTCTTCTGATTTAGTTAGACTTTTATTTTGATTTCTAAAGAAAATACTGTTCGCATCTGTCACGGAGTGTGGGGGAGTCCGGCCCTGCACCCCTCTTCCCCGGATTCACTGGGAGTCTCAGCCAGCCAGTAGAACAGAAGGTTTATTAGAGATGCCAGGAACACAGTCCAACCAGAGCTTGTCAGTACATCCAGGACCCCTCAGTCGGGTCCTTCCGGGGGGCAGGGAGCTTAGACCCCAGCCTGGGGGCTCCCTGCATTTCACCCCACAGCTCCAAACGGGGCAGGGAGGCCAGACCCTGTCTGCCTCTCTCCCCTCTTCTCCGGCCAGCTCCAAACTGAAACTCTCCAGCCCCTCCTCCCCCTTTGTCTCCTTCCCGGGCCAGGAGGTCACCTGATCCCTTTGTTCCAACACCTTCAGCTCTCACCTTTGCAGGGGAGGGGCCGGGCCATCTGTTGCTAGGAGACTGAGTGTCGGCCCTTCTCTGTGTCCAGGCCCCTCTGTAACACTCATGCACACTTGTCCCACCACCTAGATACTCAAGCACTGCATAGGGGAAACCGAGGCACCCACACAGTACTCAGGGAAACCTTAACAACAGTCCTAGTTCGTCACAGCATCTAGAGGTAATTTAAATAGTTTTGATACTGCAGAGTGTGCAATTGAAGATTGTGGTATCTGTTGCTTGAAGATGAAATCCTAGAAGTTAAATACTGTGTGGAAAAAATTATGCTCCAATCCTGCAAACATTTGTACATGGTTAACTTGAAGTATCTGACTAGTCCGATTGACTTTAAGTACATGAGTAGTTCCTTTAAAATTACATGCAGGGTCATGTTCACAGGGATGGGGCCTTAGGCTGTGCACTCCTCAGGGCAGGGACCTTGTCTTTATACATGTCTGTTCAAAATAAGCTTAAGTAGGACGACAAGAAAAACAGTAAAATTTAAATCTCGTTCTGTAACTTAATTTTCCCCCCTATGACATTAAATATTATGTCTAGCATCTTGGTACCTGACGTTAGGCTCTTGACTAGAAGTAAAAAAAAAATTATTTTTTTTAAATTTTGGAGGTGTTTAGTACCTGTAACTCCCATTGCTAGAAGTGGGATTTGTGGGTGACCATGCCCTCTAAAAATCACGCTATATCTAGCAACCTCAAGTTGAATTCTTGACCTACACGTATTGGTGATTGATGGCCTCTCCCTTTAAAAAAACAAACAAAGCCTAGACTCCATAGTAAGAAATCTGGGGGATCACTTAGGATTTTCTCATTTATTTTACAATATAATTACTCTTGGAAATACTTAAAAATTATAAATCTAGGTATTTACAAATGTAAAAAGTTTTAGAATCATAAATTCTGTACAAGTTGCTTTAGATTTAAATTATGCTGTTGAACTAAAAATACTCCCAACATTTGGATTGAGTGAAGCTATGTTATAACTACTGTATTTTACAATAGAATTTTTAGCGGAGGTTGTGCAGTTTCATTTAAATTTAATTTAACTCCAAAGGACTGGAGCTAAAGCACTCCCTGCCGAGAGCTGGAAAAGGGATGCAGTGCTAATCTTTCATTAAACTGTCCTCTAAATTGTAGCAAACCTGCCAGCAAAAAAACAGTATTAGGATGGCTTTCCTTAGCAGAGTTGTGTGTGACTTAGCCTTTTTTAGCAAGAACATTTTATTTCAGTGTAATTTAGGAATAATCTTCCTTTTTTATAAGATATTGCTTTGGATTCAGCTAAGTGTGAGAGAGCTATAATTTTACGTCAGATACAATATCTGAATATACATAATCCTGTACTTACTTGAATTACGACTTTAAAGATACGGGGAGTAACTTTATAATGTGACATGTAAAGAACTGGACTTGTAGCTCCAAATTAACAATAATAGGAGTTCCATTGCAAAACACTGAAATTTCATCCCAATTCATTGGACAAATGATAATATATTGCTATGTTGGCTAAGATGAGTTTTGTCTTAGAAGGTGTATGACGCTACGTATTTTGTGCTGTATGGTTCTTCTACTGTCAGATTATAAATAAATAAATAAATATAAATATAAATAAATAAATAAATGGAGATATGCCAATCTCCTAGAACTGGAATGACCTGAAAGGTCATCAAGTCCAGTCCCCTGCCTTCACTAGCAGGACCAAGTACTGTCCCCTGACAGATTTGTGCCCCAGATCCCTAAATGGCCCCCTCAAGGATTGAACTCACAACCCTGGGTTTAGCAGGCCAATGCTCAAACCACTGAGCTATCCCTCCCCCCATTATGAACACATTAACAATGTACTTGAAAAAATATTATCTGTACACAGCAGGCTGTATGTGTGTGTGTAAAATAGCTAATAGACATATCTAGTGAGAGAAAATATTTTTGGTTATTTTTGAAAGCTAATTTGCTTTCGTTAAGAATGTACATTTCAGAAAGCAAACAGTTCAACTCAAGTTCATTGTATAAACATTCATGAATCTCAGTCAGTATTAATCTGAAGCAGGTCACTCACTACTTTTGTGTTTCTACCCTGAGGGAGATGAGTGAGCTAGTTACTATGGTCTAGTAATATTGCATTACTTGACAGATGCCTGTAGTATTGCATACATTTCTTTTATGGCTGTAGGTTTCATGAACTCCCCAGTAAAATGGATCTCTCTGAACAAGTGACTCTCTGTAGCAGACACTAAAGATACTGTCCCATTTATCGTACGCTCATCACATTAATTTCTCCACAAACATGAATACAATCCTGCTTAGTTAAAACCAAACTCATTTCTGCTTTTCATTCCACTTCCCTTTCTCATAACAAATGACTGGCACATTTCAGTTCAGTACTATGGGGAATCTCTACATGGAGGCCTGAGACAGAAATAACAAGGGATTGTGTGTGTCAAAATTCATTAAAGGTGAAGACAAGTTTGTAATAACCTAAAATTAGAATAAATTATAATAACATAAACTAGTTTTGAATCAATATTGAGGTCTGTCTCCTACCCCTGCTTTAACTCTGGGTTGCCATCATGTACAGATTGTACATGCTATTGAGATGGATTGTTCTGCTCTCAGTTTCTGGCTTCCATTTGGCAGACAATGCAGTGCTGTCAAATAATACAGCAATCAGAGGGGTAGCCGTGTTAGTCTGGATCTGTAGAAGCGACAAAGGGTCCTGTGGCACCTTATAGCCTAACAGAGGTGTTGAAGCCTAAGCTTTCGTGGGTGAATACCCACTTCTTCGGATGCAAGCAGTGGAAATGTCCAGGGGCAGATATAAATGTGCAGGGAAGATTCAGGCTAGAGATAACGAGGTAAGCTTAATCACTTTCATTTGCAAATTTGACACCATCAGCTCAGGACTAAACAAAAACTATGAATGGCTAGCCAACTACAAAAGCAGTTTCTCCTCCCTTGGTGTTCACACCTCAACTGCTAGAAGAGGGCCTCACCCTCCCTGATTAAGCTTACCTTGTTATCTCTAGCCTGAATCTTCCCTGCACATTTATATCTGCCCCTGGACATTTCCACTGCTTGCATCCGAAGAAGTGGGTGTTCACCCACGAAAGCTTATGCTTCAATACCTCTGTTAGTCTATAAGGTGCCACAGGACCCTTTGTCGCTTCTACAAATAATACAGCATTACATCATGAATGCTTCTCTGCACAAATATAGTGATAGTTACCACTGATGCCAACCTTGGAGAAGGCCATGACTTTTTCAAATGGAGCTCTCTTAGATAAAAAGCCCGAGGCGGTGAGGTTAAGGAAGGAGAGAAGCCGGAGGTGTAGAATGTCCTCACTTTATGTAAGGATAAGATGAACCCTTAGCTGGCCAGTATACTAGCACCTCACATAAGGGCTTGCAATCAGCTTAGGAACAGGTGTTGTTTTTTTTTTTTTTTTAAGGTACCTGAGTTCTTTTTATTTATTTATTTATTTATTTTAATGACAAGGTCATTGGAATCTCAGCCTGAGATCTGTGTGGAGAACGTTCATATTGTATTAGTCATTTAAATTTTCAGTGCCTGGAATTGCGATACAATGTTATCTACTTGTTAAAGCAGCAGCCTTGTGAAGCTGCAGTTCAGATTCACATAATAAGAAGTAATTGGCAGTTTCACATTTAAATACATCTGCTACGACTTACTCCAGTTTGAGACGTTCAAAAATATTACTCTGAATATGCACAACAAAAGTATCCAAGGGTCAGAATCTCTCTAATTTGTTAGTAAAATTTGTATAAAATTGTTGTTTTGTCTAAGTCATGCTGCAGTTATTTATCACCACCTTATTTACGTTTAGTTCTACTATGTAGGAAAACCAGACACATTTTAAAGTGGGTATAAGGCGTAGGATGGGCAAGATGTAACTAATTTGTGTGCTATCAGGGATGATCATTTTATCACAATGCTAAAATATGTAGTAGTTTAGTGAGATGGAAAATACTTATTGAATAGGCAGAGGCAGTGGAATTCTCTTGGTAAACAAGTTCAGAATCTAGGGCAGGTGTTAGGGTTGCGTTTGTTTGAAGTGGATATCAAGCATATAGCTTTTTAACCAATGGTTTGGTAGTGAAACTGGTTTCACTTTATTGCCTTTGTACATAGCTTTTGTGCCTCATAGGACATCATGTTTTGGAACTGGATGACTCAGGCTTAATGGTATCGAGAATCTCTCATCTCTAGGTCACTAATTGAAATCTGCCCCAAATTAATAGTGAATAAAGGTTTATCAACATTTGTTAATTGTTCAGTGACTTCATGAAATGTATGTTTAAAGGAATAAAAAGTGTAAAAGTATTTGAAATTAAGTACACTAGAAATTAAATAGACTCTGTAGACACTTACCATACAGGACATAAAAAATAGAAGTTGGGTGAAACTCTGGGGGCAGCAACCTTAAGTATCTCTTCCAGTGATTAAAATAAAATAAATATGCATCCAGGGCTTAGGCATAACTGGATGAGAAAAGGAGGTGGTAGTATCATCCATCACTTTGTTTTTATTTATTTGTGCTGGTTTAATTCACATGTCTAACTGTGGTTTGGCGTAAGCTATTTTTTCCATGTTTAATTATAGAAACACTGTATATTCCTGGAGTAAAAATGGCACTTCAAATGTAGCAATACACAGTGTTTCTGGAAGACCAAAATAAAATAGGTTTCAAGATGTATTGGGTACAGCAGAAATTATAATGATTTCAGGAGCTTAAATAACCAGTTGTGAAGAAATTAATTTTAACCGCTCAGGCTGAACTAGTACAGGCCTTCTAATGTTGTCAGAGCTCTTTCCTCCTAAAGTCCTAGGGCGTTGACCCTAAGCAGCCAGAGAAGGTGGATGGGCTCGGAGTTTCTTTCCATTCCGGTGACGGAAGGAGATGGGATGGGGGCGGGGGAAGAGGTAGTGTAAGTAATACCCTTTTGTTCTTTAAAAAGAGAGACTGGGGTTTGGCCTGTCATTTTATGTGGGGTTCCAGGAAGCCACTAGTGGTGGCTTTACCTGTAAAATACATAAGCATTATTTTGCCTTTGCTGGTATAAAAAAGTGTTAAGGGGATCTTGGGAGTCTGCTCCCTGGAAATATTTTTTTAAAACTAAACAGGTATGTATATATTTTAGAGTATCTGTAAGCAGGTGGAAAGCTCTTGGTCCTTTCCCCTTAAAGATTCAGTAAAGGCAGAAACAGTTATAAAATACTTAGACAGCTCTCTGTTGAGACACCAAAATAAATGTTCTGGGGAGAAGGAAGTTGTCGAATTATTTTCTTGGGCTTCCTGTGAAAATATTAAATTGAAAGCTATATCAATGGATTTATAATGGTTGTGGTATGTTGCAGAGCAGTGGTACAAAACACAATATTTCACAAGTTAGAATTCATGAGACTTTTGAAGATGACTAGATCATGACTCTGGGTAACTTGAACCTTCCTGGTATTAAGCCCTTTCGACATGCGCTGAGATGTAGACAGATGATGGATGTAGTAAATGATTGCTTTATGAACCGCATCAACCGTCTCCTGAGGAATATTACACATCTAGCACTGGCTGTAGCCAGTAAGTTGGGCAGAATAATCAAATTAAACCCTTGATATATTAGTGTTGAGTGAGCACAATATATTTTATGTAGTAGTGAAAGCAAAACCAGTTATTAGCAAAGAAAAATTCATTACTTCAGTTAGGCCAACTTGACAGAATACGTAGATCAGATATAAATATAGGAGGGCACCGATACTTAAATGTGATTGAGTAGATTAGAACAAGAATGGTGTTTGCCCAAGACAATATTTGTAACGTAATAAAAATAAACATATAGCCCCAACATGATGATTCCTGGGTTTGTGGGGAGATGAATTTTTCCTAATGTCTAATGAACATCTTTGGAACTGACAGCAAAAGGAATTGGAAAGTGCATCTTTTACCAAGAGCCTAAGAAAGAGAAGAACTTGGATAGATAGTAAGCTCTGCAGGGCAGTGACTGTTTCTTTTGTGCTAGGCACTGTACAATGGGACCCTCATCTCTAAGAACTTTTGTAATACAATTAAAATCACCCTCCTCCTTACCAGGGGTTAAACACCGGTAGAAGAAAGCAAGGAGAAGCCATAGAGAAAATGTGAAGGGTGCAGATTAAGTGCACTGTTCTCAGACTTTTTGAAGATTTCTCAGGCCCTGAGGCCTGCCTCCAAAATATTAAGACTTTCAGTAGGTATGCAACCATGCATGATGTTAAGTAGAATAGAGGAACAATAAGCATGTTACAAAGAGAACAGTTCTTGAACTTAACTGTTGTCCAGATGCCCTTAAAGTCGAGGAGAGCTTTTCCAGATTTGTTAAATTTGTCTCTCTCTCTCCCCCACCCCCACCCCCCCAATAGTAGAGAAATACCCTGGTGCATGGACTCAGTAAGTGAAGGGGAAAATCTGTTTGGTTTTTTTTCAGTTTTCCCATTGCAGTTGGGTATGGGCAGTGGTGGTGTATCTGCCAAGCAGCAAAGATGCTGAGAGGAAAAAATCCAAACTTCCCATTAAAAATAAAAATAAAAAATAAAAGCCTGATTGTGTTTTATGGACCCTTGTGACAAGGAGTTTATACTTCCAGATGACTCAGCTACTTGATAGAGTGACTAGACACTTAAGTACAAACCTTCCACAAGCTCTCTCCCATCGTCATAGAAGGGCTACATGACATCTTACAGCGGGGCAGCTGGATCAGTACGGGTCTGTAGTGTAGACGTAGCCTCAGTGTCCTTCATGGCATTAGGTGTCAGTATGCTGCAGGCAGGACAGCCTTTTGGATGAGATCTAAAACAGAGATCCTGAGCATTTAGGGCATATCTGCACTGCAGTTGGGAACAAGCTTCCCAGCCTGGGTAGACAGACCTGCTGCTAGCTCCTCTCAAGCTAGCGGGCAAAAAATAGCCGTGCGGATGTTGTGGCATGGGCAGTGACTCTTGCTGACCACCCAAGTTTGAACCCAGGGGATCCCTTGGGAGGTTAACCTAAGCCCTTGTGTGTGCCACAGCGTCCACACTGCTGTTTCTACTGCGGTAGCTCAGAGAGCGCCAGCTGCGAGTCGGCACACTCCCAGCTGCAGTATCCACTGCTTACAAGTAGAGGTTTTTTGTTCTTGGTTTCCTAGTCCAATTCAAATTTGCACAGTTATATTCAGCTTCCTAGATTGCTCCACGGTTTGTTTAGTTCAGTGTTCTTCACTACACAAGTTTAGCACAGGAAATATTATGTGCTGTTAGACATTAGAGGTGATATTAAACACAGAGAAGGCTGCAGTTTAGTGGTGTGTGTAGTGATTCCTATATATACATTATTTGTAGAGCACTCGGTGATGAAAGCCAAAAGTTGTGAAAGCTGGAAGTGTGATGGGGCTGGATGGGCCAAACTCAAGTGGCACTGTAACCCCAGGCACCTGGTCACAGTGCCACTAGTTCAGATTTGGAGAGGTTTGGTGTAGGGGACATGGGTGTCAGGCTGGTGGAGCGGGAGCATACCTGAGACAGAAACAGGAGGATCAGGCGGTAGTGGAAGGAGGGAGAAGGCCAAATCTTTCTCTGAAGCCCCTTAAAGGTGCTATATAATTTATAGCAGAAGTGCTAATGATGGCTATAGTTAAGGTTGCCAGATTATGAATTGTTTTAATTATTAAAACAGGTAAATCTTCTAAAGGAGCAGCCGGTACATTTATGACTAGGAAAGAACTTGGATGAGTAAAAAGTCACATTATATTCTAGCATATTATATGCAGCCAATTCACATTTATCAGGTAAATGAAATTTTCTGTTACAACAGTAATTGAAGATTTAAATTGGGCATGGTATGCTGCATTTTTTCACTTAACCAAGCAGGAAAATCTTAAATATAATTAATTGGAAGCGTGCTTGTGCTTCTGTTGTAGAATGCTTTTACAGTAACTAGAAGCACCAGTATTGGCTTTTGGAAACTGACTGGAATTGCACGATCCTATTCTCTTCCTAAGTGGCTGGGGTTGTCATTACAGCTGGAGACGTGTGCTTTGTAGGCATGCAACTACAGTCCCCTGTAGGAGTGTTTGTTGCTTCTGATGGCATACTATAGAGAAAAAGACACACATTGGGAAGATAGAAAATGAGGGGATTCAGAAGCAAAAGGCTGAGATCCTGTTAAAAATAGAAGGGAAGTGAGAAGTAGCAAGATAAAGCTACCCTAAAGTTCTCTTTTTGCACCTTTTGTACTAATATTGGAATTATGGGAAGGAGAAGGAAGAAAGGAAATGAAACCTTTGGAAATGTACCAGATAGCCTTCTTCTGATTCAATAAAAAGCAATGTAATACTGCTCTGAATCAGTGCATGCTCCTGTCAGTGGATTGGAATATGGCCTGAAGCTTATAGTCTTTCAGTTTAGATTATAGACCACCACTGATAAAGTTCTAATGTTTGTATCTACCAGGCTGGTGGACTGGGAGTTCTTTCCTTTGCTGTGCTTCTGCTCAGTAGACAGGAAAAAAGTATATACTCCTGTTGGTGTGGTTGAGAAGGGCTCAATATAAGTAATTCATATTTACCCCTCAGGATGTTTTTATAAGGCCAATCTTTATTTAAATACAAATCATTGGCACTGTCTCTTCATACAATGCTAAGGTTTGTATTCTAATTCAGCAATGCAGTAATTAATAAAAAATGTGAAAAGCTTTTAGTAGAACTAAGGACTTACGTATGTTTTGGTTGTCAGTTCATTCTCTTCACTTTGTGCATCTTACCTCTTTTAGGAAACTGAACCTGAAGTGGTGTTTAACTTAGGGTAGGTCTACACTTACCCGCTGCATCGGAGGCGTCCAATCGATCTTCTGGGTTCGATTTATCGTGTCTAAATCGAACCAGGAAGTGCTCCCCGTCGACGCCGGTAATCCTGCTCCACGAACAGAGCAGGCGGAGTCGACGGGGGAGCCTGCGCGCCGCCGTGTGGACCAGCGGTAAGTACTTTTAAGTTTGAAATAAGATACTTCGACTTCAGCTACGTTATTCACGTAGCTGAAGTCGCGTATCTTAGTTTGAACTTGGGGGGTAGTGTGGACCAGCCCTTAGTTTAGTGCATTAAATTAAAGTATTGGGGGTGACAGAGGATTGTATTAAATAACCATGTATCAAGTTGGTGTGTTTAATACATTAATTGGGTCCTTGAAAGTCAGTGCGGTTTACATATTACATCTTCTTACCTATGTAACCCCTGCAGCATCTGGTAAGGCAAGGTTTAGGTTATGTTGTTTAAACATCTTTTTTTGCCTTTCTTCATTGTATAATCACAATGGTTTCACTGTATCCAGATCAGCATTCATGATTTTATAGACCTCCGTTATATCTTCCTTGGTTGCCTCTTTTCTGAGCTGAACGGCCCTAATCTCTTCAGTGTCTCCTCATCTGGAAGCCGTTCCATAACCTTGATGATTTTTGTTGCCCTTCTCTGTACACTTTCACATTCCACTATATTCTATTTGATATGGGATAACTAGAACTGGACACTATTCAAGGTATGGGTGCACCATGGATTTATATAGTGATTATGATATTTTCAGTCTTATTTTCTATCCTTTTTTCCTAATAGTTCCTAACATACTGTTAGCTTTTTTTCGACCATTTCTGTGCATTGAATGGATGTTTTCAGAGAAGTATCCACAGTGACTCCAAGATCTTGGGTGGTAAACAGTTAATTTAGAACCCTTCATTGTATATCATAGAATCATAGAATATCCGGGTTGGAAGGGACCTTAGGAGGTCATCTAGTCCAACCCCCTGCTCAAAGCAGGACCAATCCTAAATTTTTGCCCCAGATCCCTAAATGGCCCCCTCAAGGATTGAATTCACAACCCTGGGTTTAGCAGGCCAATGCTCAAACCACTGAGCTATCCCTCCCCCAATATATATTGTTGGAATTATTTTTTCCAGTGTGCATTACTTTGCATTATCAATGTTAAAGTTAATCTGCAATTTTGTTGCCCAGTCACCCAGTGTGAGAACTAGATAAATTCATAGAGGATAGGCCCACCAATGGCTATTAGCCAAGATGGGCAGGGATGGTGTCCCTAGCATCTGTTTGCCAGAAGCTGGGAATGGGCGACAGGGGATGGATCACTTGATGATTACCTGTTATGTTCATTCCCCCTGGCATTGGTCGCTGTTGGAAGACCAGGATACTGGGCTTAGATGTACCTTTGGTCTGACCCAGAACAGGTATTCATCATGTGATCAATCCCCAGCTTCTGGCAAACAGAGGCTAGGGACACCATCCCTTCCCATCCTGGCTAATAGCCATTGATGGACCTATCCTCCATGAACTCATCTAGTTCTTTGTTGAACCCTGTTCTAGTCCTGGCCTTCAGAATATCCTCTGACAAAGAGTTCCACAAGTTGACTGTGCGTAGTGTGAAGAAATACTTCCTTTTGTTTGTTTTAAACCTTCTGCTTATTAATTTCTTTTGGTGACCCCTAGTTCTTGTGTTATGAGAAGGAGTAAATAACACTTCCTTATTTACTTTCTCCACACAATTCATGATTTTATAGTCCTCTATCATATTCCCCCTTAGTCATCTCTTTTCCAAGCTGAAAAGTCCTAGTCTTTTTAATTGCTCTTCATATGGAAGCTGTTCTGTACCCCTAATCATTTTTTGTGGCCCTTTTCTGTACTTTTTCCAATTCCAATATATCTTTTTTGAGAAGGGTGTATTCAAGATGTGGGTGTACCATGGATTTATATAGAGGCAATATATGTTCTATCTTATTATCTATCCCTTTCCTAATGGTTCCCAACATTCTGTTTAGCTTTTTTTGACTGCTGCTGCTTGTTGAGTGGATGTTTTCAGAGAATTATCCACAATGACTCCAAGGTCTCTTTCTTGAGTGGTCACAGCTAATTTAGACCGCATCATTTTATATGATGAGGGGATGGCTCTGTGGATGAGGGGAAAGCAGTGGATGTGCTATTTCTTGACTTTAGCAAAGCTTTTGATACAGTCTCCCACAGTGTTCTTGCCAGCAAGTTAAGGAAGTATGGGCTGGATGAATGGACGGTAAGGTGGATAGAAAACTGGCTGGATGGTCGTGCTCAATGGGTAGTGATCAATGGCTCCATGTCTAGTTGGCAGCCGGTATCAAGTGGAGTGCCCCAAGGGTCGGTGCTGGGGCCGGTTTTGTTCAATATCTTCATCAATGATCTGGAGGATGGTGTGGACTGCACCCTTAGCAAGTTTGCAGATGACACTAAACTGGGAGGAGTGGTTGATACACTGGAGGGTAGGGACGGGATACAGAGGGACCTAGACAAATTAGAGGATTGGGCCAAAAGAAATCTGATGAGGTTCAACAAGGACAAGTGCAGAGTCCTGCACTTAGGACGGAAGAATCCCATGCACTGCTACAGACTAGGGACCGAATGGCTGGGCAGCAGTTCTGCAGAAAAGGACCTAGGGGTTACGGTGGACGAAAAGCTGAATATGAGTCAACAGTGTGCCCTTGTTGCCAAGAAGGCTAACGGCATTTTGGGCTGTATAAGTAGGGGCATTTCCAGCAGATCGAGGGACGTGATTATTCCCCTCTATTCGGCACTGGTGAGGCCTCATTTGGAGTACTGTGTCCAGTTTTGGGCCCCACGCTACAAGAAGGATGTGGATAAATTGGAAAGAGTCCAACGGAGGGCAACAAAAATGATTAGGGGGCTGGAGCACATGACTTATGAGGAGAGGCTGAGGGAACTGGGATTGTTTAGCCTGCAGAAGAGAAGAGTGAGGGGGGATTTGATAGCTGCTTTCAACTACCTAAAAGGGGGTTCCAAAGAGGATGGATCTAGACTGTTCTCAGTGGTAGAAGATGACAGAACAAGGAGTAATGGTCTCAAGTTGCAGAGGGGGAGGTTTAGGTTGGATATTAGGAAAAACTTTTTCACTAGTAGGGTGGTGAAGCACTGGAATGGGCTACCTAGGGAGGTGGTGGAATCTCCTTCCTTAGAGGTTTTTAAGGTCAGGCTTGACAAAGCCCTGGCTGGGATGATCTAATTGGGTTTGGTCCTGCTTTGAGCAGGGGGTTGGACTAGATGACCTCCTGAGGTCCCTTCCAACCCTGAGATTCTATGATTCTATGATATGTATAGTTGGGCTTATGTTTTCCAATGTGCATTACTTTGCATTTATCAGCATTGAATTTCATCTCCCATTTTGTTGCCCAGTCACCCCAGTTTTGTGATGCTTGTTGATTCCTTCAGAGAATACGAATAAGTTGGTGAGGCATGATGTCCCTTTACAAAAGCCATGTTCATCCCCAACAAATTGTGTTTATCTATGTCTCTGATCATTGTGGTATTTACTATAGTTTCTATCATTTTGCCCAGTACTGAAGTTAGGCTTACTGACCTGTAATTGCCAGGATCTCCTGACATTACATTAGCTACTTTCCAGTCATCTGGTGCAGAGGCTGATTTCAGTGATAGAACTCTTGGGTGAATACCATCTGGGACTTATTACTGTTTAGTTTATCAGTTTGTTCTAAAACCTCTTCTGTTCACACATCAGTTTGACAGCATGTCAGATTTGATACCCAAAAGGAATAGCTCTCATGGCCCCCACATCTTCTGTAGTGAGGACTGATGCAAAGAATTCATTTAGCTTCTTTGCAGTGGCCTTGTCTTCCTGGAGTGCTCCTTTTAATATCTTTTGTCATGTAGCAGCCCCACTGCTTGTTTGGCAGGCTTCCTGCCTTTGATATACTTAAAAATTAAAAAATTTTACTGTTAGTTTTTGCATCTTTAGCAAGTTGTTTCTCCAAATTCTTTCTTGTCTTGTTTTATTAAACATTTACTTGCCAGAGTTTGTGCTCCTTCCTATTTTCCTCATTAGAATTTGACTCATGTAGACTTCTAGCATTTATATATAAGCCCTTGTACATATTGTCAGCATTTAGTTGCTTTCATGAGTTATGTTTAAATTGGATTTTTATGTTTGGCTGTTCCTCACTAGCTTCTACATGTACTTTAACAACTTCTTTCCTGTTCTGTATATTGGGATATAGAGTTCACCTTTTAATAAATTCATCCCTAAGGGATGTGCTCCTCCATACTTTAAAAAATCCTCTACAGTCTTTTTAATTTTACATGCCAACAATCTGGTTCCATTTTGGTTAAGGTGCAGCTTATGCTTCCTCCTTCCGCAGAAGATTTCCCAGTTCTTAATAAGCCTAAATTTGTCCTCCCCTCACTAATGTCTCTTCTATGCATTTAGACCTGGTAGTTCAGCTTGTCTTTCTAGCCCCGCATGTGGAATTGGAAGAATTTCGGAAAATGCTACCATGTAGGTCCTGAACTTAAATCTTAGGACATTCAATGTTCTCATCACACTTAGATTTTGTCCAAGATTTAGGTATCTTGGTTTACTCCTACAAAAATACGTCGTCAGACAAGCTTTGTATGGAGCCTTGCTACATGAATTCCTTGCATGTTTGAAGGCTGTGGTGAGATACAGGATCAGGTGTGCAGAATCTCTAGCCTTGTGTCCTGTCCCCCACTCTTCAGGAGAGGTTGGGGGGCAACCTACAGCTGTGGGCTCTGTTTCCTGTGCTGAGGAGAGAATTTTCACCGAGAGAATTTTCTAACGAGACCGTGGTGTTTTAGCAAAGCTTTACATAGAATCCTACTTTCTCTCAAGAAATAAAAATTGGGAATGACTGTATAGACAGCAACTAGAATCGGAGTATGAAATTTAAATGTTACTTTATGCTCCAGATAACAATTCCGTTGCCAGTAGACCACCTAATTATATGTCAGTTCTTGTTTTATCAGTATGATATGCAGTGGCAATAGCTTAAGCAAAATCCTTACACACAAACTACCTTTTTATAGCAGCATTAATGCTGTCAAAATAGCTTCTTTTCACCCCATGTCTCAGAAACTTTAAAACCTTGTTTTTAGTTTTAAAAAAGCATATGAAAATTTCAATACCATTGTCTTTAACCAATAATATAGATGAAAATAAAAGCAAAGTAGGGATTTCTTGTGAACATAGTTATTAATGAAAGGTAGATCTTTAATTTAAGTGAACCAATTTTAAAATTGATGAGAAATATTTTGACAAAACAGTGATAATGAATCTTCAGTGAGTTAAGGGACAAGTTGTAATCTTCAAGGACGCTGGTTGGAATGAAATCCGTGGTGTGCTGTATGCTTCTAACACACACAAAAGCCCCAAACTCCAATAACCATTCAGGCATGTTTGTTGTTTTTTAGCTTGCTGATTTATAGACCTTTAAGAGGGGAGATTGTTTGAGTAATCTTATGAAGACGATGCAAAATGCCCTAGTGGTAATGTTAGCTTTGCATCCAGTGCTGCATGCTTTGTGTTCTGGCTTCAGTGTGAAAAATGGCTCTATTCTGCAGTACAGTGTCACTGATGCGTGATCTGGGTCATATAGTCTTCTAATGGCAGAATAGGGTCAGAAACTTGTCTCAGTCTGACACAGCCTAGGGATGGGAATTCCAGTTAATGTTTCATTCCTTTCCTCTTAGGATATAAATGGAGAGTAATTAGGACACATGAGAAGAGATTCAAAGGGTTTTGATGATAGCTTATAATGTGCTTTCCAAAAGCTGCTAGAAACTATTCCTGCATTGGCAAGGGAATGGTCTTAGATACTCTAATTATCAAGTTTAGGTATGGGATAGTTTTACTTGTTCATTGACAGAAACAGAGCATTTCATTTTCTAAATTCCATTGGTATTTTTACTTTGTCAGCAGGAAAAGTCTGTTAACACACTACTTAAATGCAGGATTGAGGTGGAGGCAATGCTCAGATTGTCTTAAGGGAGAGAGTGGTGTTGCAATAGGCAACAGGAATCAAAACTCCATGGCTCTGTTCCCAGTTCTGTCATTGACCCATTTCTGAGAGACAAGGTGGGTGAGATCTCTTTTATTGGACAAACTGCTGTTGGTGAGAGAGAGAGAGAGAGAGAGAGAAGCTTTCACCAACAGAGGCTGGTCCAATAAAAGGTATTATTTCACCTACCTTGTTTCTCCCACATCCTGGGACCGACAGGGCTACAGCTACACTGCATATTGACCCGCTTTGGGTTTTGACCAAGGCATGTTTTCTGTGCCTAACATTATCTTTATAAAATGGAATCTGACAGGATGCTGAGACTTCATTTTGTCAGAGCACTTCGGCTTCCATTCAAACGAGGCACTCGAGCACATGAGTTAAGTACAAGCTTAAATGCCTTGCTGAATTAGGACCTTGAAGAACTTCATTAGAAAGATGCTGGAAGTGTAAAATATTAAAATCAAAGACCAGTTCTTTAGGCAAGAGGAAGCCTGTGTGCGTGTAAAAGGGGGACCCATTAATCCTTTTGTCATATGTCGTAGGTATGTGCAAATACGCTTTAGTAGAGAAATCAGCTTGTAGCTGTTATTGTGGAGGAAAAACTTAAGAAACTGAAATGAGATTTTTCCACTCCTGCCAAAACGTAACCATAGTAGAGTTAGATCTTTTTTCTATTAATGCTTTTTGTATTATGATATGAACCTGTAGGTGATAATTTGCAGAAACTTTTTTTATATAGCACAAAAGCAGACCTCTTTGGTAAATGAAAACTGCTTAAATGAAGCAACTTGGCTAGTTCAACTCTTACTACATGTTGGCAACTATCAGTTACAGATCATGCGTTTGGCTTATACTCAGTCCAGATTTGCATATAATGGCAGCTTATTTTTCTGTAGCATGATAATTATACATTATCACAGTGTTTATCTTTGTAACAAGTAATACAATATACTATTGTATTCAGAGAATATTCAATTACAATATACTGTTGTGTTCAGAGAATATTCAATTGATGTTACATTTTTTGTTCTACATGACTTTTAACTCCTCTTTTGAAATATTTTCCCAGATGTTTGAGAGCTAATAAATTAAATAAATTGTACATTTAATGTATCTAGTTTTTTTTATTGCAAGACAAGAGGATATGTTTTAGAAGTTTTAATTTATCTGAAAGGACTTCTTGATAGAGAAGTTAAGGCTGCTAAATCTTCCTGCTCATCTTCCTTGATTATAATTTCTTTTTCTTAATACAGTTACAGATGTAGAACTAAAGCGTCTGAGAGATGCTTTCAAGAGAACTTGTGGACTCTCATGTTACATGAGCCAGCAGTGCTTCATTAGGGAAGTGCTTGGTGATGGAGTGCCTCCAAAAGTTGCAGAGGTAATTATCTCTATCTATATTTATATATATTACTGTTTTTCTTGAAGGACCTATGTATGTGTGAGTATACATAGATCCTAATTGTGATGAGCATGCCATTTTTAATACAGCTTTACATCTCACTTTTTCTGGCTGGGGACAATTAGTCAGAATTCTGATCAGATGCTATCAGTGTTGTTGCTTAATCAAGACACAGCAATAGCTGTCAAGTGACAATGAGGTACTTCTCCACCCACAGCTGGCAGCCTGAGATTGGCTTGGGGAAATGGAATGGAGAGGCATACCTTCTTATTTTAGAAAAAGAGTCAAAATCCTAGACTGATGTTAATTTGAGGTGGGAGCTTGACTCTGTAGAGTTCTCATGACAAGGTGGGGCTTTCTTTGTTTATAAAGGTACCCATATTTCTGGTTACTCCAGAATTCTACTGACAATTTGTCTCAAAACATTGTAAATCAAATAAGATTACTTAACTGTATTTGTAAAGACTCATACATAATAAAGGAAAATAGCCAGAAACAAAATGTGCTCCATATACCAGTTTCTTATAAAACCCCACCCCAAAACACCAAGCTGCCATATTGTGCATTAATATGCATATTCAGAAAAATGTTTTATTTTTCAGTGTTGAAGTGATTTGAGAGAGAAATTAATAAAATACTGAATGCTGGAGGGAAAAGAATAAGGTTAGCCAGAACTTTAAACTGAGATCTTGCTCCTTGTTATTCCTAATCATTTTTTATATTACATTCAGTGTTGCTGATCTTGTACACAGTACATGAATCTAATTTTTTAAAAAGATAATCCTAGAACTGTAGGGGTGGAAGGGATCTCAATTCATCAAATTCGGCCCGTTGTGCTGAGGTAGGACCAGGTAGACCTACACCATCCCTGACAGGTATTTTTCCAACCTGTTCTTAAAAAACTCCAATCATGGAGGCTTAGCTTAATTACCCTTATATTTAGAAAGTTTTTCCTAATAGCTAACCTAAATCTCCGTTGCTGCAGATTAAGCCCATTACTACTTGTCCTACCTTCGGTGGACAGGAAGAACAGTTGATTAAAGTCCACTTTGTAACAGCCCTTAGCATAATGGAAGACTGTTATCACAGACTTCTTTTCTCACGACTAAGTATGCCCAGTTTTTCTAACCTTTTCTCAGAGGTCAGGATTTCTAAACCTTTTATCACTTTTGTTGTTCTCCTCTGGACTCTCTAATTTGTCCACAACGTGTGGTGCCCAGAACTGGACACAGTATTCCAGCTGAGGCCTCGCAAGTACTGATTAGACTGGAACAATTACCACCCATGACTTACATATGAGAATCCTATTTATACACCCCAGAATGTTAGCCTTTTTCTTGCAACGGCATCACATTATTGATTTGAATTGTGTTCACATATAGCCCCCAGATTCTTTTCAGCAATACTATCTCCTAGCCAGTTACTCCCTATTTTATAGTTGTGTTTTTGGTTTTTCCTTCCTAAGAGTAGTACAGTAAAAGCTGTGTTATCCATCCCTGTACCAGCTGGAAAGCTCCATAAACCAGCATTTCTAATCTTCATAGAAAGTCTGGTTTATAGTACGGTTGGCGTGGGGCTGGCAGGTTCCCTACCTGGCTCTGCGTCACTCCCCGCAAGCGGCGACCTGTCCTTCCCTCTTTAACTGGCATTTTTCACTTATCAGCACCCCCAATTCCCCCAATATGCTAGATGAAACAACTTTCACTGTACTTTGCACTTGCTTTTATTGAATTTTTGTTGATTTCAGCCCAATTCTCTAATTTGTCAGTGTCATTTTGAGTTCTTATCCTGTCCTCCAAAGTGCTTGCAACCCCCCTCCCAGTTTGTTGTCCTCTGCAGATTTTATAAGCATACTCTTCACTCCATTACCAAGTCATTAATGAAAACATTGAGTGGTCCTGGACTCAGGACTGACTGCTGTATGACCCGCACTCCCAGTTTGACAGCAAGCCATTGATAACTACTCTGAGTACAGTCTTTCAATCACTTGTACATCCACTTTATAGTAATTTCATCTAGATCGCATTTCCCTAGTTGGCTTATGAGAATGCTATGTAGAAATGTCAAAAGTGTAAATCAAGTTATATCACATCTACTGCTTCCTCCCTATCCATTAAGTCAGTAACTGTGTCAAAAGTAAATTAGGGTGATTTGGCCTTACTTGTTTTTGACTAATTCATGCTGGCTATTCCTTATTCTGTTATCCTCTAGGTAATTACAAATTGTTCAATAATTTGTTTCAGTATCTTTCCAGGTATCAAAATTACATTGACTGGTCTAAAATTTCCCAGGTTCTCTGTTCCCCCTTTTAACAATGGGTACTATTCTCTTGTCCTCCATGAGTTCTTGAAGATCATTGCTAACGGTTCTGAGATTGCTTTAGCCAGTTCCTAAAGTAGCTTAAGAGGAGTTTTATCAGGCCCTTCCAATGTGAATTCATCTAATTTACCTAAACATTCTTTAACCCGTTCTTTCTTTATTTTGGCTTGCGTTCCTTCCCCCTTGTTGTTAATTATCTGGTAAGCATTAACATTTTCTGTGAAGACTGAAGCAAAATGGTCATTAAACTACCCAGCCTTCTTGATGTCATCAATTATTAGCTCTCCTTCCCCACGAACTATGCTTTTGTCTGTCTGCGTTGTAATACATATATGGGAAATATTTAATGCAAAAGGTTTATTAACCCTGTAAAATATGACAGTTTTTTCTTTTGCATCGGTCTCAAATTTACTCCAAGATATAGCTGTTTATTCATGAATATGGGGATTCTTTTTCCTGTTTTATAAATTGGCTTTTTGTCTTTTCTTTCCCAGTGCTGAAACAGATGATGAAAGCATGGACTATTTTATTCAATGTTATGATATAGTTGGATATTTCTTATGCAAATTGTTAAATGTTTAAGAGGAAATAGCTATGTACATGCTAGCTCACATTAAATTAAAAAAAAGTTTTTGTACAACTTACTCTTCATTTGAAATATCTCTCTAATCTTAACTTCCAAATATATGGTCAGGATGCTTTGGCTATTAATAGCCTATAAAATGATTGGATAGGAACAAAAATGTATCATGTCCTATGAGTTATTGGGTTGGAATAATACTCCTAAAATTGCACTGTGAGACTGGGCCTCTCATCTCCCTTTACAGTGCAGTGTTAGGGATTAAACTTTTGTGGTGTTCTAGTGATGAGACGTGATCACAGATGGCACTGGATTTTGTTTTCAAATAATGGCTGCTGGTTGTCTTCTGTTTTTTAAATCTTTGCTCACTGGCAGAGACTACGTCATGGTTATTTTATTTTAACTTGCCCGCCACCTGACAGCAAGTCTCAGATTTCAGTCAGTGAACCAAGATGAATGCAAGAACCAGGATTATGTTGGCTAACTTGACATCACAAATGCTGAGACACACAAATGCACCTCAAAACTATGTAGCATTAAAATGTCCAAATATGCCTAATTGTCATTCAGGCAATATACTTTAGATAATACACTTGTGACTCATCTCTGTGAACTGAATACCTTGATTAGATTCTTCAAACAAAACCAGGGCCTGGTTAAACCTATATTTTAAAGAAGATATCCCTTGTCTTGGATGGCTTGGGAAGTGGGGAAGGCAAGCAAAATGCTTAGGGTACGTCTACACTACCCGCCCGATTCGGCGGGTAGCGATCGATCTTCTGGAATCGATTTTATCGCGTCTCGTCTAGACGCGATAAATCGATCCCAGAAGCGCTCCCCGTCGACACCGGAACTCCAGCTCCACGCGAGGAGTAAGCGGAGTCGACGGGGGAGCCTGCCTGCTGCGTGTGGACCCGCGGTAAGTGCTTTTACGTTCGAACTAAGATACTTCGACTTCAGCTACGTTATTCACGTAGCTGAAGTTGCGTATCTTAGTTCGACACCCCCCCCACCCACCCACCCACCCCCAGTGTGGACCAGGCCTTAGTTACTCAAACCTCTGTTCTGAGACCTCTAATCTTTAACCATTGATATAAATAATGTTAAGGTGGAGATCAGTACTTTGGCTATTTAACTACTCCACTAGCACAAGTAACAGACGTCTGTATAATTGCTCTCTAAAGGTTCTAACCCATCTGATCAACCATGTGGGTCTCCAGATAATCCCACATGCTGGAATTTGTGTTTTCAGTTTGATATTTTAAAAACCTAGGAAATTACACCTGAAAACCTTCATTAAAAACACTATAAAGGTTGTAAAGTCAAGCACTCAGAAGTTAGGAAATACCAGAATTAAGGTTGCCTGTGCATCTAAGGCTTGGTCCACACTAACCCCCCAGTTCGAACTAAGATACGCAACTTCAGCTACGTGAATAACGTAGCTGAAGTCGAAGTATCTTAGTTCGAACTAAAAGGTACTTACCGCGGGTCCAGACGCGGCAGGCAGGCTGCCCCGTCGACTCCGCCTACTCCTCTCGCGGAGCAGGATTACTGGCGTCGACGGCGAGCACTTCCAGGATCGATTTTATCGCGTCTTGTCTAGACGCGATAAATCGATCCCAGAAGATCGATTGCTTGCCGCCGAACCAGCCGGTAAGTATGGACGTACCCGAAATAATGCTAAGATTAAAAACTAGAGCAAAGACAATCAAATTATTTAGCAATAACTACAGGAACAATAAATTATTCAAATGATTCCAAGTGCATGACTTTAAAAAAACAATTGTAAGTGTTAGAAATTCAGCTTTTTCATATTTGAGACCACAGCGGTTAAATGGCAATTTTTACACAGTGTATTTGAGTAGAACAGAGAAGATATAGTGTATTAATTGAGTAGTCCTATGAAACGACATCTGATTGGATTTCTTCTGGCCTAGTAGCTATGCTTTTCGGTACTGCATTAGCCGTTAAATACTGTCATGAATACTAATAAACTAAAATTCACAAAGAGTCCTGTGGCACCTTTATAGACGAACAGACGTATTGGAGCATAAGCTTTCCTGGGTGAATACCCACTTCTTCAGATGCAAATGAAGATATCTTGCATCTGAAGAAGTGGGTATTCACCCAGGAAAGCTTATGCTCCAATACGTCTGTTCGTCTATAAGGTGCCACAGGACTCTTAGTCTGGATCTGTAGAAGCGACAAACATGGCGCTCTGATACTTAAAATTCACAAGCAGTCAGATTGAGTAGAACACTATTTTTCTCAGTTAAACAGTTGACGTAATTTGTTTAACAATGTTTGTCCATGATTAGTATTTAGTTTTTTCCTTTCTCGAAAGTGTTGTATGTAGCATGTCCATGATAAGATAAAGTGTCAACTTTGCTGGATGTCATTCTGCTATACAGGCCATAGAATTAACAGGCCTGTTCATATGGCATCAGCCCACAGTGTGTCTCACTGACAATCTCGTACCAATGTACACACCTGAAACTTGAGCCTAATTTTTTTATTGATTCCTAGGAAACCTCATCACCTGTTCAGGGATGTCTTGTTAGCAACTACCATGTGACGTTTTAGATGCCAAATGACGCCCTTATTAATTAAAACCGTGCATAAGAAGCTTAAAATAAACTTCCCATCCCATAGTAGTTTGTTTGACAAACTTAAGTTTGCACCCAATATAGGATCCTCTTCTTGGCTCTTATTGAACTTACACTGTATGCTCAATGTTTTAGTCTAGTTCTTAGTGTTTAAACCTTTTGATTAAAAGTTGTCCAGGAGTTACATTTTTCTAATGCACTACGCCTTTGCCAGCAGTGGATACAACCAAACTGCCAAAAATATTAAGTAATAAAAATATTACTGGGGAGATGTGATAGAAAAGGTGCCATTTCCATTAGGAGTGGATATTAGACTTCATATTTAGACTAGACTCATATGGTCTGATGGTCATATGACTTCTGATATAGGTGCATTCACTAGTGGTTTAAAAAATACCCAGCAATCTCATAAGTAGCATGCTGTCAGGGCTGTTTGCTGTTCCATGATTTGTAAAATGTTTTTGCCGTTCTGAAACCATCCAGAGACTATAACCTGCAATATGGTGTATTGAAATTGGCCATTAGTACTTTCTGGCTCCAACAATTAGTAACTTGAAAAAAAAATCTGAGTTTCAACCTTCAGTTCTTTTCTCATTACTGCTGATAACCCATACAGCCTGAGCTAGGATGTTCCAAACACTGCACCATGGTACCACTAAAAAAGTTAGTAACAAAGATGCGAAGAGAGGCGGCCATCTGTCTGGCTATATGACAAACAAGTTGTTTGACCCTAAGCTACCGAGTCAGTAAGAAAAACAAAAAAAGATACAAAAATTCTCGCTTGACTGAAACACCGTCTTATAGAAAAGCAAAAATCGAACCTTGAAAGTGAGCACGTTACTTCTGCTCTCAGACAAAATCTTCTATTTTTCATTTTATTTTGTTTAAGCTATACAGTACTAGAGAAATTTTAGTGGGGAAGGGAAGGGAGGAAGGAGAAGAGCTAGTCTTCTCTCATCTCCCTGGCTTTCTCAGAAAACTATAGGAAAGGTCACAGATAAATGGGATTTGGTTAGCAAAAATATTAGTTACAGGGTTCTGCTGCACTCATTAAGAGGTGTAACCTGCCAATATACCATACCAGTTCTGTGCAGACATCAAGTTTTGTTAAAATAGCAGTAAAAACAAACACCTAAAGTTTTAGTTTACACAGACTTGTTACAAGAAACTGAAATAATTGATTGTCACTTGTGAAGTACTGAAACAGCTCATCATAAGATTCCTCTTAAGAGGTTTATGTGAAAAGAATAATGGGGACTTTCAATCTTGCTTTCTGTTTTTGAAATGCATCATATTGATGCTTAGTGGTAGTTGAAAACCTAATATAAGAGGCACTGTCTGCATGCTTATTTATTGTGATCAAATATTTTATTGAAGATTCAAATAAAAATATGGGTAGAGAAATTGTTGGCTTATTCCCTTGCAGATGTTGGAAAGAAATGGGAAGTAAATATTTACAGAAGCAAAGAGTAAAGTAATATGGGCACAAGAAATAAATATACTGAAGTTTTATTAGCCTGGGTTTAACAGAAATATTCAAACCATCATAAGAAATATATAATTAATAAACTAATAATTTCCTTACCTGTATGCAACTAGGGAGGAGAACATTAGAATAAAGAGAGCTATACTGAATTTTGAATTTCTAATAGTGTACACTGAATCAAACTTCAATTTTATTGCTTTGCAACTCTTCAACCTTTTGTGCTTTAAGGCTAATCTTAAATCTTTCTTGTGGTGAATTTTCAGTAATCTCTCTTGGTTCTTTTAACCTTGTAATCACACCTCCTACAATCATTAATTCTCAATTTCCTGCACATCCTTTCTCCATTATTACTGGCTTTCAATATCTCTACCCTCTGTCAAACTCTGAATTTCAAACCTAATAAATAATACATTTTAGCTTGTTTTGTTTGCTAACAGAATATTCCACATGAGAGAGAAATGGAGTGAGACTCTGGGTATAAAATTTTCATTAAAAAAATTAGACATTCAGCTCCCATTAGCAATAATGTGAGATGGATGGATAAAATGCTATGCATCGCACCGAAAATCTACCTCTGTGTCTGGAGAAATCTCTTTTGTGCTACGTTTGTTGGCATAATAAAGCGAGTTTGCTACCCCTGTGAAATAGTTAGGCAAGCCTGCTAATAATGCAGTAACATCATTAAAATTACTTGAAAGTTAAACACTTTTAAACAGCTCATTCATCTGTGTTTAAACCGAATAAATTAACTTTGCTGATGGAGACCAGTAGTCAGCCAAAGTTATTTTTCTCAAAAGGTAACTTGTATCTGGAGATCAATGCCTTTCAGATCTATAGACCAATTTTTTCATTATTGCTCCTGCCATGTGGATATCCTCCGCATTTTGTAGAGCCACATTATAACTGGTTCTGTGTTAATATGGGTTCTAAAGGTTTAGGTTTTATTGTTTTGTAGGGGAAAGCATTTTGTGCCAAGTATAGGTAGATTCCAAAGGCAAATAACAGTTTAATTTAACCACAGGAGAAGGCAACCTTCAGGCCATGTGTAAATAATTTGAACAATCACTGGAATAGTGGATGAGAAGCAATTAGTGATGTTTCTTAACAGTTATTTTACTCTAAGACAGCAACTTTTAATTCACTGACTGGATGTTGATATCTGGTCTTGAACTGTGCTATGAAGACTTTCGGGCGGGGTGGGGGTGGGCTGTAAACTGGACTTTCTCTGACCTGTCAAATACTTTTATGACTTATTCACAATTAAACTGTATTTGTGTCTTCGGGTCTAAATCAGCGGTGTCCAATAGAAATTCGATGCTAGCCACACTGCTAGCCACACTTGTGGTTTTGAATTTTTCTTATTAGCCACATTATAAAAAAGCCACATGCATTAGCCACAATTCAATAGCCTATTAGCCACATGTGGCTAGTGGCGAACGCATTGGACACCGCTGGTCTAAATACACAAAACAGATGAAGGGGTAGAACACAACTAGAGAGAACAAGGTGATGGCGGCAAACATCCTGTTATTGCCAAGATATTGTGGGGTGGGGGTTGGTTAGCAGGGGATAAGCTAAATGGAAAGAAAAAGTAAGGGAAGGTTGGATGAGGGGGACAGGACCAGGGAGAAGAGGGTAAAAAGGGTAGGTTTGGAGTGAAGTTGAGATGTAGAGACTGTGAGGAGGAAGGGGGAAGGGTTGGAACAAGCTGCTAGTCAACACAGGGCAGGGAGAATCTAGTCAAAACTGTAGAATGCTCTTTAAATATCTGAAGTACTTTTACTTTCACTGCTTTTGGACTTACCAGCTGGAGTCTCTCTCTGACTGCCTCCTCTGCAGTTCTTCCCTCAGGGCCATATAGCAGGGGAGAGGGGAGGCACCAGCAGGGCCATAGTGCTCCCATAACGTTGGATGGGACCCCAACACAGTTCTGTGTCCAAGGCAGTGCTGTGGAGGGGTGGCCTTGTTGGGCCACATTTTACTACCTCTTCCTAATACAGCAACCCCTGCTTTGGCTGCTTGCTGTTCTAGTGAGTCCACTTCAGATGAGTCCATGCGTCTGAAGAAGTGGATTTTTTACCCACGAAAGCTTATGCTCAAATAAATCTGTTAGTCTTTAAGGTGCCACCAGACTCCTCAGCATATCAGAGGCCTAATCAATGTCAAGTTTTTGGTAGGCATCATGGCAAAGAAGAGTTTTAGGGAGGGATTAAAGGAGGATAATGAGGTAGTTGTGTGGATGTTTATAGGGAGCTCCTCCCAAGTATGAAGGACATCATGGGAGAAAGCACAACGATGTATGTTTGAAAATTTATTCAGTGGGTGATGGAGGTTGGCATTGTGTGCTGATTGGAGGCAGGAATCGACATTTCACTAACAGATGAGAGATGGTAGGTAGAGAGAGGACAGGCTGTGAGGGGCGTTGAAAATGAAGACAGGCAGCTTATGTTTGATGCTATAATAAAGAAAGGGAGCCAGTGGACCGATAGAAAGAAAGGAGTGAGGTGGTGAAGGTGACAGGCTGGGGAAATGATTTTTCCAGCAGTATTCTTAATGGGTACATATGAGGCAAGACTATTTGTCAAGACCTGAGAAGGGATGTTGCAATTGCACTCCTATTGAGGTTAAAGATTACAGAATGCCTAGAGTACAGAATGTTATTGAATGTGAACACAATTATGAAAATTGAGTTAGCTGACACGCTGATGACCATGATTTACTCCTCAACATAGATCAGGACAGATTGTGTTTAGAATAACGTCAGTGAACCATGATTGAACCAACAGGTCTACGCTAACTGGTCAACATTGTCAGCTGACTTGATTATTTGTAATCAAGTTAAAACATACAATTTTATATTGTAGACAAGCCACAAGAGATTGTGTGAGAGTAAAGTTTATTGACAGTTTTAATTACTGCAGCCTTTCTGCTTGAGACTTTGTTCCCCTTTTAGGGGAACTTGCTATGTTGAACTACTGCTTTCTGGTTCCTGCTATGCTTGGCTTAGTGGAGCCTCTAGTGCATTTTCATGCAAGCTTTGCACGGTCTTGAGAGAGAGGGAAATCACGCAAAGAGCTTCTGCTTTCTTTCGCATAGTTGCTGTGTATGCGCTTGTGCTCTCAAAGTAGCAGAAGAGACTTTTACCCCACAGTTACTAAAGGAGTATGAGATGGAAAACATTTCATTGCATGTCCAAGAAGTGGTTGCCTAGAAGCTGATATCAAATTATTGAAAACTATTTCAGCCTGTTGGCCATTTTTGATTTGTGAACCATTGATTTCTCTTGAGAAAGATACCTACGATATTGTATTAGATAAAACTGAGAGCTAGGAGCAGCCTATTTATCTTTAGCAAAATAGGCCAACACATTTTATTGCAGGAGAAGCAGTTACTGGTGGATCTAACTGCACAAAGAATGCCTTTTTTTTTTTTTAAACATGGCCATAGGGTTTTGAAGCCGAATGTACAAAAAGTATGAAGGATGTGTAAGAAATGTTAGTAAAGAGAAGTGTAGTACAGTGAACTTTTTCTTGCTGGCACTGGATATACATGTCATAATAATAACTTAGGTAAGTGAAGTATCAAAAAACCCAGACAGAATTCAGAGGAATAGCACATTATTATCTTATTAGCTGGATATTTTAAATTCTTGTTGCAGTAAAGGTTGTTAGATTCATGCAGATAGCTGCAGATTATCACTTTTACATGACTATTTTTATGAGAATATGGTATAATATAAGGTAAAGAATGCATTTGTAAATTGGGGCTATAGTTGCGTGAACAAATTACCTAGACAGATGATAACACTCTGTGTGAGCAAATATTGATTCTGTGAATAAAGAATGAATTGTTAGTGTTGACTGAAAAAATAGCTATTGAATGTTTTTAGTTTATAAATTGAAACTTCATGGTCTAAACAGTCACAAATTCCAGTCACAAATTTTGATTACTTTCAGTGATGCAGAGAAAGTAGTGACTCTGTGGACAAAGGAGGCTCGTGTACAAATAAAGATGCATGTTTAAGTAAATTTTAATATTTAAACCAGGGGTCTCAAACTCAAATTACCATGAGGGCCGCATGAGGACTAGTGCATTGGCCCGAGGGCCGCATCACTAACCCCGCCCCCTCGCTGCCCACGGCCCCGCCCCCACTCCAGCCCTTCCATTAGGCCCTGCCCCTTCTCCGCCCCTTCTCTGCCTCCTCCCCTGTGCGCATGGCTTCCCGCTCCTTCTCCCTCCATCCCAGAAACCGCAAAGCTCTTCCCATGCGGCCCGCGGAGCTCTTCCCTGCGGCCCACCGGGCTCCCCGCGCCCCCCCCCCCCATTTTTTTAAAACCCCCAGGCAGTTCCCGCTGCCAAAACAGCTGTCTGGCGGCGGGAACTGCTGGGGGGGTGGGGGTAGGAATTGGGAGGGGGGCGCGGGGAGCCCGGTGGGCCGCAGGGAAGAGCTCCGCGGGCCGTGGGTTTGAGACCCCTGATTTAAACTGTGTTACATATTTAACCTTTTAAATTTAATCTGCATGTTGAGGTGCTGTTTGGAGAAAGCATCTTTGTTACATATT
The DNA here is from genome assembly GCA_033296515.1 of Macrochelys suwanniensis. Taxonomy (NCBI): domain Eukaryota; kingdom Metazoa; phylum Chordata; order Testudines; family Chelydridae; genus Macrochelys; species Macrochelys suwanniensis. The sequence continues at coordinate 18,025,789 of CM065791.1, read as the reverse complement.
TTATAGTAAATATAATATGTAAGTGCATTTAATTGTTGCTAAAGTTAATCTGATATATAGCTCAAAAGTGTAATTTTTTTACTTACTTTAAAAAATATATGTAAATAATATTATAAAAATGCTTACTTGGACCCCCCAGTCCTGCATTGTACAATGTACAGGCATTGTAGTTTGTCCATGTGGAGTTCCATTCAGGTCCCTGGAGGGTCCGTGGGAACAGCAGTCTGTCTATTCATACCTTGTGAATCGCAGGATTGGTGGGGACTAATTCTGTAATTTATTAAACTCTGCATAGACTCAATCTATGTTGCTTATGATTTGAGGTACTCCCACAGTATACCAAAAGGCTATCTATCTTATTCTTATTTCTCTGCATTGGGATTCATACAGTATTTCTCTTAATCCATTCTTGCTGTTACAGCAATAGACTCAGCCCTACAGTCTGCTTCTTGCAATAATTTTTACATTTACAAAATAGCTATATTTCTACATACGATGTCAACATAATAATAACCCAGCTTGTAGCAGCTGGTTGTGTAGATTCTGTTTCCAGAAAAAGCATCATCAAAGAATGACAATCCCTTCCTCTTGGCCTTCCTCCTTAATGATATATCCCCAAATACACTGGCCTGCTGCTGCAACATATATTCTGTAATGGGTATGGAAAAGGGTGTGGCACACTGAATAAAAAAACTGTAAATTTGCTGTCCTTGCAAAATGCCTTTCCCAACTCTCTTACACATCTAGTTGAATTACTTTTTGTAGTCAGGCAACAAAAGATCTAAGAGTAAAGTGAAAAAAGGAGTAAACCATAGGATTGAATAATGGCAAGAACCTCTAGAATAATTCACACTTATGAACCATAGTTCATGTGTAGTTCAGAGGGATACTGTCAACTTGAATTTTTTAACTGACTAATCTTAAAAATAAAAATCCAGTGATATTTTTCTGGTCCCCTGCCAAGGGGCTTTTCTTAGCAAGTGAGATTTGCAGTCCCCAGAGCAACATCACCAGATGTGTTCAGGCTCCCTCTGAAAAGTCTCCTTCACAGCCTGCACACTTCCACCTGCCTGCTGATCTCTTCAGCAGCAGCATTGTGGTGATACTCATCCCTTGGGCTTGCAGAAACATGTCTATCCCCTTCCTGTTCTTTGCCCCCTTTTGCAATGCTTGGATCTGGGGAGGAATTAAGGGTGCTGCGGGTGCTCTCCAGCCCTTTTTAATTTCAGTCACTCCTTGGTTCCCATTCCTGAATGTGGTTCCTCTATCATGGTTATCACTTCTTTCCCTTGACCTAAGGTATAATTTTTCTTCCTTTTCTTTTATTCTATCCAGTCCTCTGAAATCCAGATGAGAGAAAGAGAGGAGCTTTGTTACTTACTACTGTTACAGTGCAGTCCCATATAGTGAGGCAAAAAAGGGCCAATTCGTTTTGATCCAATCCCTCCCTCAACAGAGGGAGTTACTATCCGCAAAGAAATGAGACTCAGCCAAGTGGATTAGCCCTGCTTTTTCTTTAGAAGTAAAAATGTTTTATGTTTATTGTGTCTTCTGTCTGAGGATCTCAGAGCACTGTACATACATTCATGAATTAGGTCTCAACACATTTATGAGGTAGGGAAGTATCCCTATTTTACAAAGAAGGAAACAAAGATAAAGTTCTTCTCAAAGTCACCTAGCAGCTGTCTGGCCTCACTGGGACTAGAGTTCAGGTTTTCTGGTTCCCTGTCCTGTATTTTAGTTACAAGATCATATTCTCTTTTAGACATTTCAAAAGAACAAGGATGGAATATGTGACAGGATGGTGCTTATGGTGTTTTTTACTATTGGGTAGGACTAGTATTGGGAAAACACTTAGCGAAAATATCTACACTTTTCTTGACGATTGTGGTAGCAGGGGAATGATTTTTGTGAGCTGTAAACTTGCTCATGTGGTTTGATACCCTTTCAGTCTTGTCAGGGTAGTCTGAACATTTCCAGTGTTTATAAGTTGTTATTTCATAGCCCACATCCTTTCTTCCTACAATTTTAAATAGTCTCATGTAGCCTTTCAAAGCTGAATGAGAGGCGGAGGCATTGAAGTTGGCTCATCCAGTTTTCCTTCGGCCTGGGGCAGCTAATGTTCTGTAACAGTCGGGTTTCTGTATAGAATACCACTCTGGGAAATTCTGCTTGTTTCTGTCACCAGTACCTCGCAGCTGCAGAATTTTTGTGTTCAGCTTAAAGTAAAAAAACAACCTATAGTTCATGCTTATCTGTCATGAAGGTATTTCTCAGCCCAAGTGCATGCTTTCTGCCCTTGGTACATACAGTAATTCCCTGCCAGCCAAGTGGACAATAGAAAGCTTTGTCTGAACAGGCTGAAGGAATTGGGTTTGTTTAGTTTGGAAAAGAGAAGACTGAGAGGGGACATGATAGCGATCTTCAGGTATCTAAAAGGGTGTCATAAGGAGGAGGGAGAAAACTTGTTCATCTTAGCCTCTGAGGATAGAACAAGAAGCAATGGGCTTAAACTGCAGCAAGGGAGGTTTAGGTTGGACATTAGGAAAAAGTTCCTAACTGTCAGGGTGGTTAAACACTGGAATAAACTGCCCAGGGAGGTTGTGGAATCTCCATCTCTGGAGATATTTAAGAGTAGGTTAGATAAATGTCTATCAGGGATGGTCTAGACAGTATTTGGTCCTGCCATGAGGGCAGGGGGCTGGACTTGATGACCTCTCGAGGTCCCTTCCAGCCCTAGAATCTATGAATCTATGAACCCTTCTTTTCTGCCTCTGTTTTGCTTTCTCAGTTTTTGTTGCACGTGGACATTGTTCATTACTTTTTGCCCTTATCTTTTGTTCCTTACTTTGGTGCTGTTTCTCTTTTCCTTCTCAAATATCTTTCCCTTCTGTGGCAGAATACGTGGTCTGTGTTCTTGAAGCTGGTCCAATTTTTGCTTCACAAAAGGGCAGGAATGAAAAGTGGTGTGGCCAGTTTGTTGCCCATGGATCATGCTTGTTGCCTGCATAATCCTACTGATCATTGCCAGCCTGGAAAGCAGGAGAATGGGTGTATCACAAAATGTAATAGAGCATAGCTTGAGAATCTTGGTCTTCTGCATAGCATTGCAAGCTTTTGCAACTGTGGTGGAAGATAAGCTATGTGAAACTCATTACACAATATCAGACTAATGGAGACTGTCAAAGAAGATTAATAAGGACCATTATTGGCTGTTTGTGTCAGGGATTCCCAAATTGTGATATGTTAGCCACTGGTGGGATGTGAATTTAGGTTGAATCCATTTACTTCACAACTTTATTTTTTTTTTAAGAAGGGGGTCCATGAGCTAATAAAGTTTGGGAACTTGTGATCTATGTAAAATTAGTGTTTTGATCTCTACTTCTAAAAGGTTATGGGAAAACCACTGTTGCAATTGGTACAAATTGGCAATCTTGTGGTAATCTCAGCAGAGAAGCCATAGACTAAATTATCACCCTTTATGGACAGTTACTCTGAGGGAGGAGAGAGATTGCTGGGGTTAGTGCTGCTGCCTGTGCTCTTAACTGTCTTGCTGTTAACTTTCAGTTTCCAGGCTGCTCATTAGCATCTTTCAAAAACACTAAACACGTACCCAGGGTATAAAAAATAATAATGTGAAGTTCAAGTTGTAATCTTAAACTTAGTATTTCTTCTGAATAATACCTTTTGGTTAAACATTTCGTGTTTACTTCAAACCTCTACACATGAAATAAAAAATGCCTTTATTCAGGGACTACCTTCATGTAAAAAGCATGCTTGGGCTGTCTCCCACAATCTTCATCTCTCTCTTCAGTTTGGGATATGATCATCCTCTGAAGGTTTCCTAAGGCCTGATCATTATTCACCCCTGCAGGTGAGACCAGGGAGAAGCACACACTTTAGATGTGCCTATTTCTTGTCTCCACATGTTTGTCTGTTACTGTTTAACAGTATATTTAGCTTTCAATCCAGTTGCAACGGGGCTGTTGTCAGCAGTATCTTGGGAGCCTGGGGCTAGTTAGTAAATAATTGTTCTAGAAATGTATTTTTTTTAAACAATCGACACTGATAAAATAAAAATAATGGTGAAAATCTAAACTCTACCAGTTTGATTTGTGTAAACACATAACCAGATGAACTCATCTGCTTTATTTCATGTTGTTAGTCACTACAGAGTCCTTGCAGCACCACTAGACATTGACAGGCTCCTGGGGTTTTCTAAGCACTGACTTCCGCCATCTCTTCAGCTCTGGTCTGACTGGGATGAAAGACAAGTGTTCTTTGGCAAAGACCCTAGATGAGTAATGTGATCATGGGGCACTCAGAATTTATTCGCAGAAGCGCAGTCATACTTTCAAGATCGTTGAAAGTCGCACGTGCCTGAATTATTGCCGTTAATAGCATCAGTTAAAACAAGAGCTTATTGGACCGTCTTCAGGCCAGTCAAACAATGTGTTTTTACTGGTGAAGGGTCTTATGAAAATTAAAAGGTTTGGGGATTTCTTATTGGTCCAAATACTTACATCAACTCAGGTTTGATTACTTGGTATATGGCAGGTCTACGCTTAAAATGCTGCAGCGGTGCAATTGCAGCGCTTGGATGAAGATGCTGCTACGCCTATGGGAGTTTGTGGTGTAGACTTGACCTCGGTCTCCTTTCTCTTGGCCCGCAGGGGCCAGAGGTTCCACAAAGTAGCCCTCTGTAGCAAGCCCTGTGGCTAATCTAGGAGTGATGTTGATTTGTCCAAAGGGGTTCTCTGTCACAAATGTCTTAACTTTTAACTCCACTTTTATTGAAGAAAAGACAGAGGTGCATTAGTGATTCTAATTTGGCCTGAAGTGGAAAGCATATGCAGAATGCGATTACAAAGGAAGGAAATACCCAACAGTGGCTTTTAATATGGGGAGATTGGAAATAATTTAGTAAATTGGACTTCATTGAGAGGATCGAGCTAGGTCTTATTTGCTAATCCTTCGTCTGCTGTTTCACATTAGGCTTGCTACGTGTTTTCATTACAAAGTATAACTAATGGGACTGGAAAAGATGATATATGCCACTCTATCTTTTTTTCATAGTCTACTTAAGCTAATGTCTGGGACATATAAATATTTAGTGGTTAAATGCAGGATGAGGAAACCAAGTCTCTCAAAATCGGATACACATAGTGTACAGTTCATAAAACGTGTGACCGACGTGATTTTTTATATTCCTCAGTAACACTCAAAGCACTCTCTAGTAATGTTTATAAAACATATAGGAGCATAGGGGTGGTATCTACTTAACCAAAGATAAAAATGATCACCACCTGATTGCACACAGTTAGGTGGATTTTCTTCTGTAAAGACATTGTGGTTCCTGAGCTTTAATTTGCTTTGTTTTCAGAGATTTCATTGAGGTTTTGGCTGTGTAACTTCCGTTGATGTTAATAAATTGGAAAGCTAAATCGTCAGGCAAGCCTTGAAAATTTGGGGGACAATGACCACCTGTGGCATTCCAACCTCCGTATGAGTTAAATGATTTAAGGCCCTCTGAAATTATACAAAATTCCTATATCGTGCTGATATCAGGTCTTCGTCACACCACTGTTTGGAGTAAGTCTAGGAAACATGGTGATATAAACATAAGTGAACGCTTGTCCCCTGTCTAGATTAGCACTGTCTTGCTGTCATTGGTGGAAGGGCAGCAGTGGGAGACTTCCCACAAATCTACTGTAGACAATTCTTTAAAGGGCTGTTACAGCAGTTACTAATTATAATGAAACTATTTCAGATAAAATGCAGTCAAATTATCTTTCGAAACATCTCACTGGTGCTATAAACATTACAGAAATTTGTCAATGACTGTGTAAGCAGCTCATGACTAATCTAGCTGCCATTTCATGAGGTGAAACAGCAGTTTCCTTTCCTTAATGATTTTATAACATCTCCCCACAAGAGTTAGAGGGCATAAATCCACATCAGTTACTGACAGCAGGGGAATGCCCTGCCCCCCAGATTTTCTTCGGTTTTATTTATTGGGAACCTCCATAGCACCAAAGAAGCGCTCTTCTTGCTCCTAAATCTTATGGTGTTGTCATTGAACCTGTCTGATACAGCTTTGAGCCAAAATTATTTTTATATGGTCACTTGTACCTCTTCTTTGAACTTCACATGCCTGAGGTGCATAACAGACTGTCCATTTTGGGGAGAAAATGGATGAGTGTAACAATTCACACAACTGTGTTAATGGTACTGTACAAAACACAGGATATTTCCTCATTAATTTTTTAGCATTTGTGGCTTCCACTGAAAGCTGTTTGTGTACATTTGAAGTAACATTTGCATTTAATTCAGTTTTTGAAGTTGTTTATTTAAAATACGTTTTGCTGATGAGCTAAAAATGTGCTATTTAGGTTAGTAAAATATTAATAGAAGGTAACACCTGCTAAACTATAATGTTGATTGCTTTGGCACTGTCAAATACGGTTCTCCTTGAAATAACTGACTTTTGCAGAGTAAAGGAAAACGTAAGGCAGTTGCTGCTGAACAGTCTGCCACCCAAACCATGATCAGCGCGACATCATTTGTTCTGTTGTCTGTGACAGTAATATTTCCCCATCAGCCAGACTTCGGAGTCTATGGTTAGTTGCACAGTGCAGTATCTGTAAGAAAACCAAATGAGAAGAAATGTAGGTTTTAAAGTAATTTCTCTTTGAGAGTGTAACTTAAACTCCGACTGCTTTCATTTCTAAATTTCTAACAAATTTCTGTTCCTATTAGTGGTAAGGTACATGATGCTTGTAGATAATGTAGTCGGTGTGCATTCTAAATCAGGAGGTGTTCTTAAAGAACAGTACAACTGGAAGTCTATTTTATAGAAAACACTTCATGCTTATCTTCTGTTTCCTTTTCTTTTGTAAAGTTAGAGGGAAGGTGAAGTAAGTGACATATTGGAATAAACCAGTTAGTGATTCTTGGTTACTAAAATTAGTTGTTCCTTGTCCTAAAGTGACTTCCTGCATAAATATCACATCTATAAATATTCAACCAGTATTTAAGTATGCTGGCTAGCTAAAGAGCAATGCATAAATTGGTCTAGTGTATAAAAGGCAAATGCTTCAGCCCTGCTACTGACCACTTCATTGGTAAGTAGTGGCTCCTTATGAAACTTAAATGTAAGCCACTTCTGAATCGAATTGGCATAGCTCCCTTCAAATGAAATCTTCAATTCCAGTGACTTCCACAAACATTTCTACAAAATCAATTACTGAATAGTTTTCAAGTGACTGGTGTGGCTAAACTAAAGGCTTATATACTGGTATGTACTACATATGTTAGAAGGATATCCATGGAATAAACTCCCTTATTTTTGCAGCCATGTAATAAACTGTTGAACCTTGGAATAAACTGCATTTCGTTTGTGCCATGAATTTTCTGGCCTGCATTCTGTCCACTAATCTGTTTCTGTTGGGATTGCTGCTACTATTCCAAATTTCTGAGCTTTCAAACAGCTATCTTTTTTGTGATCCGTAATTAGTACAGCCACCCAAACCACTAAATAATAAAACCTGCCCTATCCTTGACAGAGGGCTATCTTTTGTGTATTTCAGATTGTGTTGGTAGAGCAAACAGCCACTAGACTTGGATCTTTCCCTGATCCAGCCAAATTACCCATTCAGACAGCTGTGTACTGAGGTCGTCCTGCTTCTTCTTTTCTATTGTGGAGGCCTTTGGCTCCTATGGGGCACATTGGTCAAAGAGTGTGCCCTAAATGTGGGTGTGCTTGAATTTCTTTGGCAGGACAGTCCTGGTGCTTTCTCTCCCCATAGGTGATAGCATGGAGCAAGTTCCAACTCCTGTTTTACACTCCTCTCCCAATCCAGGCAGCAGTCTCTTTCCACAGGCCTGGACTATTGACTGCATTGTTTCCTGTTTCTCCTTGTACACAAGCAAAATAGTCAATTTATTCTTTAGCTTTCAAACAGCTAAAGAGAAGGGGGGAAAAGGTAGATGGGCAGGAATTGTTTGTGTTCAGTAATCTTTCTGTTATCCCTGTGGCTTTCTCTCATCTACTCCTGAGGATGTTATTTTCCTGATGGACTATTTAAGATATCTTGGAAAGACCCTTTATAGGCATTGAGAATAGGAGATAGGAAACAATAGCAAACCCAATATGACTAACAAGGATCAGAAAAGCTTCTACTTGAATAGAAGGTGACTAGCCTAAAACAAAAACCAGGATCCAAACACAATTTGTTGCTTTTATTTTTTCATCCTCACACTTTCAGTTTCCCGTCCATAATTTAAAGAATGATACTAACAGGTTTTGTTTCGTTATTTCTAGGTCATTTACTGTTCATTTGGGGGAACATCCAAAGGGCTCCATTTCAACAACCTGATCGTGGGATTAGTCCTACTTACAAGAGGCAGAGATGAAGAGAAAGCAAAATGTGAGTAACAAGTGCGTTGAATCAGAGTAACAAGGTGCATAGAATATAACCTATGTAGAACACGCTTTTATAATGCAAAGATTCAGCTGAGGTTTTTAATATACAGATCTTGATTTTTTTTATGTAACTCAGAGCACAAGTTAATTAAGTAATCAAGACTGAGAATTTTTTTTTTTAACAATGCAGATCTTGATATCCATTCAGGAATTTTATGTTTACAGCACTTAACAAAAGTGAAATGATCTGTCTGACATTACATAGTTAACAAAAGTGAAATGATCTGTCTGACATTACATAGTTAACACCCAAGTGTGTCTGCATCTTGTTGAAAGGCGGTTGAGGATATTCTGTAAAGAAGAGTGAGAAAGAGTTACGGTTTCAGTTCTTTTTGAAAAATATGCATTAAGCTAAAACATCTGCATAATGAGTTTTGTTAATTTGTCTTCCTCTTAATTTGACTCTACAGTATTTGCTTTTCCTTTGGCTAGCAGGTAATAGTATACGGAAGGAAATATATTGAGCAATACCAGAGCTTGGTGGAATGAGCCTAAATAAGACTCTTGTGCTTTGATTACCATACAGTTATTGGCACTCTGAGGCAGGTTTGAATGGAATTTTTGAAAGCTTAACTGCAAAATCAGCACAACTTTTGTATTACATTTGTTTTAATCTCTCTCTTCTTACCTAGACATTTTCAGTCTCTTTTCCAATGAATCTGGGAGTTATGTTGTCCGTGAAGAGATGGAGCGGATGCTTCATATTGTTGATGGAAAAATCCCAGATTCACTCAAGAGATGTTTCTCTGAGGTATGTCATGCAATTTTTAATGCATTGAATTTACAAGAGTTTGAATGTATTACTGCTTTATTGGACAGTTTATTTTCTTTGCAATATACATGCATGTACGTATATTTTTTTAAAATAACTGTTTAAATTCAGTATATATTCTAAGCTTTAAAAGTTGTAAATCCACATATACAACTGCCATTGATAGGAGCAGACAGTTGTCTAAGGGATAGGCCCTGATCATCCAGCACTTACACACATGTTTAACTTTACATGTGTGTTTGCAAGATCAATAATTGTGGTTAAAACCATGCTGTCAACAATAGTTTAAATACAGATGTTGTTAATGGTTGCTTCCTTGTCCAGTGTGTACAGGGATTATTTTTTTTCTGACTGGTATAATCTTACGCACAAAGAAATCGAGGGAAGCTCTACTTAGCAGTGGTTTTTTCTGTTTAAAAATGGTGGTTTTAGCGTGGTTTCAGATCGTCTCTGAGAAGGAAATAGAGTACTAAGAACAACCATGTTGGTTAATTGGAGAATTCAAGACTTTAGTATAAAGATTTGTCTGTTGCATCACTGAGTCAAAAAGTGGTCCAGCTAGCACACTCATTGCCCTAAATAGAATGATTGCATCTGAAAAGAATGAAGGGTATTGATCTTCAGCTGGTGGCTGACCACTGGAATATCGAGGAGAAAATAAATTTTGTATTTAAAATAATGGATAACCATCACTGACTTTGGTTTTAGACCAAAATTGGGCTTGCATCAAAAGAAAATTAAATTCCCAGCATTATTATACTGTGTACTATTGAATTACCGGATTAGGTAACATCTCTCCAGTTTTTTCAAGAGGTGATGTGAAATCATTTAAAAAAAAAAAAGTTGTTTGCATTTGTTTGGCTTATATGCAAGTGAAATTTCTAGTATTTGTAGATTTATACGTGAAGGTGGAAATAAACAGCAGGTAATTCTGATGTAGGTTACTAACTGTATTATCCTATAAATCTCATATGTTTTACATTTAGATTACACATGTTAACACTGAACTCACTGATATAGCCGTTTACAATTTGTAAAAATTTCTTTTTAATGTAGTACACTAAAATGTGTCATCTTTTACACTCCAGTTTGATATAAACATATAACCCTTATGTTCAAGAATACAGCAAATTAAATTTCTTTTCATTAAAATCAATGGGAGAAAGTCAAGCAACACATTTTATTTCATATGTAAGAATTAGATTTTAATGTGTTTTGCCTTTTGTTTCTGATACAGTGTAAATCAAAACAGATAATTCTGTTTGAAAGTTGATGGAAAACTCTCTCCTTTTCAAAGCATCACAGTCCATTAGAAGGTTCTTTTCCAAAAGCAAATTGATTTCAATTGTCTTTGCAAAGCTTTCTAAGTCCCATTGCTAGGTGTGCCTTCTTCCTTTACAAACTTTCTGTGCTAGCTGAAGAAATGAACAAACAATCGAAAAAGCAACCTTTTAAAAAATAAAAATTTAAAGTTTAGTCAGATTTTTCCCCAAATAAGTTTTTGAATTTTTAATTCAAGAAGTAGCATAGACAGTACAGCAGAAGATGTTTAGCTGATAAGTCATCCAGCAATCACCATAGTAGTTTTTATATTAAAAAAAAAAAAGGGAGAAAGGATTTTGATAGCCAAGAGTGCACATTTGATTAGATTCCTGATTTTCTTACCACACCCCTTTACCGAAAAGTAGTACTGTGCTCTTATAGTACTTTTCATCCTTATAATTCGTAGGAAGTCAGTTCAGGGTTGGGGTTAGAACTAGGAGTTGCCCAGGCTCTAAGATCTGGGTTTGTGAGTCAGACCTCTGCCTATTTCCCACTCCCTCACCCTGTTTCAGCTGATCCTGTTTTCTACAGAAGCCGTGGATTACTCTGATTATATTCCACCCATGTCTCGTGGTGATTTGTGCTCCATTAAGAACCTTTTAAGCATTTCTCCTATTTGGTCAAAGGGTGCTCTAGGTGCATGAATTTTGCCCTCATCTCAAGAAGCTGAGATCCATCTATGCAGAGCTCCTGTTGGCTTTGACAGCGAAGAGCAGTCTAGTCATCCAGCAACTTCCCTCCTTGCGGGTGGATGTGAGGTAGAGAGTAGAGCTTGTTTGCCAGGTAGAGCATGTGAAAAATAGGTTAAACTTTCCCACAGAGAGAAGATGGGAATATCTGAACTTTAGCACTAATGAGGGAGATTGAGCATTCAACAACAAAAAAGAAATTATGTGAGATTCTGCTGCAAGAAAGGTCTGTACAAATATATCCAAGCACTATTCTTTCAAAACCCAGCCAGAAAACACTACTGACCAAAGATGCAATTCTGAGTTCTCAGAGTTTAGGTCCAGCAAAAAAAATTCTGTAACTCAGTCAACTCAGTGAGATAGTTTGCTGATAGAATCCTTTTTTATTTTTCAAAGACTCCTTGGAGGGGAAATGCACTCTTCTCTTTGACTGGCTGATATGACATATTCCTAGACAGATGAAAATCTTACTTCCTTAGTATTTGCTTTTCCTTCATTGCTTGAAAAATTCATTCCTGCCCTCTATATCCAGACAAGGAAATGAAGTACCTACTGAGTCACACAAGGTCTTTTGCTTGTTGGTGGGAGCCCTGTGCGCTCTTAACAAATATCAGGCCAGTCTTATGTTTGTGGCGTAGAAACTTTATAGAGCATAACATCTGGATTCTAACGAAAAGCCAGTGTCTTACTAGATCAGGATTAAGTTACAATAACCTCCCTCCTTAAACATTCCTTAAAATAGGGAACTGGGAATTATCACTGTTGCGGTCATTCCCAGTTCAGCCACTGACTTGTTGCGTGACCTTAGTTAGGCAAGTCTCTTAACCTTTCTGTACCTCATTTTACCCAACATTAAAATGGGTACAACATATATCCATCACTCAAGTGGTTTGAGAGGCTTAATCTTTGTAAAGCAAACTGAGATTCTCACAAAATGGGCATCTGTAGAGCAAAATATTTAATCTATATTTCTCCATATCTGGTAACCTTAGTCATCAGTTTTTTTATTTAGTTGCATTGCTGTCATCCGTTCAGTATCAGAAGACTTCAGACTAGTGAAGCTTAGTCAACGTCTCACATTTCACTGAAAACTGATTTGTATTTTACCCGATGGGAGAAGACTGTCTTACGGCTGACTGACTTTATTAAAGAGAATGCTTTTGGAGTCCAGGAAGGAAACTGTAGTTGTGGACTGAGTGTCCCTCGACTGATCTGGCAATGATATTATGTTGACTTAATACTTAATTCATAAGCTCTTTATTCTTGGCAGAAGCCACACATTATATGTACACTGCAAAGACCAGTCTGGTATTCACTGCTTATAAATTGTCCATGTATATAGTATGATGAAGTATATGCTAAAATTAATGTAATAGTGTCCAGGATACTTTATGAAAATATTTCAGGAGGAGAAGAATCTATCTGACTTGATACAGTTTTCCAGTCTTACAAAAATGTCTTTTATTGATCTTCTTTTGCAATAGAAAAAGAACATCATAACCTTCTCAACTGGATTTACTGGTCTGTTTATCAGACTAGGTCAATTTGGTACCATACTTTGGATAGTAAGAAAGTTTTATGTTTCTGCTGTGGATCTTCTTTCCCATTGTAAGCCAGATGGATTTACTCTTTTGAGGATGTTTATAGGGAGCTTTATTCTTTTCTGCAGAATTATAACATGTGCTTAACTAGGAATATAAAATTGAAAAAGTATAGCTGTTTTTTATCCTATTTCAGAGACACAAAACAAATTAATCAATTGAATTGTTACAGATTTTTAAGTATTTTGGACTAAATTCTAACAAGTTTCTGTAGCAAGTGCTGTTACTTGCTTGAAGTCTTTTTTTTCTGTTCCAAATCTTACTGTGCATACAACGTCCTTATCTCTTTAATGGGAAGTTCTGCACTATATGGAATCTAATGTGAATACTATGCACTGTATAGTCTCCCTCATACCAAGCAACTAATCTGATTTCTTTAACCATTGGCTAGTGGCGTTCTGTTACTTTCTTTGTTGGGCCTGTCCTGTAGTAGGTGACTTCTGGGTACCCTTCTGGCTCCGTCAATCTGTTTCTTCACTTCACCAGGTTGATATTGTAGTTTTAAGAATCCTTGATAGAGATCCTGTAGGTGTTTGTTTCTGAGGGATTGGAGCAAATGCGGTTATATCTTAGAGCTTGGCTGTAGACAATGGATCATGTGATGTGATCTGGATGAAAGCTGGAGGCATGTAGGTAAGTATAGCGATCAGTAGGTTTCCGGTATAGGGTGGTGTTTATGTGACCATTGCTTATTTGCACTGTAGTGTCCAGGAAGTGGATCTCTTGTGTGGACTGGTACAGGTTGATGGTGGGATGGAAATTGTTGACATCCTGGTGGAATTCCTCAAGGCCCTCTTTCCCATGGGTCTGGAAGATGAAGATGTCATCAATGTAGTGGAAGTAGAGGAGGGGTGTTAGGGGACGAGAGCTGAGGAAACGTTCCAAGTCAGCCATAAGTTTGAAATGAGCCACCCTGATTACCACTACAAAAGTGATTTTTTGTTCTGTTGATAATAGCCCACTTTAATTGAATTGTCTCAAACCCCCCCCCCCCCCCCCAACTTGGTAAGGCAACTCCATCTTCTCATGTACTGTTTTTTTATTTATATATCTATATCTATATCTTCCTACTGTATTTTCCACTCCATGCATCTGATGAAGTGGGTTTTAGCCCACGAAAGCTTATGCCCAAATAAATTTGTTAGTCTCTAAAGTGCCACTACTCCTCCTTGTTGTTTTTGTTTTTGCTAATAGAGACTAATATGGCTACCACTCTGAAACCTGTCACCATTTTTAACAATGAGGGTGATTAACCATTGGGACAAACTACCAAAGCAAGTGGTGGATTTGCCATCTCTTGATGTCTTCAGATCCAAAACTGGATGCCTTTCTGGAAGATATGCTTCAGTTAAACACAAGTTATTGGGCTTAGTACAGGTGTAACTGAAATTTAATGTCCTGTGATGTGCAGGAGGTTGGAATAAAAGATGTATTTGTGCTTTAAACTCTGAGTCTGAAAAATCCTAAAACTCACCTGGAAACATTGTCTTCCATGGCAGATGCTCTTGCCAGTGCTTGTAAATATATATGAAAATAAAGATATACCCATGAAGGTCCTGGTTTGACAGATGAGATTTTGGTGATAGACAGGCTGAGTGTATGAGTGGCAGTCTGTAATGAACAGATGTGCTTTAAGCAGCAGCATTTTTAGAATTTATATGCTGCGAAGCTCACGAAGAGTCATAACAGACATAAAAACTTACCTGCTTAAAAACATTACTGATCGCGTGCAGCCTGCAGAGACTGTTTAACGCTAAATCAACTTTCTCACTATTTCTTGTAATAAACTATTTTTAGTAATGAACTAGTTTAAAATAATTGACTTTATCATATTAGTAGAGAAACCATTTAGGTATGTTTCTAGTCTTTCTTTCAGATAAGGAACCCAAGACTTGGCCTGCTTGTGGTCATTAAGGATTCCAAGGAACTCTTGCAAATTAGGGGTGTCAACCTAGGGGTCCTAACCAGATTCCAGCTTAGATATTGACATTCTGCCTACCTCAGTCTTCCCTGCAGTTTCAATGACAGTATTTTTCTTCATTTTGTGCCCTAAACTGTTTGTAGTTTTGATACTTAATATTACCCAGCTGCGATGTTTCACTCTAACGTGGTTGCACGTCAGTGATGGATGAAATCTTCATTGGCTGTGACTTGTATATTGATTTATACATATATTGCAAAATATTTTGGAATCAATGGGGTCAATAGGTGTTGCATAAATCTAATGTGCTGGTTATAGTGACACTCATAAACTTCAGTAGTCCTATTAGTATTTGTCAGTTTTTTACTAATAAAGAACTTCTGACACTTTCACTGCATAGATGTAATAGGAAATATTTTGTGCTGTTATAGAATCTATTATCTGGATTTTACCAGATAATAGATTCTGGGTTTTACCAGAAAAATACATTAAAGTTGATTAAAAAACCCCAACACCTTGTGAGTTATAGGAAAGTATTATCCTTATTTCACTGAGAGAAATGTGTTTAAGTGACTTTACCAAGGCCACGCTGAGTCAGTAGCAGAGCTGGAATGGAACCTAGGGCTCTTATTTCTCAGTCTAATGGTAGATTTCAGGGGAAGAATTGACATGGTCCCATGGACATTGTTTCAGCACTTGTTTTTAGAGGAGTTTGCCAAAACCTCTCATTCATACAGCTTGATATTTCATGTTTACTATTGATCCAGGAGAAGAGAATGACTTATTCAGTTTTCCTTCCTTTTATTGTAGGGTGAAAAGGTAAACTATGAAAAGTTTAAGAATTGGTTATTACAGAACAAAGATGCTTTCACGTTCTCTCGTTGGCTGCTGTCTGGAGGAGTGTATGTTACACTCACCGATGATAGTGACACCCCTACCTTCTATCAAACTCTGGCTGGAGTCACACACTGTAAGTAATTGGCATTTCTTGCTGCGTAAATGGTATCTTTCTTCTAGATCTGGCCTTTGCTAACCTGAGTTCATAAAACTTAACTTTTGCCTCTCTCTGTGGTCATTGAACAAATCACTACTGCTCTGTTAAATTAAGCTACATACAGTTCCACTGTTGAGGAATGTTGTTCATTGCCCATGCTAAAAAAAATAAATTGTTTTTAGGGGAAACAGTACTGAGGTCACAAGACTTGTTTTAGTGGATGTCCATTAAGTGTGGCTTTTTAAATTTTGTAATGTGCCAAATGGAAAATATATTTTCCATGTATCTTCCTTTTTCTAATGAACTTAAACAAAAAGTCTTATTAATTTCATCCCCTTTTATATGCACCAAGAATCACAAATATCAGCACAGATCTATAAATAGTATTTCATAAACATCACTGGTATCTCTTAATGTTTGCATTTCTTGGTGCAGTGAACAACGTTTTAGCTTTATTTATAGTCATAGATATAAACTAAACAGGATGAAACCTGGTCTGTACTTACATATAGGAAAGATCTCCAAAGAAATGTAGATGGAACTCTTTTTCTGAGTCCATCCTGAAGTAACACTAAGGCCATTTTGATAATATGAGGTGCTGTTTTTCAGATCGGATGTCAAATCAGGGCCTGATTAGTTTACATTATGCTTACCCAAAATTTCTTTTAATTTCAATCAAATTTATTCTTCTACTTTTAAAAACTGCATGTATTACGGCTACCTCTGGAGCAACATTTAAGTGGTAGAAAAATAATCCTTGTGTAAAGTTTTCAAAGGACTTGGATATCATTTAGAAGAGGAAGGATAATCTTTGGTCAAGCTGCTGCCAAATATCATAACCATATCTGGTTCATTTTGCTGTTCTGCCACAGACTCCGTGTGTGACCTTGAGCAAGTCATTTAATCTCTGTGCCTCAGTATCTCAGCTGTAAAGTTATATATAGTCTGTTTACTTAGATTTAAATAACTCCCATAAAGGTCCTGTTCTGAGCTCTAGATTCCCTTGGCATCAGTTGAAAATACAGTACATTGCTTTGATTGTTAATGATTATCCAATGGCATGTTTTTTCCTCAAATGCATACAACTGCGAGGCACCGGCATGTAATACAAACATTTACATTGTGTTAATGGCTAGAGATCTCATCTGGGGTTGGGATTCCAGACGCCGCCAAGAGTTTATAGTCTGAACAGGAAAGATACACAAAGAGTGGGAGAGGAAACAGAGGCACATAGGAGAAAGGACTTCGCTAAGGTCACATGGCATGTCAGCAGTGGTAGAGCTGAATAGATCTCCTGAGTCCCAATCCAGTGCTCTATCCATTGAATCATACTACCTCTCTGAACCAAATCATAATCTACTGTGTCGTCTCCCCTCCCTCCCCTCCATATCCAAAGAAAACTTCATTTCTAAACTTCTGCATTGCAGAAAGTGTCCCAGGAGAAACTTGAGCCTTGACTTCAATTTTCTTTAGGAATTTTCAATCTTTGTTGACTATACCATAGCAGCTTGTGCTGTTACCTGTAGCTACAAGTTCCACTGGTAAAGGTAGCAGAATTTTAAAGCGTCGTCAAATATTTATTTGTTGTGAAATTTAGAACCTTTACTGGGTGTTTTTGCAGGTAGTACCATGAAACTGAACCATTTGTCTCACAACTAATAGTTTCTAGATAGTTAAGTTAAGCTACATACAGTTCCACTGTCGAGGAATGTTGTTTGTTGCCCATGCTAAAAAAAATAAATTGTTTTTTTAGGGGAAACGGTACTGAGGTCACAAGACTTGTTTTAGTGGCTGTCCATTAAGTATGGCTTTTTAAATTTTGTAATGTGCCAAATGGAAAATACATTTTCCATGTATCTTCCTTTTTCTAGTGAACTTAAACAAAAAGTTGTCAGTTCGTTGATTTCCAATTTTTTATGGGCCATTTGCCCAGCAATATAACCCGATAAGAAATTGTATTTTCATTGTTAGGATTAAAAGAAACCAAAAAACAAAACGACACATGTATAAAAAAGTACACTCGGTGATGCTTTCCTAAATATTCAGCCACATGTAGGATTCAAACTGTAAAACACACAGCTGTGTAGCAAAGTAGTTAAACAGTAGTTAATTTAATCTAGTAAACCCACATAATTACTAAGAATAGGTTGCAATTATTTACCTATCAAGTGTAGCAAATAAGGATGAGAAAAAGAAAAAGTGCCAGGGCTGTAAATATCCCATCAAATATTGGAATGCGGGAAATTGACTAGAACATACTGATGACAGCCAGAAAATGGTAAACTATTCTGCCTTCCGCTGACTATTGTGCACTGTTTCTTTTCTATGATGCTGTTGATGATTTCCCTAGCGGTCCCAAAGGTCAAAAAGAAATGTCATTGTGTGATTTACACAATACAAATTCAGCAACAATGAAAATATAAATGGGTTGAGTAGTTTGGAGATGATTGTATGAGAGCGTGAATATTTTTTATGTTCTGATATGCACAGTGTGTGACTCAACTTCATTATTCTTTAGTAGAGATTATTTTAACCATGGGTTCTGAATACAGTTGCCCTCATAAAATGAGTGGAGACTGACTTTGATGCTTTTTGCTTGGATATTTGCGTTTCGAGAGAACAAGTCACTGAAAGGATATTTAAAAAACAAAAGTAAATACTGTTAGCCAAGTATAATGCAGAGTTGCTTATTTTCAATTCTGTTGTAGTGTAATCAGTGAAACTTTCTAACAAAAGTTTACTAGTCTACTTCCTGGATGCTGACACCGAGCTGTTATTTCATAGGATGTCCTCTGCAGGTACATAGTTTAAACAGGCTCCAACCATTCTCCCCTCTTATTTTCCATTAAACTTCTTGAATAATGTGGCATGGACATGAAAAATTGCTGTGATAAAAATAGTGGAAGTTATTAACATTGATTTAGAAACACACAGCAAATGTTTATTGTAAAGCATCAGTGACTCCATTTAGATTTGTTTAATGAGCCACAATATCAAGGAGACATAAAAAGAATTACAATTTTTCACTTGTAAATAACATTTATGTTTGAATGCAGATGAGTTTAATTACATTTCTCAGCACAATTATAAATGAAATTTTGAAATCACGGTAAGTTGCACACACTTGCCATTTTTAATCAGGTTTTTTTCCATTTCACCTAAATCATAAATATTCTACAATGGTAGTTATTTCAGTTGAAAGCTAGCAGAATAATTTTGTGATTTAATTTTATAGGGTTTAAAAGATATTTTGGGATGAGAAGAAGAGAAACTTTTAGCCCGGTGTGTGTGTGTGTGTGAGAGAAATATTATTTAACTTACAGTGGTTTGAGGAATATAACGCTCTCCTCCTAGTGAACAAACTTTAAACGTCTCTCAGTTGTGGAATATAAGACTGGGTATTCCATACCTCTTGATTTTTAACATGATTTTATTGAATACTGAATGTAAGAGTAATAAGCATATAAGCAAGGCTATAATCCTGTCAAGGAGTTCTAGGGACACCATAAATCAGGAGTGGAGCTTAACTGCAGTGTCAACAGGTCTCTTAATTGGCATTTCTTTGTTTAACGTTATTGCATATCTCTCTTTAATAATGTATTGTTTTATATTTAAAACATTGTTTACATTCCATAGTCTACAAAGCAGTGTTAAGAATCAGGAAGTATATAATTTATTCTTCACTCCAAAACAGAATAAAATTCAGAGTTTGTAACACTGGCCAAGTGCTCAGTGGGAAGAGAATGTAATACCTCTCAAATCACTGCAAATCATTAATCGTTGCAAATGAAGTTTCTAACATTGTATGGCACTCCAAGAACCAAATACAGTATTCAGTAATAGCATTCGTGGCCACATCAGACTTCACTATGTGACACACCCAGGCTATTCAGTACTTTACTCTGGTAGCAGTATTAGAACAGAGATCCTCCTGCTCCAAAAGTGTAGGCACCTACCACTTGGTCTAAAGGGAAACTTTCATTAGCTGTTCTCAGTATAGGGCCTTATCACTGAAGTTCTGACTCCTTACATACTGGTCAACTCGCTATTAATATAACAGTATGCCATTTAATGCCGCTTTTGCCTATCACTCCAGTGTTTTAGCCCTCTGTTTTTGTACAAGGATTATGAATGCCTAAAATTCTTCCTCTGGTTACAGTTAAATACATTGTTTTCTACTTTTCCTCCTCTACTTGTTCCTTTACTATTTTTTTGTAGCACCTACAAGTGCGCTAGGTGCTTCTGATTTACTGTGGCTATGCAGAATGGCAATGGTTTACTCTTCTTTAGAGGATGAGTTATACCTGTAAATGCACTTAGATCTTTTTAAGTCAGTTTGGGGGGGGGGTTTCAAGATGTCACTGTAAATGTAAGTTGTGGTTATTGTTTATTTGGTATGGGTTTACAGTACATGACTGATGAGACTTCAGTATGTTTGGAATATTTATATATAAATATATTGACTCAGGAGCAGGAAAAAATTCTGAGATAATCCAGTCAGCTAGTTCTATAGTCCTTGGTTCAGTAATGCACTTACGCACATGCCTAAATTTAAACTCATGAATAATCCCGTTTCTCTTCAGCAATGCACTTGAGCATGTGCTTAAGTTCAAGTGAAGTGCTGCACTCCACCGGACCATTGTCACTATACAAAAGCAAAAATGTTTGGATGACTGAAATTCAAATGTAGAATGTACAGCGACTATTCTGATTTAGATAGTCATTGTTACACGTACTGCTGCATGTGATATCTGAACAAATAGGAGCAGGTGAGTCTGATGTTGAAAGTCACTAGTTTCCAGTGAATGATTACTGAGATCCTCTCTTGACCCTGTGAAATGTCTCTGCAATACTGTCTGCCCCAAAATTTGGTTAATTTAACTCGTATATAAGAGAAGCTTAGGGTTAGCTCTGTGGTTCATCCAATGACTGAAACACAAATGGGTGATTAAAGAGAGCATATGTTTGAAATAATGTTTGGTGAAGGGCACTGTTTCTGGAAAGAGTGGGTTTAAAATCCTGTACACATTTATGCAAAGATATATTAGACTATTGGTCTGTAACAGGAAAGGAAAATGAGAGGATCAAACAGCTTCATCCTCAGTAAAAGGTTGTCTGGAACTAGACTTATATACACTATTCTTTGATCATTATAACCACGCTTGTAACAACAGTATCTCTGTATGATACTCAAAAGGATGCTGTTTATAAATTATGACGTTTCCTTGAAATACATATTTAGCTCTGTGCGATTGCACTGTAAATGTGAAAACAACCATCCTCTGGTGTGAACCAGCATTGTGAATTTAGCCATGTGCCTGAAATTCTTAGTCAGGACATGTTTGTCATGAAGTTAGAGCATTTATGTTCCCCTCAATATTGATATACACTTGCATCTACAACATAGGTGCTTAGATATTAAGATGACTGGCACAGCATAAGAACCTGAATAAAACAGGAAATATATTCCCTTACATCTACATCTTGTTTTGCGTGATAATGAAAAGGAAAGGATATTTTAGCAAGCTTTAGGCCAATATGAAAACCCCCTAACATGGTTTAATCTTCATTTCACCACCTTGTTATCCTCTTAGCTGCTGGGTCATTGTATGTCACTTTAAGCTGCTCTCTCTGCGGAGGCCCTAGAATCTTCTGTTAATTTGAAAGTGACAAACAACTGCGTTTGTACAAAAATACTTTTGTTCAGTCATCCGCTGTTTGGGTAGCAGCCCAGCTGTTTGGAGATGAAGAGCTGTTTATGTGGATGAGCGTTGGATTTTACTTGAAGAATATTATGGTGAACAGTAACACAAGACGAGCATTAGTAAAAATGTTGGGAATATGGTATGCTTCTATTGTTGTGAACCAGAGAGAATTGTACCTTTAGGTGGGTAAAAATTAATTGATTTTAGAGGTGTGTTGAAATACTCATAACCCTGACTCATTAGTGTACTTGTATACAATAGTTAAGAAGCAAATACAAAACTGTATGAATATGGTCTTAGGTTTTTTCTGTGCATTAATGTGCATAAAGTTCCAAACGATTTTACTGTCTATAGTAGATTGACAACTCTACAGGTACCATATTTCTGCAGAAAATATTCTGTTAATCTTTCTTCTGATTATATGTATTGTAAATAAATGATTGTATTACTACTGTAAGTGCAAGGCATTTTATATTTTGAAAAATAGATAAAGGGTGGCAACGACCTTGACTTATTAAGATCATATCAGCTGTGAGTAGTTTATACTCTATGAAGGCTGTAATTGTATATGCACTTGACATTTTTAACATGGCTGGCTGTATTTGTTGATCTGCTGTTAAAAAGTAACTTGCAGTTTAAAGTATTTTACAGATCTAAAAGGTGTTCATCTTTAAAATTAGCCAAAAAACCCAAAAACATTAAGACAAAAGAATTTAGAGCTATAAACTATCAATGTACTATAACTTTTGTGCAAAAACAATGACTATTCTTTTTTATCCTTACCGTGGTTTAAATGTATTCCCCAGCTAAGAATTTAGATGACCTCAGTAGTTTAGGTAAGTATCTAATATAATGAACTGAGAGCACACACTTTGGGACATCCCCTTTATGAGACTCTGATACCAAATGCTCTTTGGGGCAGGTACTACCATTTATTCTATATTTGTACAGCATCTAGTATAATGGGTTCTCAACCCAGATACAAGTGTCTCATACTTTACAAAATATATACTTGCTATTTGACCTAGGCTACCAACCTATTGTATTAAGCCTCAGTGTGTAATAGATGTGTATCTTGGTGTATAAGGCTAGAATCACCAAACGTTTATGGAGTGCATACTTACACAGAAAGCTTAAAAATATACAGCATGTTGTATAGTTGCTGTGCCCAGAAATTTTGCATCTGTATTTTCATTCTATGTAGAAAATAAATTCCTGTCTGTTTCATCATTAACAACATTGTTAATTTGGTGGCCCAGCTCTTTTAAAGCCTGATTCAACACCCATTAAAGTCAATGGAAAGATTCCTATTGACTTGAATGATAGTGGAACAGGCCTTATTATAGTATTTTTTTGTATTTGGAGAACCAAGATGTAAAGTTCTTTATCCATCTGACAGTTATTTAGGAGACACTGATATTTCAGACATTGTACATGTTGTGCAAAATCTTTTACTGTGTTCATTATTTTCCATTGCAAAAAACAATACAATGATGACGTACTATAAGTTGCACAAAATAAATAGCGGATATGAAACAGTGCTAAGGATTAAAACCACAAAAAGTACGTAACACAGAATTAATGACAGAGGGCTACAAATATTGGGGCCTGCATCTTCAGAGGTTACTGGTGATTTTGGTGCCCAGTTTTTGGGTGCTTAACTTGAGACTCCTTGAAGAGAGGCCGTGTTTTCAGAGGATAAATGCTTAATAATTGTAAAAAAAAGTGGTTTTTAAATTGGGCACTCAATTAAAAAAAATAAGTCAAGGGAGGCATTTAAATTTAAAAAAATAAATAATAAAAAATAACATGAGATTACAACATAAAGTAAAAAACATAATACGGAATATATCCTGTGCATTGCAGTTGGATTTATAAGGTTATATACACAGAAGTTTACTGAAGAATTTTGGGCAGTCTAATCACTGACCCTCTCAGACTACATGTTCACATCTACTGTAATCAATAACCCTTCAATTTTATGTAAGTGAAATGGATGGAGAATTCTACAAAGCATGGTTATCTTGTAAATGAAGAATGTTCTACTTTGTCTTATTTTTGGTTTCTAAAATACATAATAGGGGTGGCCAACCTGTGGCTCTGGAGCTGCATGTGGCTCTTCAGACGTTAATATGCGGCTCCTTGTCTAGGCACTGACTCCGGGGCTGGAGCTACAGGCACCAGCTTTTCAATTTGCCGCGGGGGGGCGGGGGGCTCACTGTTCAACCCCTGGCTCTGCCACAGGCCCTGCCCTCACTCCACCCTGTCCTGCCCCCTCCCCTGAGCCTGCCGTGCCCTCGCTCCTTCTTCCTTGCCCCCAGAGCCTCCTGCACTCCACGAAACAGCTTATTGGGAGGTGTGAGAAGGGAGGGGGAGGCGCTGATCGGTGGGGCTGCCGATGGGCAGGAGGCGCTGGGGGCGGGGGAAGCTGATGTGGGGCTGCTGACATTAATGTGGCTCTTTGGCAATGTACGTTGGTAAATTCTGCCTCCTTCTCGGGCTCAGGTTGGCCACCCCTGATATATAATGTGTATAAGTCTAATCAATATAACGGACCTGTCTGGCTGGTGTTACCTGTGTAGCAGATTTCATATTCATTTTATTAGTAATCCTTTTAAAGATGCCAGTTTGAAAACAATTTTTTCAATGACCTTGCTATTGACAAAAATGCAGATAAAACATTGGTTGGTAATCATTTTTTTCCAAGGTTAAATTGGCATAAGCAGTTAAGATAACTTTGAAGAAACCAAGTATGCCAAACACGTTCTTTTTAAATGAAACACAAGCCATTTTAAGTTTCCTTTTATTTTTGTATCTTGTCAGTCAATTTACCCAATAGACCTTAATTAAACATAAATGTTGCAGATGCCTCAATAAGCATGTTTATGCTGCCACTACCTACTCTTCTTAGTTCGTAGATGTTTAGACATTGTGTTAACTCCCTGATCCTTTTTTATGTAATTGTCAAGTGTTACCAGCCACCCATTAGATCATGCATCAAAACTGGCCTGCTTGCTATCCTTATATATTTCCTTATTTCTAAATAAGGGTAGCTTAAAAGAAAAGGAACTAATCTGTATGCTGTTTTTAGTTCCTTAAGTAAATAGTGTTTGCATGATTTCTAGCAATCAAGAAAACTAGGGACAACATACACGCAGAAAAATTTTCATAGAAAGCACAAACTTTGTCTTTCACGTTATCTAAATAATAATCAGATAAATTGATGTCACTCTTCAATTTTCTACACTTGCTCAAAACTCTCTCACACAGGGTAGCCCATTTCTTCTAACCTTGTTCTTCTCTCAAACATTTACTTTTGGTTTTGAAGCTACACGAAATGTAGAAAAATGTAATACTCCACTCCTTACAGGAAACTTTCCGAGACCTCTTCTCAATACACCAGCATATTTAAACCTGTAAGAAAAATACACCTTCCCTCAGCTGTGTCTTTTCTCCTTCTGACAGATTCTCCCATGTCTGTTTAATCTCTAATAATCTTAGACCTGTAGCTTGGTGAGTTAGCTGCCTGACAATCCAATAATGTCATTCTTTAGAATATCCCAGACCTGAATTCTTTGTTCCATCACAGTTGAGTATTCTAGGTAAACTCAGGAGGCGACTAGTTGCAGCTATAATAGTCTTAAAACATGTACTTTACCTATTTTTTCGCCTCTTGATTCATAACTAGAATCACCTTCTTTTGTATGTTGTGTATATACTCAGGTGATATAGAGGATAAAGACAGGGAAGCGTGCCTAGAATTTTCACTGGCAAATTACAGGGAAAATAACTTGTACTTACAGGCACACCTAAATCTCTCATCCTGGAAGAGAGAAACCCACTCTACTATGAAACACCTCTGAGCTGGAAGGACATTTAGGCTGTTGCCATACAGCAGGCATGCAGAACATCCTGTTTTTCTTCTTGGCACTAGGTGCGACCATTTTGCATGCTCATACCCAGGATGCAAAATGCTTTTATAATGTTTGGGTGTGAGGTTCTTGCTCTTAACAGAGAGCTTAATTTTTGTGCAACACAAAGTTTTGATTCATGTTTTTAAAGGGAAAGGATAAACCTACATTTAATGTAGGTTTATTTGCCTTTAAGCTAATCTTTGGAGTGACTTCTCTAAGCAAATAAATCGTGGATCTCTTCTGTCAAAACAGTCATCTTCTTGCAATTTTGTGGTTTAACACCCACAAGGATTTTTGTTTGTTTGAGACAAATCCTCTTACTCCAGGTTGTCCACTGTTTTTACTTCTCTGGATACATCTCATGGACTGGTGGAATATAGATATGCATTTCCTATTTTCTATATTGGAAGCTGACTCTCTTATGATTGTCTGAATTGAACAACATTAAATTTCAAACTTATGTTCATCTTTGGCTCCTCACCCTAATGAACCACATCTCTAGCCTATGAGCCTGTAGTTTTGGAATAAATGTTTTTTGACTCTTCATCAAGTAAATCATTTATTCTACCTTATTGGAATAGTGTATTTTGAAGCCAAAGTTCTGAAGATGAAATTTGGTGCTTTTTTTTTTTTTAGTTGAGGCAGGTTATTACAGAATCATCTAAATATTGTATTTAATTTCTATAAACCCTAGATATTTTTACAATAAAAAAAATTAAATTGATAGAATGTCAGTTCTGACCCTATACAATAGGGAGGTACTTAGGAAGGGGTCACAGTCTCATAATGGACACAAGTTTTAGGGAAAAGAAATTGGAGGTAGCACAATGGTGTATGTTCCTCGTGGAGAATAAGGTGTCAGTAGGAATTGGTCTGCCTTGCATGCGTGAACAGCTGAATTCTAAAAATGGAAGAGTTGCCTGTTGGACTTTCCTGTTCCACTCATGTGTCTTTCTTTACTCTGCCAGATGCTGAGTACCCTCAACTCCTATATCTTGAAGGATAGGGTCCTTAGTGCACTTTACTACCAGAGTGATGGGAAAACACTCAGATCATAAAAATTTTTCCCTTATTACATACCGAGTATATTTTGGTTTAAAAACTAACCATAGTTTTGTTAGCTCTTAAAGTTAACTTTCTTCGAGTCTTTCTCATTTCCATTCCATGTTAGGTGTATGCACGCCACATGCACAGTTGCCGGAGATTTTTCTTTCAATGCTATCCATTGGGCCAGCTCTAGCGCCCGCTGGAGTTGCGTGCTGGTATAAAGGGTGTCGCCAGCCCTGTGCCCTCTCAGTTCCTTCTTACTTCCCATGGCAGTTGTTGGACCAACCTCTCTTGCTGTAGCAACTCCTGAAAAGGGTCACTGCGAACTTGGGGCTGGAAGTTGAGGAGTTTAAGGAGTCAGCGCACAGTCTAATAGACGTCGGCAGTGAATGAGTGGGACAGACAGATGGTTGAGTGTTACCCACCAAAAAAAAAAAAAGGCCAAGAGACTGGACCTGTTTGGATGTAAGGTTTATTCGACTGGCAGTCTCCAGTTCCGTGTCTCCAAACAGCAGGCCCTGCTGGGGAGGTACGATTTGCATCTCTGGGACTCATTGTTTGAATGTAAGGACTCCCTGCCGCAGGAGTCAAGGCCGGAGTTCATGGCCATCCTAGAGGAGGGCAAGGCTGTGGCCAGGACTTGCGGCTCTGGATGCGGCCAGCGTAGCAGTCGGGACTATGGCGTTGGTAGTCTCCAGGAGGCACTGTTCGTGTTGTTCATAGATAATATTGCAATTGCATATTTTTGAACACATTTTTCTTTAAGTATCAGAATGGTGAGCTTAACACCTATGTTTCTGCTTTTAATTGTTACCTTTTTAAAAACCTGGGCTTCAGCATGGTGAGTATGCAATGATAGCCTTAAAGAAGCTGTAAAGATAAAAAGCATGGTCCTGATTCTAGAGTGGGGCCAGAACCTGGGAAAATTTCTTCACACCCCCGCAAGGAATTTCCTGAGACATAGAAGTATGCAGCAGTTCAAAAAGTGGCCTGCAGGCAGCTGTGGGAAGTTGCTGTAAAGCAGTCCAGGATCAAGGCCCATTTAAAAAAAAAAATCCTTACGTTTGTTATTGCTACACTCTAGAATATGAAAACTGAGAGAATTTTAAAAATCATTTACAGGATTTATGCTACTGTTTTGCTTTTTACATGTCACTCTCCTTGGACAGTGAATAACTAGACTGGTTGTTAGTGGATGCATCAATGCATTATTTATTGTGGGTAATGACAATGCTAATATAATAGCTGTTTTCATCGCCATTGTAAAGGGTTCCTGCACTGCTAATTCTAACTGCTCTGTTTGGAATATTGTGGTTCTGTTGAACATGCAGTGAAGACAGTAGAAACAAAATAGTTTCATTGTGCACATTTTTCTCATTAATTTCTTTAAATATTTTGTTGAAGGATACCCAAAAAAGACAGGAGTCCAAACTCTGTGCTTCAAATGTAATCTTTTTTTAAATAATTTCTACAAATGTGCAGTGTTGAAGGTAGGTTTGAGTAGTTCGCTCTACATTACATGATATGCCTGCTGGGCTGTTAAAATGTGTTCATGCTAATTTTAATGTGATTGTTACTCTTGTAAACTGGGTAGAGTAAATTTAATACAGCTACACTTTTCTTGCCATTCACCTCTTTTTTCAGTGTAATGAAAAGCATCAATGAGTGGTGTTCAAGAAATACAAACTAGCAACTTTAACCTTGAGCTGTGATCCATAACTGTTTTTAAAGTTTGCAAGTTTATTCCACTATTTATTTTCCCAAAATCTATATGCTGCTTATGGTTAGATGTAAACCAAAAAGCAGCTGTTGATTGCATTCATAGGGCAGTGTAAGTTGCCTGTTAAAATCCAGTGTTGGAGTGGGGAAGTGTTCCCTTCTATTAACTTTATTTTATTTTTTATTTTTTTGCCATTAAGGCCAACCAGATTCATATGTCTGGAATACATACTGGCCTATATTGATCCACTAAAACCAGAAGTCGAGGCAAAGGTGAAATGTTAAAACTGCCTCCTTTTGTTTTTCTTCTGTTTATAGTCCTTGTGACATTGTTTTGTTTCTATAGTCTAACCTGGCCAAATAGCTGAAGTTAAATCCTATTAAAAAGCTGGCTTGGTTTTAAGGGCTTAGAACCATCTGGGAATGAGATCACACATGGTGTTTCTTAATATAGACAGCTTTGTTATTAAATAGATATTTGAGAAACACTTAATTCACACCAACCTAAAGCACTGTTGACACGCATACTTACAACACACGGGTAAAATGCTTTGGGGAAAATATTTCTTGAACAGGTTATTTCTTCAAGCACAGAAGTTTATCTAAGACTTCAGTTTTCTAGAGGCTGCTGTTTTCATGTGGAGTTTTCCTCATGTTTTCTAGTAAAAACCTATTACTCTTCCCATTGGCTATTTTAAAATGTAATTGGTTAGTAGGGACTTCACATATTTATCTCATTCATCTGACAATTATCTTAAAATTTAAAAAAAGAGTAGAAACTATCTAGTTGTGCACATCACTGGCCTATGTTAATGCACATCCTTGTGGCTGTTTTCTCCTTCCTCTCTTGCCCGTTCCTTGTTATATTAATGTCTGCATCCGGTCTTCAAATTAGTATAATCCTTGCCTTGAAAAGCTCAAATTTGAATTTGGGCAGTGGGGCCCCACTACTCATTGTGTCTCCAGGTGCTTTTGTAATAGAAACAATAAATAAGAGAGAGAAATAAAAGCAAATGATTTTATAGTTGGAAATAATAATTAAATGTAGAAAGATAGTAATGTCTAAATGTAAATTTAAGTTATAGTTGTATTAACTGTTAATTTTAATTTCACAGTACTCGATATAGGAATTTGTTCTAGCTTTAACGTATAATTTTCAGACATGAATGCCTCAATAACGTAGCCAAGTTCTGTACTTGGATGTTCATTATACTTTGTGTATAAATGCTCATTTTACATCCCGATTTCAGTATTCATATGTGTGATGTCCTAAGGACCAGCATTGAGAAAATAGGGTCTCTGTGGAATTAGACATCAGTGTGGGGGGAAAATTTTATCAAATAGAGCAAGAGACTTCAGCAGCTGGGAAAAGTTCACTTTATGGTACCTTTGAATGTGTGATATCAAGACAGTAAAATCAATTACACTGTGATCTCTGTGGAGTAACCGTGGTGATGTGCAGTGATTCTGCAAGTGAGGAAACTCTAAATTTAGCTTTTCTCCATTGTTACTGTGAACTTGTATGTGCAGGAAACAGGCCTAAAATGATTCATTGTTTCTCTTTAAAGAAATAATCTGTTTTCATTATGCTGTCTTTTAACTCCCCATATGAGTAGCAAAAGTTTATCTGTCCAAAATATTCCTACATTTGCAGACAAACTGTAGGATTTTTTAACAACTTTTCTAGGTATTCATAAGTGAATGTTGTAATTCTAGTAGTTTCTTTATAAGCATCTAAATAGTCTTGAGTATGCATTTTCTTTGTATTGATATAAATTAAATGTTTGCTTTAAAGACCTTGTTCTGCTTGTCAGAGTGACTACTTTTTTTTTTTTTTTTTTTTTTTTGGATATACAGTGGAAGAATCAGACATCATTGATCTTGAAAAACGATATTGGCTTTTGAAGGCTCAGTCAAGAACTGGACGTTTTGATTTAGAGACATTTGGCCCTTTAGTTTCCCCTCCCATTCATCCATCTCTGAGTGAAGGTATGGAACACTGATAAAAATATTCATTCTATGAAGTTTGTATTGGTGTGGGGCTTACGGTACTCTACTCTAAGTTCATCTCAAAAGTGCTTATTTGTAGAACTCTAAAAAGCCAAGCTCTCCTACATATGCAATATTGCTTTCTTAGTGTTTAGAAGAACGCATTTTTCATTCATTTTTGAAGCTTATATTGAGAAGATTTATTTCTCTCAGCTCTAAATACTCAAATAGGATAGAAAGCAGTTGTGAATGCTTGCTTGTTGACAAATGTAGAATGACGAGAAAGTAGTTCCTCTGAGATGCATACATCTGAAAGCTGGCAAATGTTCTGATCTGTGTTGTGTAAGTTACTTTATGATTTCTTGAAATCTCTTCGTCATTATTGAAATTCTCTAATGTGAGAAATTATTTCACTGCGTCTTTAGCCAAGAATATGGAAATGACTTTTTAAAAACACCAAGTAGTTTAATCTGTAAAGTGGTTATTCAGTTTGCTCAGTTAAAATGTTGTCCTACAGTCAATTAAAGAGACCTTTCTTTATAACAGCTCAAGATAAAGAGGGTGAAAGCGACTAGTTGGCTCAGAAGCTTGGTAATGGGATACAGAGCAATTCATAACTAGGTTGGCCCTTCCAAGTCCTAGCCAGGTTGGTAGTGACTGAAGATTGTAACCATCATAATAGCTGTTGGGTGCCCCATGTGAATAAGTCAGGTCTCATTCCACTTCTTTATGAACTGGCATCCATATCACAGAAACTACCACAATTGTCACTATTTGACAACGTTGTTGGCAATGTCATTAGGGGCTAAATACAGGGGCGGCGCATCCACAGCTGGATTATATTGTCGTAAATCCCCAACAAAGCAAAAACAATGTAAACCATGTTAGAATGTGCCCCCTAAATGGACCATGGCAACTCAACTTTCCCTTCTCTCCTAAAAGTGGTGTGTATCCCAGGTACTGATGTGGAGAAGCCTGAACTATTATTGTACCTGCTGTATCTATTTTGTGAATGGTACACTTCAATCATCACAGGTAAAGATTTTATTGAGAGAAGAATTTTCAAAAGTGTCTAAGGACTTAGGTGCCCAAGTCCCATTGATAATCCTAAATCATGCAGAGCCAGTTTTGTAAAGGTATTCAGGTGCATGAAGATGCAGACGGGTCCATAGTGGGATTTTTCCAAAGCACCTAGGTGTGCCTAATTCAAATGAAAATCAGTGGGAGTTAGGCACCCAGGCATTTTTGAAAATCCCGTTAGGGGCCTATCTGTATCTTGAAGTGCCTAAACTCCTTTAAAAATCTGTCACTTCAGCACTTTTGAAAAATTTACCCTGACAGCCTTGGCAACTAAAGTTATTCCCCAAACGCACGAAAGACTTGTGTAAATTATTAAACATTAGGAAGAGAGCATGGTCTAAGAATGAGACTGTTGGCCAGGAAT
This sequence comes from Macrochelys suwanniensis, assembly GCA_033296515.1. Lineage (NCBI taxonomy): Eukaryota > Metazoa > Chordata > Testudines > Chelydridae > Macrochelys > Macrochelys suwanniensis. Next base: position 17,994,186 of record CM065791.1, on the reverse strand, counting down.
TCCTGAGGTTTTTGTATTCCTGGCTCTGTCTAACCATGGGTAAGTCGCTTAACATGCTTTTTTTGGTTTTCCTATCTATAAAATGGGCATAATAATGCTTAATTAACTGCCTCACAGGTGTTGAGGATTAATTACTGTAACTAATGTTTGTACCTTGATTGAAGATGTAAAGCATTATGTAAGTGCTAAATATTGTTTGTGAATTTGTCTGATCACATTCAGTGTGTGGTGATGCTTGTGTGGTTTGTAGGTTTGTTTAATGCCTTTGATGAAAATCGTGACAATCACATAGACTTTAAGGAAATTTCCTGTGGGCTGTCGGCATGTTGCAGGGGACCCTTGGCAGAAAGGCAAAAATGTGAGTGTGCAAAATATTGCCCATTAAGCTTCTAATTTTAAAAAATCTGTTCAATTTTTGTCAATCAAATTTATTTAATTTACATATTTTTAAATCTGTACTTGAGAAGGAGGTGTGGGGGACCTAGAAATTGTATTTTGAATTAAGTTTAAATATGAAGGTTTTATTTTATCAAACATGGTTAACATTTATTAATTCAGTGTATTCTTGTGAGTTATTCTATGACTTCATTCCAGCTATAAACCTCTTCAGAATTTTTTTTTAAGTTGGTATTCAGTAAGTTATTTTGGTAGTTTAATTTTGCTAACTATTCATACATACAAAGTGTATTAGCACGTACATGGTGCTAAAGTCTGCATCCCGTTTATATAGAGAAACATGGAAGATGTAAACATTTTGGACTTCCTGTGAGATTTTCAGTAAATTGTGCTCATGCCAATTTATTTTCTATTCTAATAATAGAACTGGAAGGTACATTGAGAGGTCATCTAGTACAGTCCCCTGCACTCAAGGCAGGACTAAGTATTATCTAGACCATCCCTGACAGGTGTTTGTCCAACCTGCTCTTAAAAATCCCCAATGATGGAGATTCCACAACCTCCCTAGACAATTTATTCCAGTGCTTAACCACTCTTAACCACACCATTGGCGTGAACCAGTTTGCTCTTACTGTCAATCTCATTCAACTGGCTCCTTATGAGTTTCCTGTATTTTGTGATGTACCTATGTAGGTGAAAAAATGATGGCATCTATGTAGCTTAAAAATTGCCATCAAGCTGGAAAACTACAGATTCTGAATATGCGTTTGTTCCATGCCCTGTTGCATCAGATATCAAGGAATTGGGAAAATCTGAATTTCAGTTCAGCAAAGAGAGCTCCTCTTTCCCACTTCCACAACCAAGAAACCCCAGATTATATTGTGAAATTTCAAAACTGTCAGTTAAGTCGCATTCTTGTGACATTGCAGTGTTTTCTCCTGGAATGAAGTGACCAAGTGCAGTAGCCCTAATTAGAACATAGTTGTCAGTTAGCTTTAACATGCAAAAATAATCCTTTTCCACACCCTTCTTCAGTTTGCTTTAAGGTTTTTGACGTTGATCGGGATGGAGTTTTGTCTCGCACTGAACTTAAAGAAATGGTAGTTGCACTTTTAGAGGTCTGGAAAGACAACCGTACTGATAAGATACCTGTAAGTCACGTTTTAAGTCAACTGCTATTGTTTTCTGTAGTGGCCTTTGAAAAATAGGAATCAATTTTAGATTTCAGAGTATGAATGTTATCTGGAGACAGATGTCACTAAAACATCCTCTCGAAATGTCTGAATTGAGGAAAGGGATGTATGCAATTGACCTTGTGTAATTTACTCCATACTGATTCTAACAAAAGTAAAATTACTCTCTGCAATTTCTGCTGCTGCTTATGGTACAAAGAGCTATTTAGGTATAAAAATATGGCTGACGTGAAGACACCAAATTTTAAACTACCCAGATACTTAGTAAAAATCACTGAAAGTTAAATGTTTACTCTTTTCATCCTCTTGACATGGATAGCTCTGGAATAACATACTGTATAGGCCCTAAACACTGTATTTTCTAATCTGTTTGTCAAGGAATTGGGCATGAATTTGTCTGAAATCGTAGAAGACATTTTGAATGCACATGATACCACAAAGGTGAGAACTTGCTGAACTTCCCTTTACGTTTTTAATAGATAGTTAACTTGAAGAGTCAGTCATCAGATTTTCCAACTGTATTTTCACGCACATGGGAACGATTCTGGTTGAATTCTAAAGGGTAGGAGCTGATTAGCTGTAATAAAAATGAAAATACTTGGCAAGTAGGTAATACTCAAATATTTCAGCTTATTTAAAATTAATACAAGGTAAAGTAAACTTACCATGTTTGGCTTCAATGCAGAGATCTGTCAGTAGTGGGTTCTCTACCAAGCAAATGTCAATTTTTCATTGCAACTTTTCAGGTACATCTATTAGAAAATGACTATGTACTTACATTTTACAAACTGACACATGAATCAGAATGTAACTTTAACAGAATTATCACCCTCTTATTAATAATTATGTTTCTATACTGTTAAAACAAAGTTTGCCGAAAGCATTGAAATGGTTACTCTTCTTATAAGAGTAACGACAAGCAAAATGGCTGTCCACCAAGGAAGGAAAACTAGATTAGTAATTGGTTCATGCTTCAAGAAGGAAGGTGGTTATGCTAAAATTAGATGTGCGTATATTTGATTGACATGTCTCATTTTCTGCATCTACGTTTCTGCTTCAGAGCAAATTTTCCAAAGTGCTACTCCAACGAATTTCAACTGAAGTAGGTGGTGGTGGTGGGGGATCTCGGTGTAAAACTTAACACTTGTGAAAATCAGGTCCAAATGTATATAATCAGCTGAAATTAATCATCCTATGCCATTACTAGAATTTATGTGAGTAGTACTGCTTTAATAAACCTAAATATTTGTGTGTGTGTGTGTGTGTGTGTGTGTGTGTGTGTGTGTGTGTGTGTGTGTGTGTGTGTGTGTGTGTGTGTGTGTGTGTGTGTGTGTGTGTGTGTGTAAATGGGCTTATACACCTTGTGGTGTTTTGTTGTTAAAAACCAACAAGTCATAGATAAAAAACAAATGCATAATAAACTTCCTGTGTGTTCAGTGTGTCAGCGTGTATCTCATACTCTGCAGCAGATAGGAAGATGAACAGTTTTATCTTTCAGGTGATCAGTAATGCTATATAATGGTATATATGCCACCTTGAAATGCATAAGATTTTGCCTTCAGTTGTTGAGATATATTACATTCAGATCAAATTTCTTCTATAATATTTTCATATATAATGAAGTACATATACTGTAGTATTGTTTCTATCACAGCCAAGGCAGGAATCCATTAAACATACTCTAACGGCAGTTGTCGTGACTTTTCTTGATTTATACAGAAGCTCTTCAGTCTTTTAATAATAAAAATAACATGTAGCTCATATATAAAACTTTTAGGCATTTTTATATTCATACTAGATAAATGTATTTGAGAAATGCACTTTTTAATCTTATTGGTTCAGGATGATCCCACCTCCTCCAATATATGACTTTGGTTCCACAATTTAATCCATTGTCTTAAAACCTTAAGTGGGGAAGTTCATGGGAACTACAAGTTACTTCTGAAAAGTTATCAAGGATATCTAGAAAGGCTTATTACCTTGAACAATTGTATATCATACCTACCTGTGTTCCAATGAAGTTGCTGGCCCATCTTCTGGTAGAAAGATCCTTCCATTGTCTTAGTAGGAAAGGTAGCCTCTGAGATGCTCTTTCCTTCATCCAGTCAGGTTTTTATAGTTTGCTCCACAGTTAGGGTAGCCTGTAGCTAAGCATGTTGACGCCCCATTCCCAAAGTGTTAAGTAAAAGGGAAAAGACCCTACCTTCTCAACAAAGATTATATGTAAAATGATGGACCCTCCCAATAGATTATGAAAGTAGTGCTGGAAAAGGCAGCTGATGCAGTAATTAGGTGAGTTATTGAACTCCTATGCACATTATCGTGTTTTGCCTTTGGACTGTGAACAAAGTAGGTGTAACCAGAGATTTAGTCACTACCAGTACTGACTAAGTGTTTATGCAGTTGCATGCCAGTGTGAAAATATCAAATTGAGCCTTTTATCAGGCAATTAAAAAAATTAGAACGTTTAATAGATCTGGGCAATGTCAGACTACACCACTTTATCATTTCTTGTTTATATTTATCATCTAGATTCTTGTTGATCTCTTGACCTGGGTGTATTTTATATTCACCTATGGCCAGCAGTGCTTTGTGCTGTTGCCAAATAGTTAAAATATAGTTTGTGTAGCAGACATTTGCAAAGCTGTATTACATCTTGACCCTTGCTTGAAGTATTTTGACATAAAAAGGAAGCTTTATTAATGTTACTGACGGTAAAGACTTTGAGGGGGGGGGAAACAAAGAACTGTGTAGCATTACAAAATGGCAGTATGGTTTTTAAATGTAGCACTTAGATTCAGTGATGGGGTAGTCTGCCATCAAGGGCTGTAACTCTTACTGGTCAGCCCACCCTACAACCTGGCATAGCCGTTTGAGGGTTTGAAAAGTCCAGTAGGAAGATATAGAGAGACCTATGGGGGACAGGCATAGGGTGGAAGCAGCCCCAGGAATGAATACTGTAGTGCTTGAAGAGGGAATCTTGTTGCTATACCTTTAAGAGCATGGGACCAGGAGCCTTGCAGATTGGGCGGGCTCCCCTCTCACCCAACCATTTGTGAAGGAGATAGGGGAAGGGGAACAGTATAAAGGTGTGTCTGCTCCCTCACTGCAGGGCAGACACTGTTGAACCCTCCAGAGTGGAAAGCTAACCGGAAAGGATGTTCAGCTGAAGGGAATTGGTAAAAGCCTTGCAGCTAACTTAAGACGCAAGCCTAGCTCCAGGAAGGTCTGGAGGGGGAACTCTGGCTTGAAGGAGGCTAAAACTAATTAACCTAAGGCCTGAGGCATAACTGTAGTTGCAGAGAGAGGGCTAACAGGGGGGGTGGGGGAAGTCCTGCTTGAAGGAGGTTATGACGGACTAACCTGAGCCAAAAAGGCTCCAGAGACAGAGCTGAGGGAGGACTCCTGTTTGGAGGAGGAGGAGGAGATACAGCTTGTGACTGTAGGGAACATAACTCCCAGCCCTAGAGAGAGGGGATGAAGGGAGGGACTCCTGTTTAAAGGAGGGATAAAACAGACTACCCTAAGGTGAGAACCAGCCCAGCTTCAGGAAGATGGCCGAGGGGGGGAGAGCTCCTGCTCGGAGGAGGAGGACTGACTAGTCCCAGGCAAAAGATAGAGGAGTTGTTGATCATAGCCCAACTAAGAGAACCCCTGCAACATTGCACCTGGACGCTAGGAAGTGCTCTGAAGGTGAGACATGATTCTAGAGCCCCAGTCAGCCTGACTGTCAAGAAGGAATTGCATTATTTTCTCCTTTAAAATGTTTATGAAATCGCAGAATTTTCCTAATGTCTGATTATTTTGCCGTGTAAAGATCTTTATTTTGAATTAAAGATTTGTTATTAGGATCAGTTTAACATAGAACTCAACATATCAAGTTGGACATACATTGACTTAAAACGAGCAGTGCTTTTTGTAAACTCCTAGGAACTACTTTCATACCATCAGCTTTTTAAAGTGCAGATTATAAATTAAGATGACAAGAACATTATTGAAAAAAATCTGCTTTAGAATCTTACAGCAATTAGACCCCTAAACCTGCAGTTGACTTCGATACGAATGCTGGGGCATTTCTGTGGAGCATTCACAGAAACATAGACTCGGTGTGGCTTTGTATCTTACAAAATCGCTATCCTGACCATTCATCTGGATTCTTCAATGCAGTTTTGGTCACGGCTTGAGAAAGCGTGTTTATGATGGATAAATTTACAGGATTATGTTGCAGGAACAAAGATTGGTACCTTTGCATGATTCATTCTGTGTAGGTTCAGTGCTTTGTAGTTCTTTTGGGACATTCATGTGCTTTGATAAACTAAAAGTGGTATCTGGACTTAATTTCATTATCGTTGTCTCAGATGAAGTTTTATAGCAGTAATGATGTATGCTAATCCTTTCCCAGACACTTACTTTTCATGTTCTGTATGATGGGTTAATGTACAGTTTACATAGAAATGAGGTAAAATTGATAATGCTCATTATTTCCCTTCCCCTCTTTTTAACTTAGCTTGGACACCTCACTCTGGAAGACTATCAGATCTGGAGTGTGAAGAGTGCTCTTGCCAATGAATTTTTAAATCTACTTTTTCAGGTACATTTAGTGCAAATTTAAACCTTAACCATATGGTAATTAACTCATCAGCTTTTCTTTTTGCAGTCACAAAGTGCAGCATCAGCATTTGTGTCAACTCATGTACAGTTTTGTCTATTTGAATAAAGTGTGGTTTTTGTACAAGTGCATTACCTTGACTGAATGATGTGTGAGATGCCTGAAGAACAAGCTGTTAAAAATGGAGTATACGGTACATAAAATGGAAAGAAATGTAAAGTGTAACAGTAGTTACATTCCCCATTAGAAATGGTGGTGTTCCAAATCTTCCCTAAGAAAGTGATACAGGAAATAAGAGAGGCTGCCCCTGCAGCTTACAATCTTTTTTTTTTTTTTTTTTTGCCATGTTCTGTAGACAGTATCTAAATAGCCTTTTATTGATGTATAGATATTAATAGTGCGCAGAGAGATATCACAGCACATCACATCCCTTTCACAGTGCAGGTAAACGTGGAATTCAGAAGCTTGGGATCAAATGTGTATTGAATTTTTAAAATCCAATTCAGACCCAATTTCAAAAACTTAGCACAGCTACCGTTCAAGGTTGGCTCATCTTGTGTAAAATGTAAACCTCAAAGATTGTTTTCATCTTTGTCGTTTATTCCCTGCCTGTTTTCCATAGAACTTTTTGTCCTCAGAGGTGGATAAAGAAGTTATCTGCTCTAATGAAGCTCTGAGGAATTTAGCTCCCTAATTTAGCTCCCTGTAAGGCCCCACATAGCTGCCATTCTTCCAGCTGAAAAAAACTAGTATGGGGCTCCGTTCTGAGTTTCAGTGTAGTTCGTTAATCAGCTACACGGTCAGAATTGAACAGAGGCATGTTCCTTTCCAAAGGGGCTGAGTGTGTGGAGGCAGTTATCGTGGGTGCAGCAAAGAAAAAGATAAGATTTCAGATTCCTCCCAAGCCCTAGGCTACTGAGCCAGCCCTTTCTTCAAGATCTCTTATGTATATATTCATTCCAAAGCAACTTTAAATTTTATTGTGATGATACGTCTGCCAAAATTTGGGTGGGGGTGGAAGTGTTGCAATCTCCATTTTTGGAAGCCATCAAATGTATTCATTGGTAAAAAGAATTAAATCTAGGAAGATTGTTTTCTAAATAAATGTTGTAGAATTAGCTATGGTACATTTTAGCTCTTTCTTGCATTGTAATCTCCTCAGGATCAGATGTCTTTATTTTTATGGCCTGAATAGCACTAACACGCTATCAATGCTGAACTAATAACTAATACATATATGTGTATATCAGAGCTAATCTAAGTGTTCTCCAGTGATGCGTTAGTTGTATTTGTTCTTCAGTAAGTGTGTAGAGCTCTCATTCTCGTAATGATATTTTTAGTTTAGTTTTCGTGCCTCCTCATGTTCTTTTCAGGAATCCGCTATAAGTAGGACCCCCAAGCTCTTACTAGTTAAGCAGCAATCTCCAGCCCAGCATGCTCACTGCACAAGACATTAGACAGGGGACGAGGACACTAATTCTGCCACTGATGGATTTGTGCAGTCACTTAACTTCTCTGTGCCTCAGTTTCCCATCTGTAAAATGGTCATAATGCTTATCAGCCTTAGTGAAGACCTTGGGCTGTACATATGAAAAGTGCTATGAAAGTGCAAAGTATTTGTTATTTATTTAGTCTTCATTACTTTAAATTAAGCCTTTCAACAAATTGGTTTGATAACAGCAGAGGTGGCTTATTTTGAAGAAGTTGATGCTAGTACACTATAGCATTAGTTTAAAAAAAAAACAACTTACATCAGAGCCAGCTGTGTTATGGTTGTTGGGAAATCTGTCACTTCCCAGCAGCTAATGACCTTTCTTTTGTTCAGATTATTAGAATACCAGCTCTCACACTGTAATATCAATTTAAATCAGTTGCTCCACCAATCATTAGACATCTCCAGCTGAGATTCAAATTGATAGCTTCAGAAGACACATGAAAAGAGACTATAAAACATGTAATGAGGAGCAACCAATCTGGAAACTGGCTCAAAGACCGAACAGTTTATCGGGGAGGACTCACCCCGCCCCCCCACTCTGGGGAAAGTAGGACTCAGGTGGTCTCTTTCCCCATGTGGTATTGGGGAGCAACTGCAGAGAGGTTCCAACTTATAGGAGCAGGTGCAGAAGTTGCCAAATCAGGGACTGCTGCACTGGGAGGAAAAGGGGTAAAATGGGGTCCAGCTATAGCCATCCCTCCCCCAGCACACCCATGGATGCAGAGGGAATCCTCCACTCTGAGGAAACTAACACCCAGGTCCTTTCCCGGGCCAGGTGGCCTGCGGGGAGGCTGAACTGCAGAGGGGATCTTTTTCCTCTGTCCTGTCCCTGCACTCCACTTCCCTTCAATGCCCTCTCTCCTTTCACTATTCTTTCCACTTTAGCTTATTCCTACTAAACAAATCCACCTCACAAATAATAATAGTGGAACTAACGTGACGTTTCAAGTTGTTCATTCTGCTGTGGGTTTACCACTTTTCCCCATCCTGTCTCTTGTCCGCTTTAGACTGTAAACTCTTTGGGGCAGGGATTGTCTTTTACTGTGTGTAGCCAGTGCCAAGCATTGGGCTCCATTCTTGGTTAATTCTTAGGTATTGTAATAAACATGATTATTAATAATCAACATTAATTTTATGTGAAATCCATTATTAATAGACATATGAATTTTGATAATACTATATTGGTATCGAAACTGAGTTACTTTCTCTCTGATTCTTTTCTCTTTCCTGCCTCATAACATGGTGGCCAGGATTTTTCTGTTGAGCAACCCAAATAGCAGGTGTTAAAACTCTGCTGTAAGATGCTATGTTTGTAACCAGTGCAACTAGCTTACTCTACGGAAGATAATCAGGGAGGTGGGATTGATTCATCGATGGAAGGGAGCTCTAGGAATATCGGTATTTCTACAGGAAAACCTTAGATAGAAAGCTTAGGCCAGGGGTCTCAAACTCAAATTACCACGAGGGCCGCATGAGGACTAGTGCATTGGCCCGAGGGCTGCATCACTGACCCTGCCCCCTCGCTGCCCCCAGCCCCGCCCCCACTCCACCCCTTCCATTAGGCCCCGCCCCTTCTCTGCCTCCTCCCCTGGGTGCATGGCTTCCCACTCCTCCCCCCTCCCTCCCAGAAACTGCGAAGCTCTTCCCTGCGGCCGGCCAGGCTCCCTGTGCCCCCCCATTTTTATTTTTATTTTAAAACCCCCTGGCAGTTCCCGCCGCCAGAACAGTTGTCTTGCGGCAGGAACTGCCTGGGGGTAAAAAAAATTTTTTTTTAATGGGGGGGCGCGGGGAGCCCGGCGGGCTGCAGGGAAGAGCTCCGCGGGCCGCGTGTTTGAGACCCCTGGCTTAGGCTGAGGCTTACATTTTTGTTGTTGTCAACTAAGACATATACTAGTTAGGGGGTAAACTGCAAATAGTGTGAACTTCCTTTGGAGCAGGGTGGCCGCCCCTTTCTTATTTTATAGGAGAGGCAGCATAGTCTAAAGCCCTAACCAGTCAGTGGGCTGGGAATTGGAGGCATGGATTCTAATTCTGGCTCTGTCACTGAATGGCCTTGGGCAAGTCCTCAGGTTCCTCATATGCAAAATAGAGATAATGATATTTGCTCTCCTTTCTAAAGCACTTTCAGATCAGCAGAGGAAAAGACCTATAAAAGTGCGAGGCTAAATATTGTATTACCCAGCTGTCGTCTTTTCCTTTGTCAGGAGTTGGGTCGGATTCTTTTATTAAAATTGGTTACAGTTTAGGGGTGAATGTTATAGCTGAGGACTGGAACCTCAGTGTTTTTCCTTGTGTAGAGCAAGGTCAGGAGAGAGAATTTTCAAAAAAAAATTTTAGTTAACCCTTCCTTTTTCTCCCTTGGGCATCCAAGTTGGAGCTTACCTTCGGCTAAATAGTTTAAACAGGATCATGTGAGTTTGGAGGTTGAATACATGACTTTTAGTAACTTGCTTGGCTAAAACCACATAAAAAAATACATTTGGCTCTGAATCTTATGTTCATTTGAAATCATCTATCACCATCCGAATGCTGTTTCTGAAAGATGTCTGTGTGGAAAATGCCCTTATTACTTCTTACCTATTGTCTCATTGACAGTCTTGCATCTTCATGGTAATGTTTGCCTCCCTTTCTCTCTCTGTAGGTGTGCCATATAGTTTTGGGTTTAAGACCTGCTACCCCAGAAGAGGAAGGACAAATTATTAGGTATGCATTTTATTGAAAAAATTGTTCTTATAGGTTTCTACGTTAACCACCATTTTAGTACTTGGCTTTTTTTTTTCTTTAACTGCCATGTTTCAAGTAATGTCTTTGATTGTTTTGTTTTCTTAATTCTTGTATGTAGGGGTTGGTTAGAACGGGAAAGCAGATATGGTCTCCAGCCAGGGCACAACTGGTTTCTCATCGCAATGCAGTGGTGGCGTCAATGGAAAGAATATGTCAAATATGTAAGTTTGGCAGTAGTTCATGTTAACACAGTGAGATTTCAACATTTTGATGTTCCATTTGTGCATGTGTTGATAAAACAGGAAAGGAAGAGCAAATGATTGCTTAATCAATTAACCAATGAGTAAATAAAAAAGAATGCTAGAAACTAAATATCCCTCATCCATTAGAGGAAACAAATTGATTTCGAGAATCGCTGTTGCATATTCAACTTTTCACTCAGATCCCATCAACCTGTCATACTTATTCTGCATTTTCTTTCCCATCATTGCTGCTTTTTAAGATAGTTGTCCAATAAGAGTTCTCTTGCCAATACACAGCCTCCTTATTCTGTCTGATTTATTTGGTGCCATCACAATCCAGTTGGCTTTTAACATAACTAATTATAATAATGGATGTGATTTTTTTTTTTGTTACAAATAATGCATTGTGCCTTTTCTGAATGAATTGAGGGGGAGTTTGATTATGATTTTATTCATATACAAATATCGTAAGTAGCAATGATGGAAAAGAAGAAGTAGCCAAAATACATGGGTTTTTTTTTTTAAAAAAAGGTACGTTACCAAAACCTCATGAAAGTGAATTGAAGTGAGGCTATGTTCCTTGAAGACTTTACTATAAAAGCATATAAATGAGAACATCTTTGCCAGCTTGATACACACGTGAGGGGGTGGGGTGGGGAAGGGCGGGAATCTACTTAAGACTTGTTTGAGACCGGAATAAAAATAATTAGCAATTCACTCAACCACAAATGGCGAAAACTAAGTGAAATAAGTTGCTCTTCAGAAGAGGAGGCATATTAATAGAAGAGGATGTCATATAAATAAAAATGTGACTTGCTTTATAAATGCAAAGATAGCCCAAAGATTAGAAAGTATGCACTGTTAATTAATGATTTAATTACAGTTGTTGTTCATACATGACGAATTGGACAAATGTTGACTTAATGGACATTTTGGCTTGCTTGACACGCTGAGTAATTTGAGCCTTGCTATAGTGTGATTTATTTAAAGGCATATAGGATTTCATACCTAATACCTTGCTTAATTCCAGCACTTGTGAGATTCTCTATACAACATAGTGGCTTACAGGCATCTGTACTCCTCTGCCATGTAAAGAAAATATTAAAGAACTACACAGGACTCTACAGATACATACAGGAGGATTATGTCATGGGCACCATTATTCAGTTGAACATACTACTTTTTTATGCTCATTTGACTTTATTCGATGATGTTGCTGTAAAACAAGCCAAGAATTTGCAAGTAAATCTTGTCCAGATGCAACTTTAAGTGGGTCTCCTCTTTTTTTCTCTCTTGTTGCAGTAGTGTCCATTGCATAAACTTTCTTTTTGTTGAGGATGTAAGGACATTCCATGGCCCTCTTAAGCTCTGATTATTTCCCATTTTTTCTTCGGCTTTCTAACCTCTGAGATTTCCTCTTGTGGCTATTATTGTTCTAAACTTGATGGGACTCTTTTTTCAAATCTTGTCAATCCCTTTTTCTTAAGTGGTTGCTTTTGGATGGCATGAGGTCTCCCCTTCACCTTGTCCCAAGGATGAGCCAGATTGCCTTTTCAGTGCTGTTTCTCCAAAGAGCAAGACAAGGAATCCAACCTTCATGTCATCCTGCACTGAAAAGTTGTATAGCTGAGCTACCAGGCATGACCGTTCTATTTAGCTAACTAACACAAGGTCTTTTCCTAGTGCTTGGTGTTGAAACTTTTAGTGAAGCAGCATTTTGTAATGTCCATAGTTTTAGTTTTAGCCCAACTCTAATGCAGACAAGTAAGGAATTAAGTTAAATTTTCCTGTGTATTTTCTTTAGTTGTCTACGTTAGTAGGAGTGCATTTTGTAGCTGGGGCTGAGGCGTAGTGAACTTAATATTTTGAAACTGTTACCGAAAATTAAAATTAAGTCCATATTTTTTTTTCTGTAAACGATTGCTTTTTACCACAGAGTAGGGAAGTTGTACTAAAGGAAAATTTAACATACATTTAAACAACTCCATTTGCAACCTTTCCAGAAATCTAATTGAAATGCAAAGTGATTTGTATTGAACAAGTATCAGTCAAAATCTACAGTTAAATTAGTGTAGGCTCAAAGTGCATCAATTATAGAGCCATAAAACTATGAGCTTGTCCTAGTTTTCCATGGCTGCTAATTGAAACACTCTGCCATAGTAATCTACTTTTTTTCCTATCCAAATTTCTCCATTATGGTCTCAAAATAGTTCTAATTTGTTCCTTCACTGGTCGCTTTTTCCCAGCCTCTTGTGATATTAAAATAAATTTATTAAAATCTGAACTGAGCCTTCAAAATGGAAAACATCTAAAGACAGGAGTGGTTAGGAAGCTCACCTGAGATGGGGACGAGCTTGGATTCAAACAGAGTAGGAACTTGAACCTCGGTTTCCCACATCCCAGATGAGTGTCCTAATCCCTGAGCTATGGTCTATTCTTGGCCGATCTCTCCTCTTTTATGGAAAACTTTGAAGTGTTTATGTTGTGTCCCAGTATGGAAAGGAAAATGCATTCATCTCGAAAATGTTGACTGGAAAAGAAAACCATTTCCTGCCCAGCTGTAGGTGTGAGGAAAGTATGCACAACTCATGCCATGCCTGCTCAGCCCAATGGACTTAGCTGTTCACTTTCAGAAGCCCTACATTTATTCACAGACTTAATTGAAGTTAACTTTTCGTTGCTGTTCAGAGCTTTTAACAATCCAAGCCTCCCAACCCCTCCAGTAGAGACGACTTCTACAACCAATTATCAATTAGATGATCTTAAACTGTTTATAGCAGATAACTGTAGCTGCTTAAAAACATGCCATTTCCAGGTTCTTTGACAGAACAAAGCAGTCTTATCTGTTTTATAGTTGTCTGTAATATGCATCAATGTATACAAATACTTATTCCGGTGATTTGGATGGAGAATAGCTCTGTTATCCTCATGCTGTAGATGGGAAAATATCTTTTTATAGAACCCTGTTGTGATAGAGCCTTTTTTATAGAACATTTTAGTGATTCTAAATTTAAATTTCCAGTTTCATGTTGACCAATAGTTCACCTTTCTCTTTCTCTAACAATTATAGGATGCTAACCCTGTTGTGATAGAGCCTTCATCTGTCTTGAGTGGAGGTAAGAGTTCACTCGTAGCTGCTGCAATGCATACATCAGAACAGGGAGAAGACAAAACAGGAGGTCTAAATTACTTCTCTGTCACAGAAGAAAGTTTTTCAGATAATATTTCTACTGCATCAGAAGCCTCAGAGACTACTAGCAGCAGTAAGCATAAAATCTTGTTCCCATAGAGGTTTAATCTAGGATGGGTCTCGAGGGATCTGAATATTACATGGGTTCCTCCAGACTAAAAGGTAGCAAGATTGAAGTTAAAAAAATGAGCTGCATATAGACTGTTGGTGTAATAGTGCATTTGAGTCTATTTGGCAGGTAAAAGAGGACAGAATTACTTAAATAACACATTTCTCCCTATATGCTATTAATTCTTCTCAACATCGTTTTCATCATCATCCCATCATTGTAATTTTCCAAAATAATTTTTTCTGTTCCCCATAAAGTTCTGTCTGTCATTACGCAATGATCTGCCCTCAGATCACTTTCCCTGTGAAGGGGAAAGGAGCAGAAAAAGACTGAGGCATTAAAAATATAGGACAATATATGTCTTAATTTTAGGTTCTGTAGGAACTTAAATAATTTAAGTTACAAAAATTCCTGTAGCGATATCATAACAATACGCCTCCCAGCTAAAGTAAAAATCTCCAGAGTTAGGATAAGCCTTTGTCTAGCTTGAACAAAAATTTTTTTAGGCTAGTGTGTGACCCTGTGCCAGCTCCCAAGCCGAACTTACTCTTTAAAAGCCCGGGCAAGCTGTATACCTTAACTCCAGCCAACCAATCACTCAGTCAAAGTGATGCTCCACCCTTGCTTTTTTAGGGGCCATCTCAGAGTAACATATTGTCCTCTCTTTTCTCCCCACTTTAGTGTTACCAATCCAGCTGCAGAAAAAATTCTCCCATCTTGTTGGTAGCAAAATCTTGACAGAATTTGAGACAGATTTTCTTTCTTGAAAGCGAACTGAATTTTATTTGGTATTCAAGAGTAGGATGGTTACATGTACTGTATTCTCTGGACCAGAACAAGCTGTCTTTGTTCCTCATGCTGGAGCCACCCACAGCTGTATGTTTCACAGTTAATAAAGCCAACTGCTTGCTTGTGATTGGGAGCCCAGAAGCCAGGCCTCCATTATTTCCGTATTGCATTATTCAGCTAACAGGTCGGGGTGACCAACCTGAGCCGGAGAAGGAGCCAGAATTTACCAATGTACATTGTCAAAGAGCCACAGTTAATACGTCAGCAGCCCCCCATCAGCTTCCCCGCTCCCAGCACCTCCCACCCACCGGCAGCCCTGCTGATCAGCGCCTCCCCCTCCCTCCCTACATCTCCCGATCAGCTGTTTCTTGGCGTGCAGGAGGCTCTGGGAGGGAGGCGTGAGGACACGGCAGGCTCAGGGGAGGTGTTGGGAAGGGGTGGAGTGGAGGCAGGGCCTGTGGCAGAGTCAGGATTTGAGCAGTGAGCAAATCTCCCCCCCCCCCCCCCCCCCCCGGCACATTGGAAAGTTGGCGCCTGTAGCTCCAGCCCCAGAGTCAGCGCCTATACAAGGAGCCACATATTAACTGCTGAAGAGCCACATGTGGCTCCAGAGCCACAGGTTGGCCACTCCTGCAATAGGTGGTACAGGCAGTTGCCTTGTCCAGGGCCAAGAATATAACCTCATTACTGTGCATGTCTCTGTCCCCGTTACTCTTTATGCACAGGGATAAAGTGTGAAACATAGATATCAGTTACCATACACACAGCTAGGTAACAGCATACCTGAACTGCCAGATACAGATGCATGTTTTGTGCTCGGTTATCTGGATCCATTTATATACCTTTGGTGCAATTCAAGTACTATTTGGGGGAAACTTAACACAAGTTTATCCTTATTTTCTAATTGATGTGCTCATGTTTATGGGATGTAACTTAAACTAAAATTGAGACACATTCCTCATTTCTTCCACAGGTTTTCTTTACTCTAGCACTCCAGCCGCCGATATGTGTTTTGTTAGGCAGCATAACACTTCGGACAATAATAATCAGTGTTTGCTTGGATCCAGTGGAAATATATTGCTACAACTTAATCCACAAAGACCAGGAGCTATTGATAACCAACCACTAGTAACACAAGAACCAGTGAAGGTGAGTGTGACTGATCTATGGAAATTCAGGAAAATGTTTATAAATCTTTATCCTAATTTTCTAGCCGTAAAAACTTAATTTATTATTTAAATAATTACGCAACAGGACAAAACTAGCACTCAATTATCATTTAATTTCTAGTTTAATATTGCTTGGCACAATTTTGTTGGCCACAAAACAAAAATGTTAGTATTGTCTACCATTTGCAGTGTTAAAATCAGTGTTCTGACTTTTACTACAGAAATTATTTTGCTTTTTATTTAAAGGGCCACTGTGAAGTAGTTTCCAGGAGGGAAAAGGTGCAACTGTGTTTAAGTGGCTTTCCAAAATATAGTAAAACAGGTGGAAATGTTATCATGAAAATAACATTTTAAAAATTATACTGAAAACACTTTTGTATTTAACCATGTCCTTGCAGCGTGATCAACCCAAACGTAACGCTGTTGTACTTGTGCACGTGAACCAGAAAGTAAAGTTGAGTATAAATTGAAAATTAAACTGACCGGTCTAGTTTCACTGTTCAAGTTGAGTGAAATGCAAACAGTTAACAGTATAAATGTTGAAATATAAATATTAATAACCTGATGGTAGTATTAAGAATTTTATCTCATCTCTTTTAGAGAAGTATTTAATAGTAAAAAAAAATTAAACATAATTGTTACATTAAATATTTTCTTCCAGTATGAAAGACAGCTGGTAATTGCCACTTGCGAGTATATTTAAATAATTAAAACATGTTCTAGTACTCATGAGCTGAAATCTTTGCAGCTGTGGGCTATTTTCTCCGTTTAAGACCTGTCACCACTCTTTTTTGTTTAAAGGCTGCATCATTAACACTGGAAGGTGGACGATTAAAACGATCTCCACATCTGATTGAAGGGAGGGATTATAAAATGGTACCAGAACCAGTATGGAGAGCCCTTTACCACTGGTATGGGGCAAACCTGGCATTACCTAGACCAGTAAGTAATGAATATAGCCACTGTTTATTTGGGACTGACTCTGTAGTCGTGTATGCTAACAATCCTTTCTGTGCCTAAACATCCACTTAGTGATCTACCCCTCTGGGGCAAGTCTCTCAATGTTAATTGGTTAAAGAAAGGTTTCGGAGTTAATCTGAAGTGTTATTCCCTCTTGATTTTCTGTGCATTTCAACCTTGCTTCCGTCAGCCAATCTATGGCTATAATTATCTTTCCATAAGTTATTTCAAGGGGATGTGAAATGGGAGACGGGTGTAAGCTGTTCTCACTCCAGAGGCTCCACCTACCTTCTCTATAGTGATCCATGTTGTCTACAGCTAGGTCTCCTGGGGATGTTTTTATATTGCTGCAGCACCCAAAAAATCCTAATTGGAGTTAGGAGACCCTACTGTGCTAGGCACTGTAAAATGCATGGGAACACATGGCCCCTGCCTTGAAGAGTTTGTAATCCTTGTTATCCAGCTGATGCAATCACGCTGTTCTTGTCAACAGCGACACAGCAAATATATGTCATACTCCTGATTTTTTTTTGTTCCCATGAATGTTCACAGTATTGTGCAACATGAAAATCTGAATGTCGGGTTTTATATGAAATCTAATTTAAAACAAACCACCTATTTTTTAGATAGCATCTGCCCCAAAGAGCTACTTGTGTGTGTGTGTGTGTGTGTGTGTGTGTGTGTGTGTGTGTGTGTGTGTGTGATTCTGAATCCTCACTTGAGCCATTAGATGCTGGTGCAATATAAATAATGCTTCGTATTTTGAACAAATCCTGTACCCCATGTTCACTATCAGCTCTTATATTTCTTTTGTGCCATGTTAACTGCTAACATTGTAGAAGTTGCTTTGTTCCATTAATGTTTGTTCTTACAGAACAATAATTGCCTATTTCTTTTAAATTAACAACCACTAAACATTTTACTTGTCCTAATTCTCCCTCTTCCTAATGTACAACCCCAATCATTCTTCCATCAAGCGTGATAGCAT
Organism: Macrochelys suwanniensis; assembly: GCA_033296515.1. NCBI lineage: Eukaryota > Metazoa > Chordata > Testudines > Chelydridae > Macrochelys > Macrochelys suwanniensis. The sequence goes on along the minus strand of CM065791.1, from coordinate 17,976,322 downwards.
AGCCGTTTCTCAGCAAAGAGTGGACAGCGGCGGGCTGTAGTGAGCTTTCATATTACTTAGGCAGTTACCTTTACAAACGTACTATAGTATGATTATTAAGAAGCATTATACATAATTAAACCTCAGATATTCCTTCTCCAGATGAAAACAACAAAGTGTCTTTTTATGAATTGGTGTCGTGATGAATTCTTATTGCATATGTTCACTTACTAACTTGCAGTAAAAAGTTTGTTAGTAATGGGTCTCTTACTCAGCAAGGTGCTCCTGTATCTGTTTTTTAAATGTTTTCCAAATGTAATCTTAAACTGAGGAGAAAGTGAAAATGTGTTTGTAAATACCAGTGGCATTTACTATATTCAAACATGACAGTTTCTAAACAATTAAAAATTCTGCCTTGTATCTTAAGGTCACTTTTACTTTCAAATGTAGATAGGGACGTAGGACTGGAAGGGACCTCCTGGGTCCTCAAGTCCAGCCCCATGCTATCAAAAACTGCCTACTGTAGATAGAATTGAGTACAGTATAAGTGGATTATGTTGACATCTCTTGTTATCCTACTGAGTGACTTCTTAGCAATAGCTACACAGCCAGAGTATTTCTGAAACAAAAGTGAATAATGAGGATATTTACTGTTAGAGCTGCATTATGCAGTCTAACTATGGCATACATGAATTATTAATCTGAATGTATCAAAAACTGATTAAAGCAAGATCAAGAGAAATTAAGCAAGATTTATTAATTCAAAGGAATTTGAAACTTTCCTTACATTCTGTTGACGTTGCAGGTTCCTTACAGTGATCTTTAAGTCGCATCTAGTCAAACACATGGGCTATACTTCTGTAGATCAATTTAAGGGGAAGGGTTTCAAAGCAAAATGCTCAACTGTCAGTGAAACTAAAGCTAAAAGCATTGGAAAGGGCATTGTGTTGCTGTAGTTCTCTTTTACAGAAGACCTAAAATTGACCTCATGACCATGGAGTTAAAAGTTGTGCAAGAGCAGAGATGTGAACCTGTCTCCTGCCCAAATTCCATCATTCTGTGAAGTCCACATCTAAAAATCTGCCCTCCCACTTCTGTTGGATAAACTGTTTGTCACTACTGGTTCTGAATTCTCGTGTAAAATTGCTGTGCATTGCTTAACCAGTACTAGGTTTCGCCACAGAGATGGCTGTATTTCATGGGTGACATGAATCCTGTGCAGCCCTGGATCCTTAAAGTGGCACCTGTCCTTCAAGAAGTTTTCTTTTATAGGAACTCAGTATTGCTCACTCTGCTGGCCAGATAGAATCTTATAATTCAAGGACTGTTTGTGTATAGTGTACAATTGGTTTAGTAAACTTCATAGCGTTTGGGGGTCCATTTAGATGAAAGCAACTATGTACAATAATACTCAGTATTTTAAATGTTTTGTTTCTGACCAGATTTTTAAACTGTTTTCTTTCAGGATGTTTTTTTAAATACGCAGTCAGTGTTATGGCTGGTGAGAAGGGTTTGGTTGTAAGAGTTTATACAATTGTCTGATGATCTGGGATGGTAGCAGTTACTTTACAGTACAACCATACTGACTTCTATTGTCTTCCTTGCACATGATTTCTATGGAAACAAACATCTCTCGTAGTTTAGAAAAGGCCTCAGCATTTTACACACAACACAAACTAATATACTTGAGTATTTCACTGCAATGTTAGAAGAGACGTCTGTCACGGTTTCAGGGTAACTGCACGTGTACTCCCCCTCCGTGGTCGCTTGAGGACACCCCCTTAAAGGTTTCCAGCTCCCAGCCATCACCTCTCTTGTGCAGAGACCCTCATCTCACTTCCTCCTGTCCAAGTGTTCTTTAAGGCTGCACAGTTCCCTGTTTACGCTGTGATATCCCCCAGCACGCCAGACTTTCTAAAAGGCCAGCATATGTGGTTTGCTCTCTCCAGAAGCTGTGATCAGTGTATTTCTCGCAGTTGCAAGTTAACACACTGCTTCTAACCAAGCACATTTATTCTTAAGTTGAAAACATATTAAAACAATAAAAGAACCTACACACATGCTAAAGAGCTTTAGCAGAGATCACCCCCAATTCTAACCTCAGGCTCTGGTTGGTAACAGTTCTTCAAAACCCACAACTGGATTTTTCAAGTTCATAACTGTCTCAGATTCAGAACCAGAATCCAGGCTGGTCAGTTCAGATGTTTCTTTGTATTGCTTGGGCCTTTGATCTCATCTCTAGGAAACAGGTAATCAGCAGACAATGACCCATTTCTCAGGGAGTAGTTTCCAAAGGCTAGGTTTTTGCAGTAACCTCCCCAGAAATTCACTGAAGACATATTGTCCCAAAAGTCCATTCTTGTCTAGCACAGTTTCAGTGTGGTGCTTTGATCTCCCAGGCCTCATATCACATCTGCCCCCTACAGAGGTTCATTTTAGACTTCCTGAAGACTCTGAAATTTTATTTTAATGTCTTCACTAGGTGATCAAAAACAGCAAAACCGGCATTGCTGAGCTAGAGTTATTTCCTCGCTATCTGCTCTTTCTGAGACAGCAACCTGCCACTCGAACGCAGCAATCGAACATCTGGGTGAATATGGGTATGATGAGCCTGAGAATGTTTCCTCATCATTTGCCTAGAGGTAACTTAAGAATGCAGCAAGAACACGACTGCGCAGTTTCTAAAAAGCGAGACCTACGTCAATAAAAGCTTGCTGCCACTGTGCTTATACATCTTCTAATCGATTGTAAAGCAGAATGAGTGATTGGTAAAACTTTAAAGAGCTTTTATCAAGATCTTGCACAAAGAAGAGAGACTTAAGGGCATTTTCAGTTTTTTTAAGTGAGTTCACTTGTGTAGTAGTTAAACACATTTCAGATTGGTGATGTGAGCGTGAGAAAATGAGCACTGCTTAAAACAAACAGCTGGGGAAGGCCATTTTATTTTCCTCGTCTGCAGTCTGTGTAGTTATAGAATATTTATATCTGAATTTATTTTAGGTAGTCCCCTAACATACAATACTACATTGTAATAAATCAGCTGTGTTCATCCAGCTGCTGGTTTACACTTCACAGTGGACTAAGACTGGTTTGAGTTAACCAGGTAATTCGGCTCTAACACACACATTTAACACTTGATAAGAAGTGATTGGGCAAGTAAAATGTGAAGTCTTCTACTTGAAACAATTTGCAAACAAAGGCTACGTTTGTGCAAGAGGATGAAAATACATACAGGTGAGATTAGTGGAAAATCTAGATTTCAGCTAACACCCCATAATTGCAATCTCTGTTCTCATTTTAAGATTACTCTGGTCCTGGACCCTAAGTGTGTAGCCTTTAGTTTCATAATATTTTACAGACAGGTTGAGAAGGCATTATAGAGGTCTGATTTTCAGTTATCGGGTTTGTATGCGCAATTGAATAACTAGCTCCTACAATTTGTGTCCGAGCAAATCTCCAGTGTTGGCATGCCGTGTGGCAGGAAATGCACAAATTGAGATTTACATGCACATGTATTAGTGTATGTACAGATGCCAGCAAAACTGATCATTGGAAATCAGAACCTGGAAGGACATTGACCTTTTAGTCAGTGTTTATTTAAAACTCATGCAGGTGCTCGATTTTTCACTGCTTTGACAAATTCTGTAAAATATGGCAATATTACAATCCCCGAATTATTGTATAATTAGTGGCTGCCTGCTTGATCAAGTTGCGCTATAGAAACCGCCTAGTACCCAAAAACATTTTTTACTATTTAATTTTATGTAATGGAAACTGCTTTGTTTGGTACCTAAACATTTCTAATTCAAATACATCGGTTCTTCTGATATGCCAAATTTAATCTTGATTTGGAATTATTTTGCTCTGCACTAATTATTCAATCAAATATTAATCTTTGAGTTTTTTCAAATATGCTTTCTTGCTGTAATCTTACAACTAATCCTCTCATCTTTAATTGCAGAAAATGCTTGTTTGTTTAAGAAATTATAGTCCTTTGCTTGGTATTTTAAGGTAAAACTGATGTTTTGCTGATTTATAAAATGATTGTGGTTTAGTTTTGCTCTTCAGTGCCATAGCATGTAGTGTCATTCCATATCATAATGCTGTTTATTGGGTTCTTTTAATCTTTTGACAACTGAACTGTAATTTTACTGCTCCTTCAGTTTACTTAAAGTAATACAGCTGTTCAGTCAGAGTGTGCACGGAAGGAAAACCTTTTTAATTTTAAACTGAAAAAGCCCCAGAAAAATAAAAAATGTCACGTTGATCTCATTTTTTCAAACCCGATATTTTCAAGTCCATTATCCGAAGATGAGCTAGATATATTGAATACTGAAAATAACATTTTTGACTTGACACAGTCAATTAGTTTTGCAGTCATATCTGAGTGAATGTTGAGAAACTGTTGAATTCTGAGGCCTCTTCCCAAAATGTTATGCAGCCCATGTATGTTAGAGAGTAATCCTGTTCTGAAGCTTCCAGACTGATTTCATCTTCATAGATCAACATTCATCTCCATAGAAGAGGTTCAGTGAAGTGCTGCTTCCCAGAAAAGAATAGTGAAACTGATTTTTTTACATTTTTCCTTTACATATAATATGCTTTAAGGGTACGTCTATACTACCCGCCAAATCGGCAGGTAGTAATTGACCTATTGGGGATCAATTTATAGCATCTCATCTAGACGTGATAAATCGATCCCAGAAGCGCTCCCCGTCGACTCCGGAACTCCTGCACGGCGAGAGGAGGAAGCGGAGTCGACGGGGGAGCAAGCCTGCGCTGCGTGGACCCGATGTAAGTAAAATTACTTTCGATCTAGGAAACGTCGACTTCAGCTACGCTATTCTCGTAGCTGAAGTTGCGTATCCTAGATTGATTCACACCCCCCGCCCCCCAGTGTAGACCAGCCCCAAGAGTAGGTTTCATGAAGGAATTTTTTTTAGTTTAATTAAAAAACAAAACATCTAGCTCTTGCCTTCCATATCTTGTTTTCTAAAGAAACAGATCAGATCAGTTTTGCTACTTCACAGTATGGTGGTAATTGTAGTATATTTTGTAAAAGTAATGAAGTCTTGCCAATGACAGCCTCTCTAGAATGCTCTGCTATTAGCAAGCAGGGAGGGAGAGATTGCTACTTATGGTAATTTTGGATGGAAGTTAGCAAAGTTATACAGTGTGTTTTTGTGTGGCAAGTTTACCAAAGGTTAATATTTATTAAGATTGCAATATGGCCCATATTAACACCATAACATGAGTAGCTCTGTGTACTCCTTTTTCAGCAAATGCATTTATTTGAATGTGTATATTGTAGAATAACCTTATTAAACTCATCTGCCTATTACTGTATGTACAGATATGTGTGTTATGAACATCTTGGCCTTTTTCTTGTGATTGTGACGCAGGGACTGTACCTTCTCCCAGTGCTCCTTTAAAACGAGTGTTGGCTTATACAGGCTGCTTTAGTCGGATGCAAACTATTAAAGAGATACATGAATATCTGTCACAGAGGCTACGTATAAAAGAGGAGGATATGCGGCTGTGGTTATACAATAGTGAGGTAACTTAACCTTTAAGGACTTTAAATGCTGTGTATATCTTCACTACACACTTTGGTCTGAAAATTTGGGCCAGAATGTTTGTGACACTAAAGACTTTGACCCACCACCTGCATGTTAGTTTTCATATGTGCTCCCAGCTGTGAAATTGGAATCTTTGGATTTGCTTGGTGAAAAATGTGGCAAATTTTTCTTTGTAAGACTGATGTTAATTTACATATATCCTTGTTTTCTTTCTGATGTAATTTCAACTCAGCCCTCTTCTATTGAATTTTTAGAGCTAATTTGTAGCATCATGGAACCCAATTTAAAGGTAGATTGAAAACTTTGTTTCCTTCAGATGCGGCCTGTTATATGTAGGCTGTCTGTTTGCATATGTCAGCAGCCATCCAATTCTTTCTTCATGTGTTTGCATTTTAAATTATTTTAATATACAAATCATAATATACACAGGTGTTGATAGTAAAGTGAAATTAGTGCCTTGCAGAACGTTACTGTTAGAATGTCAGTGAAGAATTAAAATAGTTGATGCAATGAGGAACATAGTTTGCCCTGATCTACAATGTCTGCAAATTTATTGTCCATGTCAGTGAACTCAATTCTTCACAGCTGTGTCCAAACGTATTGACATTTTATAATGCAGAAAAGTCCATTTGCACTAGAACTATGTCTCCTCACTACACTAGACACTACAGTTGCTTTCATAGTAGATGATGTTAGATATGGAGATCCTCATGTAGCTATATGCTTATGAGGAATAGAAGAAACCAGTGACAATGAAGAAACCATAAGAAATGTGGTCCCAGGAAATTAACAACTATGCCTAATGGTGTATACAGCATTTCTGCACTGATATTTATTATTCTGATTGGAGAGAACTACCTTCATTAGCTTTTGTGTAGTATTTGTCCATTAACTTAAAACAGTGGAATAGGCAGAAGAATAGAATTGTTTCTTTGGCTAAAAGCAGCTGTTTGTCACTTGGTATCTCAAGTGAGTGTCTGAAAAAGGAATTATTTGGGGGCTTATTGCATGTTGCCACATTTCACATTGGAATTAAGCCAGCCCAAAATTTGGAGACTACTGTTGAAAAAGATGATTTTTTACTGAGTAACATCCTTAATGTTTAATCTGCTTATGTGGCTTTTCTACAGATTTCACTGGAAAAAATAAAAGCCGACCAAAACCAAATGTGCTTCATGCTGGTCCTATTTTGTAAATCGCAGATAACTAGGGAAGATAAAAATGGAGGGGGAGTCAGAATTTAATAGATTAACATTTCTTTGCTTAAACAGCATAATATAATGACTTATATTCAAAAGAAAAAAGATTTTCCTAAATAAGAGACTGTATAAGACACTCTGGCAGCATTGAATCCTTAGAATTTACCTATTTACTTGTACACCTATTTACTTACGGGCGGAAAGCCGACAGGTGCCTGAGGGAAAGCCGACAGGTGCAGAGGAGCACGTGGTTCGGACATCCCTTAGGGGAGGATCTGTAAGTGAAGATTCCATATGTCCTAATAAGGAGGAAAGGATGGAAGATGATAAAACTTCTGAGACCACATGTTGAAGTCAAATTAGCTTTAGGAAGCCAGCAAATTAGTGAATAGTTAATCTAGGGGAAGATTTTGAAAAGTGCTGAAAGGATTTAGGAGCACCAGTCCCATTCATGGTCTATGATGTTCTCTTAAATCCCTTAGGCATTTGTGAAAAACGCACCTTTGATTACAACTTGGAATTTGAAATCATTTACCTTAGCTAGACGTCTTTTCCTGCTTAGCTTTTTCATAGACAATGTTGTTCTTGCCCATGTCTCTTAAAACCTACTCTTGATTATGAATTAGCTAGTGTTTCATCCAGTATGCCATTATTCTCATTATACGGAAAAAACATACATAGCTTTAAGTTTTATCTAAAAAGCCAGTGGATACTTTTGGAGATGCAAGTTACCTGCATCTGTTTAATTAACGTAAGGGAATTTGGTAACCAAGTAGGGAGCTGGTAACCAACTTATAACGAATACTCTTTGAGTCCTGTTACTTTAAGATTAAAATTTTAAATAGCCTCTGAATTTTTTTTAAAACTAGAAATAAACAGTAATTTTTCTTTGCAGAACTATCTTACTCTTCTGGATGACGAGGATCATATGTTAGAATACCTGAAAATCCAAGATGAGCAGCACTTAGTAATAGAAGGTATAAAAATGGATAATGGAGATTTATTAGTTTCTGCATTAAGATCAACAGATATATTTTAGACAAATATATATTTTTTCTATGTCAAACATATGCAGTGCTTTAGTTTCTGCATTAAGATCAACAGATATATTTTAGACAAATATATATTTTTTCTATGTCAAACATATGCAGTGCTTTGGGAGCAAGACATATACATCCCTTATATAATTATTGGCTTACAAGGGAAATCTCAGGACCAGTCCACAATGCTTACAGTACTAGTTAAGAGCAAAGCAGCCCCTCCAACACCACCACCTGAAAAAACAGAAAAGCTTTTATTGCAAAGGTTTGCAAGAATGCACTCTGTGACACGTCAACATATTTAGAAAGCAGCAGATCATCAAATAGCACTGCATGTTTCAGTCCCTGATGGGCTAGGTTTTAAACTTTTTGGGGCAGGCATTGTGTCGTCTTCTCTCTTTCAAAAACACCTGGCACATTTTGGGTGTCAAGCTGTCTGGAGTGGCTTACGAACGTGTGTGCCAGCCTCCGGGCTGACTGTTACAAACCAAGGTGCAAACCCCAATTTTTAGATTTCACCAACCAAGTATCAAGTGTGAGCTCCACAAGCACTGTAACAACCTTAATATGGAGTCACAGACGGTTTTCTTGGGCACTCTGGTGTAATTTACCACCCAGATGCCTGCCTTTGTGATAGTCCCTTACACCAAAAATCAAAACAGTATTTCAGCTACACCCAGTCTCACTTACCCCAGGTCAGTTGAACCTTAGATCTCTCGCCAAAGATTGTAACCAGTCATGTAGTAAACTAACAAAAGATTTATGAACTAGAAAAAAGAAACTAGTTATTTACAAGATTAAAGCAGGTAAACATACACACACAAATGAGTTACAGTCTTAGGTTTCAAAAGGTAATAGAAGCTACTGTAATGTGCAAGCTCTATATGTCCTTTAGGACTAACGCAAGCTAGGCAGCTTGGGAAATCCCTTGCTTATGCTTAGAAATACTGCCTTCTCCAAATTCCAACCAGTGTGTGATGACCATTGCTTTTTGGCAGGGATTTTCATTCCCTTCCCCCAGATTTCATGGGAAATCTGTTATGGGATTAGTGTTTGTGCATGTCCCCACTTCATGGGTGTAGGGAGAACAATCAACAAAGTCTTTTGTCCATTGATGTTCCATAATAGTTTGTTTGGTGTCGATAGGCCTCCTTTTGTTGGGCAGGAGATGACACCTCTTGTTATTAATTATTTCACACTTGGTAATGCTTCTGTCCTGACTCTGGGAGTTTCCAGTTTCTTAGCAAACACTTTCATAGTTACAGAGCAAACACTTGAATATTACCTTATAACAGGGATACAAATACTCTAAGTGACATTAATGCATCCAGTGACTCTCAAGCATTTCATAAAGTCTGAACACTAAACACATCTCTAAATCTAATTCCTATTTTAACAACACTAACACACAGGTGAGCCAGACTGGTTTCCAGCTATGTGTTTTCAATCCTTAGTGAGGCCTAGGGGACTTGGCATGAGCTGGCACCTGATCTGCTGGCATCACACTAACTACTACTGGAAACAACAGTTAAAAATGAGTGGGTCTTTGTCAATTGCAGAAAGGCATATAGATTTGTGACCTTTCAGCTACTTTAATGCCAGACTTTTGAGCTTCCCCCTTAAATTTGGGAACAAATTAAGTACAAACTTAATCCGCACTGCCATTGGCCTCAAGCCTTGCATTAGTGCTGATTATAATGTCATAAAAATCTTTTAAAAAATAAACGTTTGAACAAAAATGATCGAGCTGTTAACTCCCAAAACCACCCTCTTTGGATATGTCTACAGTGCAGATAAAAGCTCTGGCTGGCCCGTGGCCACTGATGCAGGCTCCTGGCGCTCAGGCAATGGGGGGCTGTTTCATTCCAGTGAAGACTTCCGAGCTCGGGGACCCTCCCACCTCACAGGGTCCTAGAGCTTGGCCTCCAGTCCAAGCCCGGAAGTCTACACTGCAATGAAACAGCCCCTGAGCCCAAGTCAGCTGGCACAGGCCAGCTGTAGGTGTCTAATTGCAGTGTAGACATACCCTCTGTGCACATGTTTAACTTACTTTTGGGTATGAATGTGGAGTTTTGTGGCTTAAAATTTGATGACTACTTGATAAGTGACCAAATTAAATCTTGTTCTCAACTTGAGGCATGGTTTTATGTCGTAATTTCCCCTCATGCTGATATCTAAATACATTTGAATCTATTGTCCGTTTGTAATTAAAAGTTATCTTTCTGTTAGAGAGAGAGATTGCATCTGGACCTAAAATCAATCTATCTAGTTTTCTGATGCCATTTACAATATTAAGTCAATAACCCCTGAAAATTAGCTTTTACAATATGAAAGATTACCAATGGTGTCTTTATGTATGGTTAATAAAGTAAAAACAAAATTGAGAATGAATACTAACTTGAAATAATAAACCAGTTTCTACATTTTAATAAACAGTTGGAAATGAATGAGATCACTTTAACAACATGATCAGCTCTCTGGAGTAGGTAAAAATAAAACTTGTTTTACTGTGTTTCTTTCTAGTTCGAAACAAAGACATGAGCTGGCCAGAGGAGATGTCATTTATAGCAAACAGTAGTAAAATAGACAGACATAAAGGTAAGTGTTCAGTAATGCACAATAGTGGTACAGACATGTTACAACTGTTCTACTTGTTTGTTCTGTGTTGTAGATTTAGCTCCTAAAAGTATTGAGGGGTTGAATTCAGAGGTAATCAAGTCCTGCAACTTTCAGAAAACTCTGAATACATCTAATCTTGAAAATGGATTATCAGTTTTTGGAAAATCAATTGCTTCCTTTTCATGTCGTTTATAATATAAGACTTGCATATTTCTGTGTTTTATTTTTTTTAAGTTGAAGAAAGACTTTGGTGTTATTGAACAGAATAACACAACAAAAAATTGCAGCGATATGGTAATGCTTCTGCAGAATTGGAAAATCATTTATTTACTGATGCAGAAACAACATGGATTACATGGATTACCAGTATCTTTTCCGTGGTTTATAACAGGGCCAATTCTTGCAAGTTGCCAGACACCCTCAATTTCTGTTGACTTGAATGAAAATTTAGGCCACTCAGTATCTTAGAGGTCTGTTGTATTTACATTAACTGACATCTTGTAGTTGGGGGCAGGGTGAAGGAAGTTGTAATCTTCTAGATTAATTTTTCTTCTATTGTATTTTATATGTGTTTAAAATATATCATGTTAAATAACTGTACCTCTCTTCCCTCAGTTCCTACTGAAAAGGGTGCCACTGGATTAAGTAATCTGGGTAATACGTGTTTCATGAATTCTAGTATCCAGTGTGTCAGTAACACACAACCTCTAACACAGTATTTCATCTCAGGAAAACATCTTTATGAACTCAACAGGTAACGCTTATGTGAGACCTTTGGCATTTAAATGTTTTAACCTTTTAAAATTATTTTTGCCTTCAAAAATAGGCAGCATGAATATGTCCTTTCAATCACAATATTATAAGCACTCAACTTCCCAGCAGGCCAGGAGTGCCATTTAGGGAGGGCAGGGGGTGGGGGGACCTGCCCCTCCTTGAGTTTTGTACAATATTTGGATCAAGTTCCCAGCAGGAGGGAAAATGCTCCCCCTCCTTGCCCTGCTCCACTTCTGTCTGCAGCTACTGTGCTGCCCCTGTCACAGGAGCACCGCGAGCCTGCCTCTTGATCGGCTGCTCAGAGCCGGGCGTGGGCTGACGTCGATGTGTCATCCTCCCTCCGGCCATCATGTACCTGGGCGGGCAGAGTGCACTCCTTGCCCCAGCCCCTACCTTGCAGAGCTGCTCCCACTGTGCCAGCTAGGGACTGAGTGCATGGCTGGCCCAGTAACAGCAGCAGCGCACCCACACACAGCCCCTGCCTGCACTCAACCCCTAGCTACCCCCTGCCTGCCCGCTGGACGACCCCTGCCTGCACTCAGCCCCAAGCTACTTCTCTCCCCGATCCCTGAGCCACACCCCTCCCCACACACAGCCCCTTGCTAACCCCTGCCTGCACCCTGAGCAGTTTGCAAATTTTTGAGCTGAGTGGTCGTTCTCTTCCCCCCACCCCCAGTTATAATTTTTGGTTGTGCCCCTTTCGCCCATTACCTGGGGAAAAAATCTAGAGTTTTCAGGTACCTAACTAGTCCCCGGAATCATGATTAAAGTTGCGCCTCCCAAATCTGAAATGGCGCCCCGGTAACAGGCACTAGATTAGACATACCTGAAAAGGGAGACTTCTATTGCTGAATGAGATAAACCAATACTAGCTAGGCTGAAACACTTTCCTCCACCATACTTTGTGAGCGCTCATTTTATTTAAACATCAATGAATATACTTTATGAATTCTAGGACAAATCCAATAGGAATGAAAGGACATATGGCCAAGTGCTATGGGGATTTGGTTCAGGAACTATGGAGTGGGACTCAAAAGAACATAGCTCCATTAAAGCTAAGGGTAAGGATTTAATGCACCTTGTTTATAGGTAGCAAAGTGATGTGCAATTACAAAAAAATTACTGTCCAAAAAAATTACAAATGTATTTTCTGCTTTTTGATGTTGTCTGTTTCTTAATATTCTTGAAAAGTTTCCTTAATGATACTTCGGCACGTTTAATGATCATATTTGCTTTGAACTTAACCATTAAGACATTTCTTTAACAGTTAATTCTGGCTGCGGTAAATATGGCCTTCAGAATTTTAGTACATTCAATAAACATACTGTCATCATTGTTTCTGTATTGACAGTTTGAGAGAAGATTCATATTCACCCCTCTAAATTTTTCTTAGGTGTGCAGCTTCTAAGTGTCTGTGATGTAGGTAGTGATACCGGTAGTGAATTTTACTTGCAGTCTTTGGAGAAATAGAATCATATAAATGTAGGACTGGAAGGGAGTTTGAATATTTAGTGTACTGTTTGGTACCCACCTAAAGGAATTTTAATTTAGAAATCTCTTATGAAGTTAAATTACAATTTAGGATGCGACACAGAAGCACGTACAGGTATGTCACGAATGACATATGATGATGTTCATTGTAATACCCTTTTTGTGGGATATGTCATAATCCAGTGCAGAAGCTGTAGATTCAGAACAGTCGCTAATGTTAATGGGAGTTCTGGCTTATGTGCACATCAGGCTGGCAATGCGGTCCTTTATTTCCCTTGATTAGAGATGAAAGACCATTCACAACTCACAATTGGCCTCGCTCCTGCCCTGGGAACTTATGTGGTCATCTTTAACACTTAAAAATGTAGTTTATTACACTGGTCACAATCATACATCTTCACTAGGTTACTTTATTATTATAAGTAAAGTTTTCTGTGATTTATTATCAAATAACTTCTTGGTTTTTACTTTTTTTTTATGTAGTGGACGATAGCAAAATATGCTCCAAGATTTAATGGTTTCCAGCAGCAGGACTCACAGGAGCTTCTGGCTTTTCTTCTGGATGGTCTTCATGAGGATCTGAACAGAGTTCATGATAAGCCATATGTAGAACTGAAAGATAGTGACGGTCGACCCGATTGGGAGGTAGCAGCAGAGGTGTGTCTGAACTGGAAGTCATTGACACTAGGCCAGTAGAATCTGCACTGACATACAATTTTCTGACAGCACTCTAGAACCAGTGAAATAAAGATTTATTTTTTTAAAGCAATATTTAATCCAACTGAAATACAATATAGGATTCCTCACAATACTTTTAGCAAGTGTTGATGATTTTATCTGTTAATTTCAACAAGATCCATGAAAATTTATGACCTCACTGAAGCACGTTGCGTATTAATGTGTGTCTGTAGACTCAGTAGAATAGCAGGACAGTTAGACAATTTCTGAAATATTTTGCCCCAGGACATAAAGAGTTTTACCTGCCCACCTCTGAGTGGGGTTAAAAGGGAATTTGTCTTGGATGCTTGATTCTGCCATAAAAGGTTAAAATAAATATTACATTATCTAACATTCCAAAAGTATATTTTTGTAAACAGGAATTTATTCCTAACCATGACCTTTGCATTGGTCATATTTATTGGCTTTCACTTTCTGGAGTCTGCGATATGCCCTCAGATTTCATGCAAGCTGAAATATATATGAAACCAAGCACACTAAAATGAAAGCCAGATTATATTTGTGGATTTTATGGTATTTTTGGTAGCTATATGTGGTTTCTTAGTAGTTTGGCAAATACATTTTTTTTTGTGATTTTTTTTTTTTTTTTTTTTTAATATTGGCTTTCTGTCTGGTCAGTAAGGTTAAAGGTTACATTTTCCATTATAATATTATTATTGCATTTTCTTTTGTTACATTCTGGATCTGTACAGTGTTTACCTCTGAACTGAACATAGGATTGTATTTGGATCATTAGAAAATGTAAATGCTGTGAATAAATATTTTTGTAGGCTAGCTACAAAATTCTAGCTATTGATTTCTCAGTCACATGAATGCCAAGTTGAAGTTAATGAGACTCTCCCCTTTTTTATTAACTTACCAAACCTTGATGTTATGTAGATACACGATGTGTTATGTGTATACGTAGAAACATAGATACGTTTAAAAAGGATGTTTTGGACTGGATTCAAGCAGGCTTTCCGTTAATATACTGCTATTTCAGTTAGCATAACATCTCTTAAATTGCAATAATAGAAAAGTGACTTTGTACAAATGTCACCTTTCTGTTCAGCCAGTCTTCTCCCTTTGTGTCTTAACCTTCTCTCTTTGTCTTACACAAATAGATTTTTACTCTTGCAGATCTGTAGAAGAGCAAGCTGGATTCTATTCTGCCTCATAGCTTAAAAAATTTGATCACTAAATTGAAATTGCAGAATATTTATTATCAGTAACAGATGATGATAGTGGCAGAATAAACACAGCTTGAATATTTCATACATTACGTTGTATTTGAAGGCAGCTAGAAAAATCACTGTCACTGGTAAGCTGAGTAAATTGGACCTAAAAATTTTGAGGAGAACATAAATGTGGAACCTCACAATGTCGTCTTAAAGAAGTCACTTTTTCAGAAGCTATGTATAGCGAAAGTTGAAAAGATACCCAGTGATTGTGCCCAGAGCTACTTAAAGAAGCTGTAACTCTGGCTGATTGTCCTAAATCACAAACATTTCTCTAATGTTGAAACTAAATTGTTTCCTGCTTGTTTACAACACTGATCAAATAACTTTTAGTACAGCATATATTCGCACCATCTGTTTATAAATATATTGGATTCTTGTAACACACTTCCCCCTGCCAAGTCCAAGCAATTATGCTACCTTTCTAACTTTTTTTGCACTTTGTTTCAGGCCTGGGAAAATCATCTGAGAAGAAACAGATCAATCGTAGTGGATTTGTTTCATGGGCAGCTAAGGTCCCAAGTAAAATGCAAAACATGTGGGCACATAAGTGTTCGATTTGACCCTTTTAATTTTTTATCCTTGCCTCTTCCAATGGATAGCTACATGCACTTAGAAATTACAGGTGGGTAGCCGAATTTAAGTCACTCTAGTCTTGCCTGTCCTAAAACACACACACATTCCAGCAGTGATGCAGAGGAGGTTTTTGGGGCACATTGGTCAGAGTCCTGTCTACACTGTCATTTAGCACTAATGCAGCTGGACCATTCTTGGAATTGAGGTAAAATATTCTAGCATAAATGTGCCCTTTTACACTACTAAAATCTACCTCATTTCAGTGGGCTTAATTTACACTAGAACACAAAAATGATTTAGCTATCAAATATTTACATAGCAGTGAGCATAGTTCAGGTGCTGCCATCTGTTTTGTCTCAACTAAAAGATTTGATGCCTAACATGTATTATATTCAGAATTTGAGGCCTTCTAGACCGTTTTTGGTCAGTAGCAATTTGATTATACAGATAGTCTTTGAGAGAGTCTGCCCAGTGCAGAACTGTACCATGATCTTCAAACCTTTTACTGAAGAAAAATCATTTTTCATGCTTGGATCTTGAGACATGAAAATAAAGACAGTGTTTTTTAAAAAACAAAAACAAAAAAAAAAAACCCTCTTAACTGCTGCTCCCACACTTAAGCAAGTAATGAAGGTTCTCTTGTCCAGTATTAAGACATTCTTTTGTCTTTGGAACGCTAGAAAAGTGTCTGGTAGTCAATGAAAAGATCAAGTCTTAAAATGGAAGCAACAATAGCTTTTTAATAAATGAGAAATGTGACCTGTGTTATTCTCACAAAAACACTGCCATTTTGCTGACTAAAGTGTGTTTCTTTCTCTTAAAGTAATTAAATTAGATGGTACCACGCCTGTTCGATATGGGCTCAGACTGAACATGGATGAAAAGTATACAGGTTTAAAAAAGCAGCTAAGTGAACTTTGTGGGCTAAAACCAGAACAGATTCTTCTTGCAGAAGTACATAGCTCTAATATAAAGGTAACATGCTTTCATTGATACCAGCATCCTTTCAGTACTTAGAGTAATTACTGAAGCCTGTACATCAACATACTAAAATTCCTTCATATCTCTTCAACATAAGATCTTGTCTGCATGAACGCTGCACCAGTTTCTAACTAGAGATGTGATTTTTAAATCAATTTAGTTTAAATGGTGTGAATCCATGTGAATGCTTTTATTTTGGTTTAAACCAGGGTTAATTTAGAATTGGTCTAAGATGAATCCAAATAAACCACTCTTAAACCAGACCAATCCAAAGTTATTTGCACCAGTTAAACTAGTTATTTAAAAATCACATTTTTAGGTAAAATGATACAACTTTCTTATTTTGACCGGGTCTAACTCAAAGACAAGCAGTGACATAATGTATTTAAACACTACCAAATATTTTAGGGCTGAAGCCTGGTGAGAAATAACCTATGAATTCTAAATAAAATGTATATATTTTAAAGCCAAGTCTCCCATCACAAAATACTTTTCAAAGCTATTTTATGTTTACAGAGAGCGGGGGCTCTGGTTGGTCAATGGACCATCAATAGTCCACAAAGCACTTGCTGGTGGTCTTGGAAACCTGGCAATTCCCATGCTGCTGGTTCTCCTTTTCTGCAGCAAAGGATGGAAGAGGCAGACTAAATGAAAAGCTGAAGCAGACAATTTTTATTAACATTTTCAACAAATAAACATATGCAGGGTCACAGTGGAAAATACTAAATGCTATTATATTATACTATTATTTCTTTTATTCTGTTTTTCTCTACAGAACTTTCCTCAAGACAACCAGAAAGTTCGATTATCAGTGAGTGGGTTTTTGTGTGCGTTTGAGATACCAGTCCCCGGATCCCCTACATCAGCTTCTAGTCCTGTGCAAACAGGTAGAACAAAATTATTCATTTTCCTGTTTGTTTAAATTGATCCCAAGAGTATTGGTCAGGTATAAATGGCGAGGTACAGGAAAAACCCAACTGTTTGTAATGGGGAAAGAGACAAGGCTAAAGAAAAAGCGTTGTTTGGAGGAGGGGAAGAATATTCCATACACTCAATTGGATGGAACAGGAAATGTTTTTTTAAAAAAAACCAAGAAAACCACTGTTACTAGTTCTGGTTGCTGTTGCTAATTGTGTATTTATAGATTTGGTATCAATACTGGAACAATAATATCTGTACTATGTGTTTTGTCCAAGGACTTTAGTACACTTTATAAACATTGATTAAACTTCACAACATATCACAATCTTAAATTTACCCATTTTATAAAGAGCATAACAGAGACTCAGAGAAATGATTTGCTGAAGGTCACCTAGTGAATCTGGCAGAGCTGGGAACAGAATCTGATTCATTTTGAGCAGTAGTCACACCACTAACAGTGGGATGTATATTGAGACTAGGACTGGCTACATCTGCTTCACAAAGACTTAATTGTTTTTGAAGTGGTATTAAGGGATAGATGTGAATGTTTGTCTGTGGTCCCTGTATACTATGGTGTGTAGATTCCTGGCGTTCAGTAAATGAGATGGGTTGCTGCTATACAAGATAACATTTAACAAGCAAGTTTGAGCAGATTGATTTGTAGCCAAAGCCTCTGAATCATAGTTCATAAATATCAGTGGTGCAAAGTAACCATGTGTTTGTACTTAAATTTAGATTTCTCCACTGGGCCATCAGCTAATGGAATGCTCAACATAATGATGAATGGGGATTTCCCCAGACCAACACTAATTCCAAATGGAATGCCAAACACTGTAGTGCCATGTGGAACAGAGAATAACCTTGCCAATGGGATGATGAATGGTCATATGTCCTTACTTTCTGATAGTCCATTTATAGGCTACATCATTGCAGTCCACAGAAAAATGGTTAGTATATTCTGTACCAGTTACAAATGTGTGGTGTAGGCTACTTGTAAAAGGCAGTGATTTTTTTGGATGGAGCTGTGATGAATGAATGTATATTTGCAGTTCTAGGAAGGGAGCACAAGTGCCCATTTGTATGCACAATCACCTGTTATGTAGGCATACATGTGAAGTTGTATGAGCACGTGTTATGCTTTCCTTTGAAAGTTTAGCCATAGTGTCTAATGTAGGTGTTTTACTTTCCTTGGTGACTCTTAGCATATTTCCTTAGTGCCAAGACTC
This sequence comes from Macrochelys suwanniensis, assembly GCA_033296515.1. Lineage (NCBI taxonomy): Eukaryota > Metazoa > Chordata > Testudines > Chelydridae > Macrochelys > Macrochelys suwanniensis. The sequence goes on along the minus strand of CM065791.1, from coordinate 17,957,982 downwards.
ATTTTTGACCGTTCATTGTATTCCAATCTATCTTGCTTTCGGCGTCCACTCTGATCAGAAGAAATCTGATTTGAGAAGCTACTTGAAACTCTTTTCTTTCCCTTTAACTGGAGCTGCATCATCTCCTTTACAGAAGCAGTATAGAGTTAAGGCATATAGTACATTTCCAGGTCATTATATTAGTGTCAACTGCTCTTTGTAAATGCATCTGTAGCCAAGTTAAACTATAAATGTCACGGCTGGTTGACTGAGTGCCTCAGATAACTCTGCACTCTGTATACTTTCTCAGCCTTCAGGCATTAGAAGCAGTTGACATTTACAACCAGTGGTTTGTGGGCTAGAAGGCTGCATAACTTCCCTTTTCACAGCATATTTGTGTGGGGCTTTTTTTACCATTGTCCAATAACACCACCATAGGCCTCATTTAAGGGTTGGTAGGAGATCTTATAGGGAATTGGTGTAATGTTCTTTAGCAGATCCAAACTAGTTACGCAGCCCATAAGGCAAAGCAAATTGCCTGCAGAAACTCCATCAAAGGTTCGTGCTTAGAGCTTTCTATTTCTAGGCATTCTATTAATGGCAGGGGTCAGCTGGCTAATACTAGTTTTTGTTTTTATCCAGGGATCTCAATATATTTTACAAACACAAATGTATTAAGTCTCAACATCTGTTACATAGGATGTATTGTTCCCATTCTTATAGATGGGGAGAATAAGGCATAAAGGTTAAATGACTTGTCCAAGATCACACAAAGTCCAAGTCTGATTTCCTGTTGTGTTTTCTAGTCACAGTACCACCTTATTTTTCAAGGGATAAACACTGGGCAGGGTTTGCACTATGGGACTGATGACTTGTACGTAGAGGTGCTTGTTTACGTTTTTAAATGTTACCAGTTGATGGGGAAGGGAAAGACGTAAGTAATATTAAATAGAAAATAGAAGTTTAATTTAATACAGGTTTATGATAGAAATGCTGATACAGCCTAGCAATTGCAGTATATATGATACTTGCTATAGTAAATAAAAAGTCAATGACAGAGCTTTCAGACCATAACTCAACTTTAAAAAAAAAGAAAGGTTTAATGCTGACTTATTAGCATGATTCAGAGATGCTCAGTGATTTTATTGTAGAATTATTAGTCTTTCAAGATCAAGCAGAGCACAGGAAAATACTGAAGTGAATGACAAGTGGAAAGAGTCAGCTTTCTAATAGTCATAATATCAGTTAATGCGCACACAAAAATACATTACGTTCATTCCTTTAATTTGTAAATACAGATGCGGACAGAACTATATTTCCTTTCATCTCAGAAGAATCGTCCCAGTCTCTTTGGAATGCCATTAATTGTTCCATGTACTGTTCATACTCGGAAAAAAGACTTGTATGATGCAGTATGGATTCAGGTTTCCCGGCTTGCCAGCCCTCTCCCTCCCCAGGAAGCTAGTAACCATGCACAAGACTGGTGAGTTGGATCTGCTAACCTATGGCTTGGGATCATCCTTTACTATGATACAGACTTCCTTATAAGGATTCAAAAGTATTAATGCTTAGCCTTGCTTTGTCAATTTAATTGCTGACATGAGACATTCTATAAGATGAAGATATGGTCTTAATGCCCAATTAAACTGCAAATGTCAACTATTTTAGAAACTATTGCATATATTTTTAGCTCAAATGCATTGTTGCCTGCGGATTCCATCTGGTGGGTTATTTTTGTAGCCAAGTCATCTTCATGTATTACAAATTTAATACTGATGCTATGTGTCCTTTAATATAGTTATCTATCTTATGCTTTTAGGTTTCCATTTAAGTTATTCTTACATACTGCATATTTTTGAATCATTGATTGATAATTCATTATGCAGCCTGGTACAGGAAAATAATTCACTTTTTTTTTGCTCTGAGCACAGTTGATGTATTTTAAGAATTAGATACTAATAAGGTCTTTCACTGTGTGGCAGTAATTTTAGAAGGTCTGGAATGTAATTAATTGCATAGGTAGCTTGTGCGGTGGATTCATTTATAGCTGAGTTAATTTAAACAAGTGAGTCTGTTTCCATGTTAGCTAGGGGAGTAAATGGATACTCTGTCAATGGCAATCCTACTCACAGTGACGTTAGTGGGAATTTAGCTTTTGACTTGAATGGGATGGAGGTTTGGCTTTGTGGCAAATTATTAAATGTATTCAAAAAGGAATGAGACTTGAAAGAGAAAAGAGCCAAGTATACAGGACTAACGGACTTAAGCCTGGTTTAAATGGAATTAAGTATGTCCACGCAGAGTTTTGTATGGGTGTGTGTGCGCACACACACACACACACACACACACACACATACACACTTTAGTTGTATCTGTGCAACTGTGTGTGTAGATCTGGCCTCCAGCAAATTTTCTGCTATGTCCCTTTGTTCACATCAGGGTGCTTTCTTGCTGCATTATGACTGCTAAACAAGTCTCTTATCTTTAACGTAGTGAATTAAATGTTTTAATATATTTCAGATGAGATGAGTGACCATTTTCCAATTTAGTGTTTTCCTGTGAACCTCTGATAATCTGGATTATTACTTAATTGGCTCAATGTGTCCGCTTAGCATATGCGGAGAGAGTTCTACTGCTATAAATGATAAAATGAGGCTTGTAGTATGATTGTGTGATTGATTTGTATTGTAATTATGCCTGCTGCTCTTTGGACACCTCCCTCAAAAATACGTTGCGGCTTAATGTGACTGTCCTGCTGAGCAGACGTAAAAAGCAAACATTACAGTGTGTGTATATGGAATTTAGATGACACAGGAAGGCATCTTGTTAAGCAGCTCTTAATGGGTTGGAATCGGCTCCCTTAAGCAGTGATCTCATGCACCATCATGCTTGCTTACTGTATTAAACGTTCCTTCCAAGCAAAAAATCAAACGTAGGGTGAATAGTGTGTGGTGTATGGCAAGGAATTCAGCAGACTAGATCAGTACTTATGTTTCTTGTTGTATTCTGTTCTGTTTCAGCGACGACAGCATGGGGTACCAGTATCCATTTATCCTTAGGGTAGTTCAGAAGGATGGAAATTCTTGTGCTTGGTGTCCATGGTACAGGTGAATTGCTTTTTTTCTAGAATTGAACCAGGGGGTAACTTAAGCAGAAATGTAATTTATGATAATGGATTTTTGATAGATTTCAGGACTTCGAGGTAATATCAAACCATGAGAATTCGGAATTTAATGTAACCAAAACCCCCAAGGGGCAGGCTTTCACTGCAGAGTTGCTTTTATGACTTGCAGAGCTGAAAACTAGTCAGACACACAAGCGTCAACATAGGAGACCAGCACCAAGTTTTCAAATATATTTTAACCCATTACATTCCTTAGGACAAGTCAATACCCAACCCCCAAAAAGAACAAGTCTGTGACCACCCAAAAAGCCCTTACTACTTGTCCCCATGTCGCTTTCTCTCTGCTGCTCTGCATGGAGAAAATGTCTTTCTACTGCATGCCTGCCCCCGCTTCCAATGTAAATCATTGCCTCTTAGCCTGAGTAGGAATTGACAGTGACAGTAGGTGGTTCATCTTGGGGAAAGGCATGTATGAGCTGCTGTAGACAAGAGCCTTAACCGGTTTCCAGTAGCCAGAAACCTTTCCTCTTAGTCTAGAACACCCTTGCAAGTCCCCAAAAGCCATCAGAAATTGACTTGTCCCTATGGTGTGAAACACTTGAAAATTACCAAGTGTTCTTTAAGGTTTAACACTCAACTATACCTTAGGGCCTGTTCATACTACCAGTATAACTCTTCACCTAAGGCTGGACTATATAGCTGTGTAACCATCTTACACCCCGAAATGTTGTTGTCCTCACAAGCAATTAAATAAAATATATTAGAAGAGGTACATCTCTTACTGTAGGAGACAACTAAGCTACTGTGGTGGTTATATCTGTAATGCAGATGGGCCTTTAGTGAACCTGAAACTAATCATGTTGACACTATAGTGGACAGTCCTTGGCTTACCTTGAGATCCTGCCTCTTGCTGTCTAGTCCTCACAAGGGCCTGTAGACTTCATACCCAGGAAAAAATATGACTGAAGAGAAACAAAAAATAAGCCTATTTGTGTTACAAACTGTCATAGAAGAGGAAGACCTTGCCTTACCTTATAATCCACACTGCATCTCACACACATTTAAAAAGTCTACACAAAATTTGGAGAGGGGAAGAGAGCCACGCATGCTAGGCATGTTGCATAATGCACAGTTGGAAAGCATTCAGGCTATATCTTGATTACAAAAAAGCATGTGCATTAGCTATCCCACTGTAACATCCTAGTGGAGACAAGGCACTGTGGTTTTTAACTGCGGGGTAGCTAGGCAAGGTCGACTATGGGTGGGGATATAGTGTTGACTTTGCTTAGCTCCCTGGTGGTAAAAACTACACTACCCTGTCTCCACTGGGATGTTACAGAATGATCACTAACGTGCCTGGGTTATCCTACTGTTAAAGCACACCTTTCCGGCACCGAAGACAAAGTCTCAAACACCACAGTGATGGCTCTGGTCTAAGAACAGGAAAAAGAAGGAGAACAAAGTATCCTTCTGATTAACAGGAATCTAAGTTATTGGATAATTCATCTGTCACCATTGAGGCTAAGGTTTTTTTTTCCATTTAGATTTTGCCGTGGGTGTAAAATCGAGTGTGCAGAAGACAGGGCTTATATTGGAAATGCTTACATCGCTGTAGACTGGGATCCTACAGCCCTTCATCTCCGCTACCAGACATCACAGGAACGGGTAAAATCATTTACAAAATAAACCCAGCAGCACATCATTAGGTTGCAATATTTACTTGTATTTTATTAGCTCTGAAATATATCCCATTTTAACATCATTTCTGTGGTTGCGTGCTCATCATTAGGCCATCTCAGCAGGAGCAAGATTAGAAACATATTCTCAGTATTTAGGCACTTGCGTTATTGCTTTTGTGTTTCATCCTCTACTGAAATAATGAATACAAAATCAATAATGGGAAGAGCTAAAACAAAAGTTGTCTGAAAAGGGCAATTTGTGTGTCATTGGTATATCCATAGGCCTTTTACTTAGCTTTTGATAACCACAAAAGGTGCACATTCCCAGTGTGTCCCGATACAAATGACATTTGATTTAGTCTCCATAAATGTACTAAACACAGGACAACACCTACAAACAAAAGACTCCAATCTTGAGAGCACTTGTGCACAAGCTAAACTTAATGCACATGGGGGGAGGGATAGCTCAGTGGTTTGAGCATTGGCCTGCTAAACCCAGGGTTGAGAGTTCAGTCCTTCAGGGGGCCATTTAGGGATCTGGGGCAAAAATTGGGAATTGGTCCTGCTTTGAGCAGGGGGTTGGACTAGATGACCTTCTAAGGTCCCTTCCAACCCTGATATTCTATGATTCTATGAGTAGTCTCGTTAGCTTATTGGGACTACTTACACATGCTATCTTTAGTCACGTAAGTGATTTTGGGATTGTGATTTGTTTGTAAATTGTGCCTATAAAAAACTTACATGCCCCCCTGGGTAACTTCTTAAGCAAAAAAAACAAAACAAAACCCAAGATGTCATGCTCAGTTTGTACGTTAAAAGAATCATTACCTGTCTGTGCATAGTTTAAATAAACATTTTACAAACAGAACTTGGCTGACAATTCTTGAAATTTTAATCCTAAATAAATTTAAAATGTAACTTTTTGGTTATAAGCTTTTGAAAACAGACCCTTCTTTGACCACTAAACATTCCTACTCATGGGATGCACCTGTGGTACAACTTTGAGTGGAACATGTCACAGCAGTGCCCATAGGAATTGTCTCCCACGCCTGTCTGCCCCTCTCTTTTTTGTTCCTGAAAATCAAGGGCAAGGCTATAAAAGTAAGTGGTGTGCTCTGGTCACCTCAGTTCCTTTTAACTGGGGCAGCAGACAGACCAGGAACCTTTCCAGGGAGATGCAATTTGGACCTGGCCTTCTAGAAGACTTGATGTTAGAAATTTTAACTTCTTTATTTTCTCAGGTATTCATTTTATTGTTTCTCGCACATTGGTGTGAAAGCTTACAGATCCTGTGGTGGGTGCAAAGGGGAAGAGGCCATGATTTAAGAGGGGTGCCTCTTGTCTTGTTGTATTCCCTGCTTCAGATGCCCATATGAGGTATCTGGCCTGGGTGGTGAAAGGACACTCTCCTTCAACGTGTTTGCTCTGCTACACCTTCACCCAAGAGCTCACAGCCAGTCTAAAACTGGCTTTATGTCCTACTGCAGGAGGAGCTAGTGTGCCCCTTTTGAAGTTCCTTGCAAACAAGTTAAATAAGTTACTTCCCAATAAGTTTGCAAGGTACTTCTAAGAACACGACATGAATCTGAAGTACTTGGTATGTCTTCGAGGTACAGTAAAACCTCAGAGTTACGAACATCTCGGGAATGGAGGCTGTTTGTAACCCAGAAATGTTTGTAACTGAACAATACATTATGGTTCTTTCAAAAATTTACAACTGAGCATTAACTTAGTACAGTTTTGAAACTTTCCTAGCAGAAGAAAAATGCTGCTTTCCCTTTATTTTATTAGTAGTTTGTTTAACACAGTACTGTACTGTGTTTGCTTTTTTTTTTGCGTTTCTGCTGCTACCTCATTGTGACCTTCAGGTTCGAAATGAGGTGTGTGGTTGACTGGGGCAGTTCGTAACACTGGTGTTCATAACTCTGAGGGTCTACTGCAGGCATCGGCAACCTTCGGCACGCGGCTCTCCAGGGTAAGCCCCCTGGCGGGCCGATTTACTTGCCGTGTCCGCCGGTTCGGCCAATCGCGGCTCCCACTGGCCGCGGTTCGCCGGCCCCGGCCAATGCGGGAAGGAATGCGCTGGCTGCCGCTTCCTGCAGCCCTCATTGGCCGGGGACGGCAAGCCGCGGCCAGTGGGAGCCGCGATCGGCCGAACCGGCGGACGCGGCAAGTAAACAAACCAGCCCTGCCCGCCAGGGGGCTTACCCTGGCGAGTCGTGTGCCAAAGGTTGCCGATGCCTGGTCTACTGTATTAGGAAAGTTTGCCAAGATATAAAGTTCATCTTAATCTGGTAACCTCTTTAGATTGTAGAAGAGCACGAAAGTGTTGAACAAAGCCGGCAGGCTCAGGCAGAGCCCATCAATCTGGATAGCTGTCTAAGAGCTTTTACCAGTGAGGAGGAACTGGGAGAAGATGAGATGTATTACTGTTCCAAGTGCAAGACTCATTGCCTGGCCACTAAAAAACTGGACCTTTGGAGGCTTCCCCCTATTCTGGTACAACTTTCAATAATTTTCTTTTTCTTTTGGGCAACAGTAATAACGTACACTCATCACAAGAGTTTGGATTGCTGGGTTCATCTTGCTGCTTTCACAGAATAAGGAAGGTTTAGATCTACCTATGTTCCCTTTTGTTTTAACTGAATCATGGCTATCATAGGTGACCCAACGTGAACATGCTACACATGTATTATCAGTTTTATATAATGTAAATGAAAAAATACCTGCTATAACTTGGCTTAAATGCGTTGTTCTGCTGCAGCAAAGGATTGAAATGTTCATTGCATTTATTGCAGTGCCATTGGTTCTGTTACCTTTATGGAAAAGAGCCTTGTTCTCTTCTTTAAATTATGCAACATCTACATTTGCTGCCTTTGAATTTATAAGTTTTCTAAAGAACACAAAGTATGCGTTACTGTTTGTTTATTTACTAATGCTTTATCTCCTACCTACTGTTGGTTGGTAGATGTTGTCTCTGTAGACCCAGATACCCCACACGTTGTACAGTGCAAGTTGATTTGTGCTCTAATCTTATAGTATGTATATCTCTGGAATAATAAAACAAACATTTAAATTACTTGATTAGGTCATTGTGATATAACCATCACCTTGTTTTCTTTAATGTGTTTCACCCTAGATAATTCACCTGAAACGATTTCAGTTTGTAAATGGCCGCTGGATAAAATCTCAGAAAATTGTTAAATTTCCTCGCGAAAATTTTGACCCAAGTGCCTTTCTGGTACAAAGGGATCCAAGTCATTGTCAACGAAAGCAATTAACTCCCCAGGTTGATGACCTTTCTGAGCCACGGATTCTGCAAGGGGAGCCTAGAAAAACAGATCTCCAAAATACTTATACATCAGGCGAAGGGGATGTGTTGAATAGGAGTCCATCCTCATTTAACACTAGTAGCATCTTGAATAATATCAAAGGTAGGGAATAAATAGTGGAAATCAGTCTCTCTATAAATTGCAGTGTAGAAATTAGTGATTATTGACCTATAGCAAGAAGTATGGTAGTTCCTTCTTCAAAATCATTTTTACCCTTGAACTTATAAAATACAAGACAATTGAAAAGTGTACTCGTAAAACTGAGGTTATTTGTGTTTTATTGATTCAGAATTTGTTTATTCTAAAACATTGATTTCTGCCACTGTCTTCCATTGTAATGCTATTACAGCATTCATTAATAAGAAGTTGAGTTATTCAGGGCTGGTATATATTGGCATTTCTAATTTTCTGTGGTTTGAAGTTATTCAACTACTATATGTGCCATTGTAGATTTGAGGTGTGGGGGAGTAAGTGACTTGTTTTTTGCATAGCAAGATCTGCCAACTAAACCACGTAAAATTAATAGTCTCAATCTGAGTTCTAGCTATAAACTATGCATTGGTTGCTAAAAAGAAAAAAATTATCTATCCCCAAAGTTTAGTTCATTTGTGTGTCTGGTTATTGGAAGAAATCTTATATTGGGAAATCTAGGCTTTCAGCTTGCTTACCTTAGAAGGTTTTAACGTCTTTCTTTTACAGCATCTCCATCACCAGGGAGGAAAAGTGGCACCAGCTGTCCTTCAAGTAAAAACAGTAGCCCAAATAGTAGCCCGAGGACTTTAGGACGAGGTAAAGGGCGGCTGCGGCTACCACAGATAGGTAAAAACAAACTGTCAAATAGCAAAGAAAATTTGGATGCAAGTAAAGAGAACGGTACTGACCAGGAACAGAAACTTACTTCTGACCAAGGAGATGCCATTAGCAAAGGACATATTTTGGGTGGTAGCCAGAGTGAATTATTCACTTTTCAGGACGAGATGACTTTAGCCAATGGATACGTTTGTGAGCAGAATGCGGATAGTAATGGCAGTATCAATGGTGTGATTGATAACCACAGAGAGGAGGATATTACAGATGACCAAAGAGAAGTCTGTTTTAACCCTATTTACAATCTATATGCAATTTCGGTAAGTTGACATTTTTATATAAGCAAAATATGCTTAAACTGCAATTTTGTTAAGTTTAGAATTTCACATGCAATACACATGAAGGAAACATTTGTCATTGAGAAGAATAACAAAAAGAAGAGTTAAATGGGGTTATCCTCAGTAAATTCAGTTTACTGTAAAGCTGAATATAACTGAAAAGTTAATCTCTGCACAGTGCTTTTCTGCTTGAATATCTCAGTCAGTCGTAGAGTTTCAAGCCAGAGGGGGATCGCCAGAGGGGGACCACCAAATCATCAGGTCTGACCTGTGTATTACAAAGCCACCAACATCCTCACACTACACCCAACAATTGAAATTGTGTGCCACAGGCAGAGAATAGGTGCATCAATGCCTGAGGCCCCTGCAATGGCAGGGAACTGATTGTGGGATATATCCAGATGATCCCGGCAAGCAACCTTTATTCCACGCTGCAGAGGAAAGCAAAACTCACTGCCAGTCTGGCCTGGGAGAAAATTATTTCCGATTGCCCCCACATACAGTGATGAGTTAGACCCTGAGCATGCCAAGCCCAGATATTGAAAAATATTTGAAATACAGCACAGTCCATAAGAAGTTAGGATTGGAAGAGACTTTTCAGGTTACCCATTCCCACTTCCTGTGTCAAATAAGATTTTTCTTTGCTCTGACTCCACTGGGCACTTTTCTAATGTTTTTTGAAGATTTTTTTAATAATGGAGACTCAGCTGCTTTCTTAAGTATATTCTGTTTCATAATTGTTCATATTGTTAAATGTATCCTTATATCTAACCTGATTTTTTTGCCAGATTTAGATTCTCACCTTTTACTAGAGTTAATGATTAAAGTATCCTTTACATAAAGCTTTACTTTCTAAAAATGCTTCACAGATACTGGCCTGCCAAATTAATGTTTGAGGAGTATGTTTGTAGACAGATTGAATATTTATTTGTCAGTCTGGAAAATACCAAAACTCATTAATTTCTTACCATTATTAATACTTATGAATACAGTATCTAAAGTGTGATAGGCACTTTCTTAATTAAGGGGGCAGACCGTGACTAGATGAACTGGTTATTGATGACCATTGTGCACATTTGATGATACTGCTGTTTGATTTTATTTAAATTTCTCCCTTCTCTCTCACTATATTCTCACTTATTGAGTTTGAGTATTCGTAGGTCTTTCAGAAGAAGTGAATCTTTGGGAGAGGTTTCACTGTCAGGTCTAGACACACTTGCCCTGCTGGACACTTGCCAAATGGAGTTAGTGAAGGGATCCTGTATGTTGTTAAGCCTCCAGACTCCAAATGAAGTCCAGGCAGTCACTGAGTTCACCATTGTACCTGGTCTCGGGGGGTTGGAGGCACATGCGTAACACCTTGTCAGCGAGAGAGAGGCATTCCATGACACAGCAATTTCATAACTTTACAATATCAACCAGAATTCATAAGTTGTACAGCCAGATTCCCCCAAATGTCACAGAGAGGGGGGGAGCTTGACATTCTGCGTTTGAGAGGTTGTTCTAAGCATATGGTGCAACACTGAGGAAGATAAATATGGTGTGGGAGCAGTGAGAGAAACACAAGGGGGACACTGAGGTTGACGTTGTTACTGGAGATGCGTAAGGGATGAGAAATTCAAACACAATGTGGTAGGTGAGGAGTAACCAATGGAGCGGTTCAAAGAGGGAAGTGATGTGGTGAGAGCAACAGGGCAAAGAAAACAATCTTTGCAACAGTGTTTTAAACATGCTGAAGCAGAGAGATGTAGGCCTGAGGGAGGCCAAAGAAGAGTGTTTGCAATAAAGCAAGGGACAGAATGACCAGGATGTGAAAAGTGTGAGTGTTTTGTTTTTCAGCTGTGTTGACCAATTAAGAATCCGACTTACTTGATATTGTAGAAGATAATGAATTGGTAATACATGGAGAGGGGAAGGAGTTAGATGATTTCAAGGATAAAAGGGATGGGGGAAATGGTGGTATCTAAAGTTATAACGGAGAAAGATGAATGCAGGAAAAGGGTGTGAGGGAGAAATTTAATTGAGTTTGGCCAGGTTGAGCTGGAACTGCCAGAAGATCACCCATGACATACCTTTCATCCCCTTGAATAACTCAATTGGTATGTCCTAGTTAGATTGTAGCTAGAAACCGCACTAGATTGTATTGACATCTGAGGAAAGACCTTTGACCAAATAGAGCCTATAACATTGAGGCGTTCAGTTAGGTGAGCATTTTAGGATCTGTTGATTTCAAGGAATGGCTTGAACCATTGCCACTCAGTGACAGAAGGCAGATTGGTTTTCATCTCAATGAATGATATATTTTTAATACAAAAAAAATCTTTTTTTAGTGCCATTCAGGAATTATGGGAGGAGGTCATTATGTCACGTATGCCAAAAACCCAAATAACAAGTGGTACTGTTACAATGACAGCAGCTGTAAGGTAAATATTTCATTTTCATGAAAGATTAGTTTTGGGGGGCTAAACCCCAATTTTATGTGAACTGTTTGTTTAGAAATACGAATAGCTTGAAAAATAGTAACATCTGAACATTGAAATGGTGATCTGAAATTGTACTTGGAAAACTTTTAACCTTAAAATTTGCATATCAGCTGCTAACAGCGTAAGGAAATATACTTGATGATTTTGAACCAAAATGAAAAAGTTGCCCAATAACAATCTAGACAAAATAAATTTTATCATTTGTGCTAGACATTTTGAATTGAAGCTACTGGATAATTGTGGTTATTTTCCAAGTAATTGCATTTATTATAATAAAAGTCAACTCACTTTCAAGTAAATAATTTAGCCTGATTAATAAAATAAGGCAGGTTGAGAAAATGTGACTTTTCTTGTTCTAACTGTCCCTTTAAAATGATTGTTTCTACAGTAAATGCATGTATTTACATTCAGTGATGGTAGCACAATGGTACAAATGCAAGTTTTAGTAAATGTTTGTTCTGCTTTACAGGAATTGCATCCTGATGAAATTGACACCGACTCTGCCTACATTCTTTTCTATGAGCAGCAGGGGGTAGACTATGCACAGTTTCTGCCAAAGATAGATGGCAAAAAGATGGCAGACACAAGCAGCATGGATGAAGATTTTGAGTCTGATTATAAAAAGTACTGTGTTTTACAGTAAACAAGTGATCTTCCATGGACCGTTTGAGAGCATGCAGGATGAAACTTACATTTGGCTGCAGTGTTATTGAAGTGAACAAGCTAAATGTCAGTTGTCTTGTCCTGTGGTCAGAAAGCACAAAAAGAAAAATCTAATTAGATAGCAGTTAACATAAACATTGTTTTTGTTCTAATATCTCACTACATGCTCTAAACAATTCTGATGTCAGACATCAGATTAAAACTGCCATTGGCCTTTAAATAAAATGGTTTGATGAAAGCCAACGAGGACCAAATAAGAGCTAAATGAAGTAGTCCAAATAAGAGCTAAACAGAGTAGTGTAGAGTTTACCAATTATTCTAACAAAATCCTAAGATTCTCCTTCGATTCAAGATGATGGGAAAAAATTGTAGTGTTGTCTGTTGACAACATGATATTGCTACCTCCTTTTTCCTGAAGTTTCATCCCATTTTATTGGCAAGACAGGGAAAGAAAGAAAATGAAAAGTGCACAAAGCTTACAGAATGGTTATGGAATTTTTCCATTTTTGCCACTATTTATGTGTATCATTGCTTTCAATATGTTGGGAGCACAACCAAATCATAATCTGAGCGCAGATTGATTTCTGCACTCGAATGGTTTATTATAATTTGTTTTCTCCACATGGTGGTTGTGCAAATCGGCAAGTTTCAGGAATGGCTATCTGGCCTGAGTAATCCTATCTTTTAGACATTGAAAAGTCTCAAAAAATAGACTCTTCAGGCTGGAGGGAATATCTGTGGTTATATGCATTGTGTCTGAATGTGCACTTTGCACAAAGTGCTCCCAACTCATGGAAGGAAAGATGTTATGTTTCATTACTAGTGTTGCTTTTAAATTTTGCACTTTTTAAAAAAATTCATACACGTACAATTCAGAAGCATTGTTTATTTTTGTTGCTGTAAGGGCTCTAGAGTGAATGGATGTCACTATTATCTACTATGTCTTTTAAAACAAATGTCAGAAATGATGGCAGTCAGGTAGTTACGTTAAGAGGCAAGACGGATTTTTGTTCATTTGATAATTTAAACTGGGTTTGGTTTTTTAATTGGTTTGCATTTTCAAATTTTCTTACTGTAACAGGCTAGGCTTTAATTTGCAGGGTTTTTGGAAAAAAACCCCACTTTTTAACAGCTTAGTCAACAAATTTGCTACTACTTGGCATTCATTTTATTACTTACTGGCTAGATTCTGCTTTCCTTGCCTATCCAAAACTCCCTATTAAGTCAGTGGGGCTTTGGCTTGAGCAAGGAATGCAGGACTGGGGCTTGTTCAAGACTGGAAAAAAGGTTATTTATGAGTAGGCATTTCTTTTAGTATTTTAGCCGTGTTAAATTGTTAGCATATCTGAATCGAGGTAAATGTTTCACTCTTTTCAGCCTTTTCTTCAACTGAGCCTCAGCAGGTTAGGATTTTTATCATTCATTTCCTTAAGCATCCCTCTTTAGACTTGGCATAATTACTGATTAAATTTACATTTACATTGTAGATCTGTAAAATTAGTTCACATTCAACCTCCTTTCAGTGTGTTCTACAACAATGCCAAATCAACTGGTAAGTATATACTTTTCAGAATGGGGCTGTTTTTATCCATTTAAGAAACTATAAAAGTTGATAGTGCTGTCTTTACTCAGGCAACCCCCCCTCCCCCCAATCTTAAATGGAAGTTGCACAACTGTAAGGATTGATCAGTTTCAAAATAAGTATTGTCTTTGACCTAAGGTGTCGATCCCTATTCTGTGTGTTTTTATCTTTAGAGTGTCTAAACAGTGAGGTTGAAGAAAAGCAAATGTTATGAATTGTGGAATTTCTCATTTTGGGATTTTGTGATCACATTTGTCTATATCTCCCTAGCCAAACTCCATGAAAGTTGAAAGATTTTCAAATTATTTACTTTAAAAGGTTTTATTTAAGCAGGTAGCACAGTCTACTAATGTTGTTTGATCTTCTGTGTTTGTTACATTGGTTGTAATTAATTTTTTTAATTAAATTAATTCATGAATTAGCAGGAAATTTATTAAGTTAACTACATTCACTTTGTAAATTATTGTATAAAACTTATTGACAATGCACTGACTTTAGAAAGATGTTAATGTACATAAATACCATGTAAATAAAAGTGTTGATGTATTGGAATATGAACTGTATAAAAAAAAGTATCAGTAATTGTATATGGAGTGAACCTGTTTATCTGTAACTATATTATTCAGACAAATTAAATACTGTGGATGCAGCTCAAGTGTCATAATTTCTTTGTGTCAAAGTTAATTTTTAATGCAAGTTTATTTTTTCTACTCTGAAGTTTCAATACTTTTTTTTTCAAAGAGTTTCTATACATTTTTGGACCCAAAGGATTGAATGGAATGAGTAGGTATGTTATACATTCTTTGCAGTATTGTTAATGCACCTGTTTAAATGAGCTAAAAAAAATTTTTTCTCTACATTTATTTTCAACTATTGCTTTTAATTACTTTGGATTATTTTAATCTGGCAATGTTCCTTTTATTTTATGAATGTGCCAGGGTAACTGTATTTTTTAAAAGTAAATTTCCATGCCTATCTTACAAATAATACTGTAGCCTATTAAAGTGAAAATATTAAAAATCTAATTTTCTGTAATTTTTTTGCATTTCTTGCAACTTCGGACAATGAAAATAAATTTCATAGTTTCTAGTCACTTAACTTTTAGGTTCTCATGAATCTAGCACAATATTGTGGTGTTTGGGTTGCCCCCAAAGTTGGGAAATGTTCATGCTGAAAATCTTTGTTTTAGAATAAATGGAATTTTAACAAAATTGTGCAAAGTTTTTTATCAGTTCAAGTTTTCATAAAATCTTTTTCACAAAACTTAATAATTTGACTTGTCCTTGTCCTTTTAAATGGGAAGAGTAACAGAGCACTGAAGCTCAAAACCACAGGGTGGCAGTGTTGACTACTATTGTTTTTCCCTGGGTGCAAATAAAAGCAGTTTTATTCCAGAAACCAAAATTCCAAATGATATATTTTCAGGATTTTCAGCGTGGCCTTTTTTCACCAAGAATTTTAAATAAGAATAAGAAAGGGAAATAATCCTTCTATTTACAGAAATTTCACTCGAGACAGTAGCAAGTTTACTTTACCTGTTACAAAAAAAATCTTCTGCCTTCTATTTCTTTATTAAAGCTGGTTGCCACACCAAAAAGAAAAACAGAACCGCTGAAGTTAAGATTTTTACAGTTTGAAATAAATGATATATATCAATTTGCTTTCAGGTTCAAGTGTTGATCTGATTACTTCTTTCATATGATAAAAGAATGCCCCTCAGAGAGTGTGAAGTACCCGTTTCCTTCATGTTGAAGGGGCCATCGTGGTATGACATGCAAAAACAAGAAGAGAATCAGGTGAAAAAATTGTCATGGCATCTCGTATTAATGTGCCAAGAAACACATTTCTTAAGTGTTCACACATTGCTTCTGTATGGGTCTTTGTCCCTCTCCAGGGTCTGGTTTGCATAGGCAGATGAGTCTGCTACATCTGGCAGCTAGGGAACTTAGTCCTTTAGCTCAAGTAAAACAGACTAATGATCCAGTGCAAGAGGTCCTAGTTTGAATCAGGGGTGCCCCGCAGAAATCTTCCACATGGTCCACCCTGTGGGCCGGAGAGAGGCATCACCGCCAATTCCTGTGGAACTGTTCTCAGTGCAGCTGCTGGACCCAGCGCCTCACCCACCAAGTCTTCACCACACTCCACCCCCCTGGACTGAAGAGTGAGCCCACCTCTCACGCACACCCTACAACGGTGGCTGCTGTCCCACAGGGCCAAGCCCGGCTCCCCACCCTGGGCTTTGGGATCTGGTGCACAGGGTCACAGTGATGCTCAGGTTTGGCCTGTCTGCTGCTCCACAGATGGACTATAAAGTCTAACTAAACATTAAAACTGAAACTTGCTGCAGATATTGTAACTGGCCATTGAAATCAAGGGCGCCTTCACTAATAGATACGTTAATTCAATGATACTCAAAGGGCAGTGTTTAAAAATAAGTTCCTATTTTTTCTTGACGACACCAGCATCTCTCTGTCTTACTTGCTTGAGGATCACATTTTCACGAGATTGCTTTGGTTTGCATGTTTTATTTTCTTACTTTCATATGACATTTCCTCTAGGAAAGATAAAAAAGCTGAGTCTTTGAAAGAATTAGCAATTTGGAAAGTTGTGATGCTTGTTTGTGTTCTTGGCAAGCAAAGACAGTAACTGCTGAGGTTCCATCTTAAAATTGCCTTAAATTAAAGCATTTTTTTAGTCATGTAGGCTGATAGAAATTCTTGAAATATCTTCCCTCCCCCATGAGTTTAGTAGTGAAATGCCATAGTGGTAAAGTCAATCCTCCACCATTCCAAAGGATTAAGTACTTGATTTATCATCTACTAATCTTCTAACTAGCTACTTAAAATAGTAATTTGGTATCTTTAAATATAGATACGATCTCATTTCATATGATGTCCACAAGTGTGTTAACATTTATAATATCAAATTATTCCCTAGTCTGAGTTTTCCAGTACAGCCTGTCTTCTGTGTATTTTTTAGGCCCGAATCCTTCATCAAATTTCTTCTGTGGAGTCCCCCTGAATAATGTGATCCACACTAGCAAATTCCAAAGTAGGCTTCGGGCTTTAGACTGCAAGAGAAAAGTCTCTCTTATGCTGTGTCTTGTACAATTCCAAGCACATTGCTGGCACGTGAATAATAATCAAGTTTCCTGAAGACAGAAGTGCTTTTTGAGCTGCTAAAAAGTTTGGAACTCTTTTTTTTTTTTTTTTTGCAGAGAGAATTGTAATTCATGTGGCTGATTCAGGTATGATTGATGAGTACGCCCTACCAGTCAATCAGAAAATATACATTAAGAAAAATCTTGTATCATTAGTACTACTTAAGACTTAAGCGGTGTTTTATAACTTCAGTGCGATTAACTAATTCTCACAGTACCCCAGTGAAGAATGCCGGTATTATCACTTAGATCTGGAAGTTAAAGTGAATAGATTTATAAACTATCTATAATTCTGAATACTATTGCCTATACATTTTTAGCAGTGAGAGAATCATTTTGTGGCAAAAGCAAATCTCTAACAATTTGAGTGTGAATATAATTTGCATTGGTAAAATGGACATTTAAAAACATTAAAATCACAAAAGTAAGTCTATTAAAATATCAGAAAATCTAAACTTCCTCCAACTTAATTTTCTAGGGAAAAAATTAAATTAAACCCCAATATAGTAACTAGAATCTACTTATTCACACCCCCAGTAAACAGCACTTTCCTGTTTAATTAGAAGATTCACTACAATCATTTTGTTACTCTAATATATACTCTGACACATCTAGTCCAGTTATATGTCGTGTCTGTTATCTGCAGGACTATTAATTCAAGTTTGCAGGCATGCATTGGTCTTGGGCAGTATAAATTTCCCTCTGCTCAGTATTAGTTCCTTTCAAGCTGCTTCCTTGCTCTATTATAGTGACTGAACGAGTCTTTTCTTAAGTAGACTATTTAACATATTTCCATGTATTTTGCCTCTGCTCATTTCTAAATCTGTTCATAAGTGAATCTCCTACCTCAGATTGTGGTGATGTTTGATCCTCCCACTGAAGAGTTTCTGAACAATGGTGTGACGGAGGACTTGAGTGCCCATCTGTAAAGAATTTAACAAGCTGCTCTCATTTGTGATGAATGTATTTTGCAGGAGGGTCAGGGGGGAACAGAGCCATATCCTTTGGATTTACACTGGCGTAACAGTGTTTACTTCACTGAAGGTAGCAGTTGTCTTATTTATAGTAGAATAAATTACAGTAGAATTTAGACCCAAACACACTGTGTTTTTTGGACTCTTGACAGTGTATTTTTCTTTTTTCTTTTTGGCTTTGTACACAGATTCCCAGTCCTGAGTGTTACACCTTTTATAAATTTTTACAGAGCCCATACCAAATGTTTTTTGATTTCCCGCCCCCCCCCCCCCCAATGAAGGAATTTGGCCTGTATTTTGAAAATAGGTCTGCTATCACATGTCTCACCCCAGATGCATGAGGCTCTGTGATTTTGGCTATGCTAGTGTTGCACTATTTTTTAAAAAAACATACAACCGAGTTAGTCATCTATTATTTATTAAATGAAAATCAAAGTCAGCACTCTATCTAGTAAGGTTAATTAATACTGCTTTACTTTTTATGGCAGGGTGTGCTTTGAATGCATAATATATAGACAGCCAGTTTTTTTTAACGTGCAAGCATAATGGATGCTATATAACAGTAATTGCAAATGGATAGTGTGCTACATAAAAAGATAGAAACAATGGGAGAGACCATGATCACCCTTTGGCTTTGTACTGAGAAGTTCATCCTCCCATAAATATTAGTGTTTTTAATCATACATCATTTCAGGGTCTATTTTCTAGGTCCCTAGTGGCTAATCTAGTCCAACCTACATCCTGACAGGACTGATTTCATTACCTCAAATTGTTTTTTAAGTCCATAAATGGATATATAAAAAGAGAGAAGGTGATTTCACATACTCTCTTGGCAAGTTGTTCCATTTCCCACCAGGTCTACAGTTAAGGTTTTCCTCTAAAATTATATTTAAACTGCAATTTCTTTGCTGTGGCATAAACCCATTATTTCTTGGTCTGCCTTCATTTACGAATAAGAATAATTCATCATGAGGAAGGATGGTCTAGTGCAGTGGTTCTCAACCAGGGGAACACGTACCCCAGGGGGTACACAGCGGTCTTCCAGGGGGTTCATCAACTCATCTAGATATTTGCCTGGTTTTACAACAGGCTACATAAAAAGCACTCTCAAGGTCAGTACAAACTAATCTTTCATACAATGACTTGTTTATACTGCTCTAGATACTATACACTGAAATGTAAGCATAATATTTATATTCCAATTGATGTATTTTATAATTACATGGTCAAAATGAGGAAGTCAGCAATTTTTCAGTAATAGCGTGCTGTGATGCTTTTTTATTTTTAGGTCTGATTTTGTAAGCAAGTAGATTTTAAGTGAGGTGAAACTTGGGGGTACGCAAAACAAATCGGACTCCTGAAAGGGTACAGTAGTCTGGAAAGGTTGAGGACTACTGGTCTAGTGGCCAGAGCACTGGTCTGGGAATAGTATTATTTGGTTTCTTTCCCTGGCTATACTACAGACTTTCTGTGTGACCTTGAGCAAAACATGCTACCTCTGAGGGCCTGTTTTCTTACCTAGAAAGGTGGGCTTAACCAGCCAACTCCAAGGCATATGGGGAGAATTAACTCCTTCATTTTTCTGAAGTGCTTTGAAGTCCTCTGATGGAAGTTCTATAGTATTTAAACCTTTGCGTATTTTACAAAAGTTGTCTCCATCCTTCTTGCTCTACGCTAAGCTCCCTAAGTCCCTTAACCAGCCTTCCTATTATTTTCCCAAATCTTTTTTCCTTTTTTCCCCCCTCTCCTCTGAATTCTTCTACTTCTGAGTTTAGAACTTCTGGGAAACGCATTTTAACGAGGATGGCAAAGTACACAGAGTCCCATAGTCACCTTAAACATCACGACTTGCATTTTTCTGAGTAGTAAAATATGCTGTGAACATCTTAGTTATATGATGTTGGCTAAATGTTTACAACAGTGTCCCTGAGAGTCAATTGGTGAATAACAATATTTATACTGAGACTTGGTGAAGTGTTCAATATTACTGAACACGGCTTTGCAGATAAAACACTCCAAAGTAAAGAGAAGATAAATCTTTGAAACATTCATATCTTACAATACAGCTTTTTAAGACTTATTGAGTGAGAGAAGTACATATTGCATGCACTGTAGCAATAAAACATTTTGTGCATTCTTGTTCCTTTTTTGTATTGTTCAAACAAGCTGGTTAACGAGCTACAGTTGTTAAAGTGCATATGCTATCAACACAAACCTAAACAGACAATTCCCCATTGTCCTCACCCCCCACTGCTTGCAGCCTACAACCATGATGTCACCTTCATCGTGTTATTTCACCCAGTTCTACAGTGCACATGCCTCCACCTCTATAGAAAACAAAGTGTTGCAGAAGTTTGTTCCATCTTATGAGCAGGCAAGATCTCCTCTCCTACGGTCCCTTTTTATACACCATTCAGAGTACTTCAGCTTGACAGCGTGGCCACTGAACAATGAGTCCTAAGAAAGGAGGAGATACGCCTGACCTTTCACAAATCTTCCCATATACTTGGCCTATGCAAGGGTATGGGTGAAATTTTTCCCAAAGCTTCAAAAAGTGAGAGAGAGGGTACATGGCACATACAACATATCAGAAAAGCACTTAAAATAAACCTAAGTAGAACTGATTCGTCCAGGAAAACCTTTGCATTGATTTCCTTCCGTGATGTGAGCATGAGACATATTTTGGCTCATAACTGTTGATTTCAAATGTATGAAAAATATTTGTTTTCAGACTCGCTATATCTTACGAGGGGTCAGCTCAAGACTCACCAAAACCCTAATTCAAGAAAACATCAGTATTTCGGAAAGTACCTAAGCAAGTTCAAGTCCTATTTAAGTCAATAGGATTTAAGCACATGTTAAGTGCCTTAATAAATCGAGCTCATAAATGTTAACTTTCCCTACAGCAAGATTTACCTGCACTTTTGCTAGTAGGTTAATGGTAGGCCTTCCTTGGGAAAATAAGGCTATATGTGCATGGGTTAAGTAAAAGATGGGAAAAAGGCAACAGACTGGCCATTATGTACATATTTTAAATGGCTAATTACACTAGGGTGACCAGATGTCCCAATTTTATAGGGACAGTCCCGATTTTTGAGTCTTTATTTACCCCCCACCCCCTGTCCTGATTTTTCACATTTGCTGGCTGGTCACCCTACCCGAATCCTACATCAGATCTCTTCTGTGGAGTCCCCCTGAATAACGTGATCCACATTAGCAAATTCCTTCATGCTTCAACCACCATTCCAGAGGACGTGCGTCCATGCTGATGACTGGTTCCGTTTTGTTAACAATCCAAAGCAGTGCGGATCAACGCATGTTCATTTCCATCGTCTGAGTCAGATGCCACCAGCAGAAAGTTGATTCTCTTTTTTGGTGATTCAGGTTTTGTAGTTTCCGCATTCCAACTTGTTTGCAGACTGAAGACAGGAAAATATTCTTGGACCCATTTCCTCTGTAGAACTTTGAGTGAGAATTTAGAGGGGAAATTGTATAGGGAGGAAGCAAACCTTAAAGCTTGAAATTACCATCCTTCTGTGCACATAAATACCATTAATACTACTTGGCATTCTATATCGCCTTCCATCCCAGAATTACAAAATAAGGTAGGTAAGCATTATTCTCCCAGTTTCTCAGTATTCACTCAATTCAAATGTTTAACTTCCAAACAATGTTTCTCAGTTTTGATTTTTAGAAGGATGGGAGTTCCACTCAAAACCTGCATAGGTAACTTGGCCCCTGACATTCTACAAAACCATTTTTAGCAGCCAAATTAATCACATCTTAAAACTTCCTGGTGCTATGTGAAGACAGAGCCTTTATATCCAGTTCCCAAGATTATTTAGGAAAAAGAGTTAATGGTTTCTTGCTAATCCACTAAAATAAATTGATGATCTACAAGAAATTTCCTTATGATTTCATAATGTGGACTAAAGTATTACAGAATACTTTAGCTTTTGGTATCTTGATGGGAAAACTCCTATAGTAATAAATGAAAGTAAATCCTTTTGATGAGCAGGTCCCTTCACAAGGTGTTTGATTCAGATAACAAATCAATATTTGGCAATTTGCACTTTCATGTGTTATTAAAAGATGACATTTGCACAGTGCAATCCTCTCTACCCTCTAGCAGTAAATTTGCAGAACATTCAGTACATTCTTCAGATGTGGGATAATTCCATAGTGATACTCAAGATAAACGTTAATGTGTTGATTGTGAATAATGAAAAATGTGATTGTACTATTGTTTAAACCAAAGAATGCAAACTGGTCAATTCCACTTTGAATTTGCACAGAAAAGGTTTTTTTTGTATTGAAATTCAAATATTGATTACTATTTTAAAAAATTAAACCTCCTGAATTTGTAATGATCAAGGATTTGTATGTGAATTTATGTAGTGCTTTTTAATAATAGTAATATTACCTTAAATTTTATTCCAAAGAATTCCAAGGGTGCCTCTACAAATATTCAGGAATTATTTCACTACAAATGAAATGCAGCTACCTCTGGTAATTAATGGTGTTCGCTTCCCCAGCAACACTACAAAAGATTTGGACAGGACATGAAGACGTAAGATCATGATCAATTGAAAAGATAAGGGGAATTATGCTAGGCATCATGTAATTAGCTATTCTGGAATTTTTCCAGGATACTTACATATAGTTTTTGTTGTTGTTCACTAACTCTAGGTTTGTACGAACACTTTGGTTTTTCCAATGTAATTAACAAAAAAATCTCCTGCTCTTCTTAGAGTTCAGGTGACCAGTATAAAATCTAGTTAGTGATGCTTCTGTTGGATAAATTATGTCGTTGGGGGAGTGTTTTTTCCACACACCCCAGAGCGTATGAATATAAAAACCAAAAAATTGCTTAACTATAATTAACGTTTTGGGCCATTTCACAACCCCAAACTCTACTTTTCTCATGGCTTTCATACTCTGTTAGACTTTCAAAAGTCAGATGCTTTTTTTAATTGTGCATTTCATAGTTTACTGTTCATCTGTAACTGTCATCCTCCTTATTTTTATTTTCTTTCTGATTTACAGCATACACACCTTTCATGTATATGTTATTGCTTCCCTCCCTTTCAGCCTCTGGGGCAGTCATGATCAAATTAATCTGATCATATAAAGTAGAGGGTTTTTTTGCCCTATTAATGACTGATGTCTATG
This sequence comes from Macrochelys suwanniensis, assembly GCA_033296515.1. Taxonomy (NCBI): domain Eukaryota; kingdom Metazoa; phylum Chordata; order Testudines; family Chelydridae; genus Macrochelys; species Macrochelys suwanniensis. The sequence continues at coordinate 17,934,689 of CM065791.1, read as the reverse complement.
GACTGTAGTTGCATATTAGCAGCTTTTGGAACCAATTTTAGATTCTGGGTTTTCTTTTAAATCACGTGGTGAAGGCTGCATAAGTATTCTACTGTCAGTATTGAAACTGTGAAAACCCAGCTACCATAGTAGGAGCTTCCATGTCACACAATCTGATTTATTGACCCTTGCATTCTAGATTTTAACACCTAATTTAAAAATATAGTTACAGAGCAAACACATGTCCTTTGATAAAGCAAAACAAGCTCATGATGATTTATTAAAATGCGAGTTATTTTCTCCCATGGGAAAAATACACCGATGCGCAGTGAATTTTCATAATCTCTATTTTCAAAGGCTATCCCAACATTTTAAACCACAACCTCCTGCCCTTAACACCTAAGCAAAATTACCTTTTTCATAAATGTCATTAAAGTTACTTTTTCAATGTGCTATATTTTTACAGGGTGCAGAGTTTGAGAGAGAGAGAGCGCGCTTATATAATTCTCTGTGTGTAACAACTAGGCAGTGAAGTTTTATAAAAGTAGCATTGGCTTCAGCCCCAGTAATACACAGTATAGAAATTATCATCCATTACAGCTGATCAGGACTCACCACTGTTTTTTTAGTATTTTCTGTTGGTTATTTTCTAGTTACATCTAACATATTTGGAAACGAAGTGGGTTCAAGTTATGTGCTTCCTTGGATTCAGTGAGGTCTGTATTCCCTTTGGGGATCAGAAAGGAGCTTCCAGGAGGCAGACCCCAACTTTCTCTGGTGAAAGAAGCAAGAACACCTTTTTGTTAACAGGGCTCTCTCTACCCCTTCCAATCCTGATCCCTCTTTTTTGAGTAATCTACTATCATAGAGCCTCTCTGTGGTTAACTAAATGAAACACAGGCCTTGTAAAAGTGAAATAGTAACTAATTATTTTTTCTTTTTTTAACATGCTCGAATAATTGCAGGTTTAGTTGATATAAAAATTGGATCACTCACTAACTATCTTCTCTTGCAATAACTGACCATTTATGGGCATGATGGTACTGGAATATTGTACACTCTGTCTACCATAGGACCTCTCTCTGCACTCTCTAAAAATACTCTGTTTGGCATGTCAACTTTCTCTGCAGAAGCCCATACAATTTAGAAGAGACTTTGTTTTTCCAGCTCAATTCCTTTAAAATCTAAACTGCACGGCATGTCTGAAAGCATGCCTTTTCTCTCTTAATTAGTATGTACATAGCGCTTGTATCTTCAAGGTAACTTGCAAACTAAATGATCCTTCTGGATCCAAGAGGTTAAATGACTTGCCCAGTCAGATTTCAGCTCTTTGTTTTAACTTTAAAGTCAGGGTGCTCCTTCCTTTGCTGTTAATACCTGCTACACAAAAACTCCATGCATCAGCGGCATTGCACCATTTGTGACCAATCTTCTTAGTGATATCAAATATAATGCTTATACTTTCCCCCTGAATTTGGGGGAATCTGGAGTAGTCTCTCTGGCCTATGGCCCTAGTGAATTGGTAGAGAACAAATTGAACTGAATAGAAAAGCATTTAAGTGACTCGGTGGTGGATTCAGTGCTGGTTGCTGTCTGAAGTTAAAAGAATAGCAGAGACAAAGGGCATCATGCAGATCTTAAGTTTATATTTTTTTTAAAAATGGAAAGGGTTGGCTGTACCAGTTACACAGAAATTCTCAGGCCTTCCTTGGGTAAGAGGAGCTCAGACGTGATACAGAAATGACCCTTTGACTCTTTTAACACTCCCAACTGACTCGTCTATGTAATGGCTTGCCTACAAGTTATCCGTTCTTTCCTAATAGAGGTGAATGTAGGGGTGTGGTGGAGAAACAATGATGAATAAAGGGATGAGAGGCTACAGGAAAACCTGAAGAACCTTCTGCCTCAGCTCTCAAGATGTGGGGAAGAAGAGGGAGGGGAAGCCTCTGCTCTGATGCAGGGACAGGATCCAGCACCTCCAACGCCAAATTAAGCAGAGATTAAAATAAACCAGGGAGAGTGCTTGTGAAAAGAGAGCAATGAGACAAGGTGAAGAACAAGGAGATCTGACGCTATTTTTACTTCTAAGGGAGTAATAGCTACAGTAACATCAGCAGCTGCTGCCTTGTATCACATGTCACTACTAATGCTGTATAAAAAGCTACTGTATATGCAATAGCTTCTCCAAATGACCTCCAGCTAGCAATTCCTCCTGGGGTTTATAAAGCAAAGCTGAGTGGGCAGAAGATTCTTTGTCTTGCACACACAAACGGAACACATGCTTTGTTTTTCTATCTAGGTAGGTATAACTTCTTTGACTCTCCCTCCAGTAGTTATCGCTGCAGCTGCTCTGATTTTTCTGTTTTAATGTATTGAATTAAGCATCTTTCACATTGAGTTAAGCAGTTCCTGGTAAAAATGTCATCAGCAAATTGAACAGAAAGTTGAATGATAGGGTCTAGCCTTAACTGCTAAATCACCTCTGCCAGAGATCACTTATCCCTTGGTCCATATACAAATATTTTATTGCACCATATCAGCATTTTAAAAAAAGATATGGGGAAAGCTTGCGCGCGCACACACGCACACACACACACAAAACTGATCGTGTTCCATTCTCAATCTATTCAGCATATTTTTACTTAAAGTATAAGCATTTCCAGCAAGCACAATTGATAGACATTTGTTTGCCAAGTGGTCTTTCCTTGTTCCTCAGCTGTAACTATAACAACGTGTTCCTGTTTAAAGCACAAAAACAGAATAAATCCCTCAGCCTCCCACCAGTACTTACTGCAAACACTTGCATCCCCAGAATGTAATTTATCGCAAGGAGAATTTTTGTAAGATCCCCTTGATAAAACATTGGCAGCATGTCACTGCACAGATCCAACTATTCTTGGCCGGTGGCCCAAAATGGGATTGAGGGTATCACACCGAGTATTATGTTCCTTACCCATCTTTCTACTTTTATTTTTAATTTAAGTTACTACTAGTGAAATATGAACCATGGGAAAAAGTAGCCCTTGGAGTACATAATGTTTTCAGATAGAGTTCACCAATTAGAGAAATAATGAAGGATTGCTTTCATAATCTTCCAGGGATTTGATGACTCATCAAGATACAGGCAGCAAAGAAAACCGGCAGTGGCGTGGGGACGTGTAATGAGGATTATCAATAACCAGAAGAATATGGGGTGAGGTCTTGGGACCAAATTTGTAGGAATATGAAACAATGGAGTTATTGTTTTTTTAAAAAAAAACCCTCATGCCTCTTAATATGTTTTCCTCCCAAAAATAAGCTCCAGAAGTATTTATTAGGGACTTAAATCATTCTCAATAGCTATGGCAATTCTATCTCAAACAATTTAATGCTTGGTATACTTAAGTTTTACGCAAGAAAACTGGAGAGAGAGTTCAGTATAATACAAACTTCATTAAACATTTTTGTTTCAAGAGGCATGGAGTCTGAGTCATGAGCAGTGCTAGTCTATGTAAGTCCTAGTTGGTCTCGCGGCTCTGGAAGGTGTATGGCAGATAGAAAGATACATATTCAGTTCTCAGATGAGCTGGATTCGCTGTTTTCCTGAGGATTTTACACACTCTGAAGGGTGGTGTTTTTCGTTTTTCTTTTGGTTGCTTGGTTTTTTAATACTCTGCAGGAACGTTGTTCCAGCGATGACTATTGTATGCTTAGCAAAGAGGCAGAATGAAGTACTGCAGGTTAACAGAGATGACAGTAAAGACACAATTAGTCATTTTATTTGTAGATGAAAGCTAAGAAAACATCCTCTCTGGTTCTAAACAGTCAAATTCTCAGCCAAGGAAACAATCTGCATTCTCTGTATATGTTTGTAAATAATGTACGTACTTATGACAGGCTGTTCACTACCATTTGCAGCTTTGAGGTTTGAGAAATTGCATATGCAAATTACCAGAGAGAATGCTTTAGCATTTTCTATTTTAAAATGTCTCTGAAAACATCTGACATCCAACTAGGATCTACAAAAAGGAGTCCAAATCACATAATGCAACTTTTGTGACTGGACTAGTGAATGAACGAAAGGGGCTGAGAAAGAGTTTGGGGGAAGACAGAACAGGCAGCTAACATCTTTGAAAAGCAAATCCCAAACACATCAAGAGCATTTGAAGTGTCTCCAAGTGGCCATTTTTTTTCTCATTTATTCCACTTGTGCTGTACTACTGGGTGAAAGGGGAATCTACCATTGTCATCTTTTTAGATGAGTTTATTTTGTCTCCCGGTATCGAAAGTCTGCGCTTAGAGTAGTCAAATGGCTTGCAAAGTTGAAGTTTAAACAATGATATGGGATAAAAATACAAGTTAGACTTGAAAACTTGACTTCTGCTTTCACTTGAACAACAGGCCTGGGTAGGACAAAAAGTAATCCGCTTAATCTGAATCGAGGGAGATTTATGTTAGATATTAGGGAAAACTTCCTGGATAGTTAAGTAGTGGAATGCATTACCAAGGGAGGTTGTGGAATTCCTGTCACTGGAGGTTTTCAAGAACAGGTAAGACAATACCTTTCAGTAGGGTGACCAGACAGCAAATGTGAAAAATCGGGACGGGGTGGGGGGTAATAAGAGCCTGTATAAGAAAAACACCCAAAAATCAGGACTGTCCCTATAAAATCGGGACATCTGGTCACCCTACCTGTCAGGTATTGTCTAGTATCCTTAGCTCTGCCTCAGGGAGGGGCAGGAGAAGAGGATGGATTAAAAGCCTTCTAGAGGTCCCTTCCAGCCTTACATTTCTATGATTCTATTAATTTCACACAACAGATGGCATAGGTTGATTAAGGAGAGGGGAGAATGAAGTGTAAATAGCCCACAGATCTAGATTTAAAATAAATGCAAGCAAAAGGGTTTCCCTAAATTGGAGTTCATCTTATGAAATAAAAGGGAGGCCCACAGACACAAGCATTCATGTCTGAGTAATTCACTTTGGCTGAGTTTGGCCTCATATCCACTTTTGGCTAGCCTTCTGGCTCAACCGTGAGGCCAGACACCTGTGGCATATTATCTGTTCAAGGGGAAAATGTTAACTCTTTCCCTGACTGCCGTTGGAAGGCAGACATAAACCCCGTAACACTATTTTTCACCTTATGTATAATTCTTAATGTCCTTTTCAAAACAACCATAGAGCACCAGAAGGAAACAAAGTTATCAGTGGAAAAAACACATGCGTACAGCGTAAGCTCTGAATGACGCCAGTAAGATAACCAAAGAGCAAAGAAAAGGAAGTTTATTTTCAAAAAAATAAACAACCTGAATGTATTCTTAGCTGGATTCTCTGTCCTATGGTTTAAATCTAAACTATTTGCTGGAAAAATACCACATGTAGTCACTGACTGTATGCCTTTTCCTGTGGGTCAAACTTAAATGAACGAAGATCCTTCTTTATACAGATACTCACCTGCAAACTGTATTCTTATCAGTAACCTTCTTAGTCCTTGAAGACTCGCATGTCCCAAAGAAAATACATTTATAAGTTGCCTTTGATATGTTTGTAAAAGATGTTTTAGATTCATATGTATGTTAGTGCTAGTGCTTTATCTTCCTTCCATTTATTAGATATTTGCACTATCTTCAGGTTAAAGTTTTCATAGATAGGCATTTGAGGAAGCCTCCCTAGAAAAGGGAGCACTTCATTTTTGGAGCCAGATTTTTTTGGTATGGCCTTTCTTGTCTGTCACTTTGAGAACAAAGTTGGATAGTCTATACACATACCTTGCAATTGGTTTCAGTCTCATAAATCAGACAAAACTAGTTAAAACAAAACCGTGTCCATGCTAGCTCTGATGAATAATAATAAGAATCATTGTAGGCTTTCCCCGCATCCACGTTAAAACATTTATAAACTGTTTTAGTTGTGCTATCCTTTGAGTTCCTATCCCGTAATCCCTGGAACACCTCTCAGAAGGAATAGATTTTGGGATGTTTAAAAACAAAACAAAACACTGGTGGGCTGTGTGAAGTCTAGTTGAACTGTTTTCAGTCTGTCCATGTCCACTCTGGCACTAGAATGGTTCAGATCAAGCAGATTCAGACTGAACCGCTTCTGAAATGTGTTTAAAACTCAGTTACTCCAGTTGGTTCTTAGAATGCTCAGTGTTGTCAACTTTCATGATTTTATTGTGAGTCTCCTATTTGGTGTTTTTGTTTCAAAGCCCCAACTCTACAACTCATGTAATTTCATGAGAATTTCAGTTTTTGTTTAGAAATAAAAGTTTCTATCCCTCATAGTTGTACAGAAAAGCTTGGAAATGTGAGCCATCACTTGGCTAGACGACTATGCACATGCTAAATAAATAAATAGTAATTAACAAGCATCTGAATTTGGTAACAATCCACTGCAGTTCTTTAGTTGTAGGGAACTTTTTTGTGTTGAAAATTTCCTCAGCATAAATTTTGGACCACTGTACTCTGGTACAAAAAAATATCAGTCGACAGGGCATTTAATTGGGCTGGGCACAAAATAGTGGCGCCCTGCAGTGTTAAATTGGTCAAAGCACCAGGGGCAGTGGTGCTAAATCTCTGGGAACAGAACAATAACTTGAGCTCTTGAATTAGAGGGGCAGCATGTGTGTACACAGCACTGAGAGGTTGTGTGGTAAATTTACAGTGGCGCCTCCTCTGGGGGGCTAAGTTTGTTAGAGGTCTTAATACAGCAAATGAGGCATTAAATCTGCCAGGAGTGTGAAGTGTTCAATCTGCTGCAGAGCAGACCAGTGTGCTATTAAATTAACTTGATTTTGAGCGGGGAGGATACTGCAAAAGGAGGAAGGGGCAGCAAGGAAAACCATAGCTATTTAGTGTGCAAAGCGTTTAGGTGGAAAATGCTGAGGCATTTCCTGCATTGAGGTGGTCGCTTGGACTGGGGGAGGGGGGTGTGGAGAATCTTGAGGTGGCTGAGGGAAGTTTGGGCGGGAAAATGTTGAGGAAGGTTGCGTGGGCAGCTGCTGAGGGACGCCATGGGCGGGCAATTCCTGAGGTGGCTTGCGGGGAAGCGGGGTGGCTCTGATTGGAGGGGGAGGAACCCAGGGCAGAGTTGTTGAGCTGGAGCGATGCTGTGTGTGGTCTGGCCGCTGTGCGGCGGCGTTATCATTAGCGGCTGCTTGGCTGCAGCAGGTGGTTGAGGGATAGGGTGACCGGATGTCCTCATTTTATAGGGACAGTCCCAATATTTGGGGCTTTGTCTTATATAGATGACGATTACCCCCCAACCCCGCTGTCCTGGTTTTTCCCCCTTGCTATCAGGTCACCCGATTGAGGGATGGGGGAGCCTCGCGTTAGAAGGAAAGCTACGTAGCCTTGGCTTTGCAGATGATGGGCTCTCAGGATGCCCTACCTGATGTCCATCTCCAAAGGAGCTACTACCAAGGGCTATCAAGATACAATCACCCCCTTCCCATTATAATGGGCAGCATCTTCTTGCAATAGCTGAAAGCAGAAAATACAATGAAAGCTTTGATGTTGGGTGGGTAACTCCTGTGCATTTTTGTGGCAAGTGCTAGAGGTAAAAACATCTCTTAGAAGTAATTAAGGGAGAACAAATCTGCCTCCACCCCCAATTTCCATCTTGAATATTTTGGGGAACTTGGAATTGCAGCTAAGAACGCAGAGACCACCACAGAGAGTCACATTTTGTAAATCTAGATAAATGCAGCCACTGGTGGGATGAATAGCAGCCAGCAGATGTTGCAGCTCTGAGATTTCAGCCAAGCATGCCAGAGAAGCCACTTACAGTACGTCTACACTGCCCGGTGAAGTTGTGATTGTTGCATACCTGTGTTAGCTTTAATCTAGCTAGCCTGGATAATAATAGCAGTGTATATGTGGAAGCATGGGTTAGCAACCTAAGTACAAGCTCTCAGTGTCCCTGTGGCACAAACATGATCTCTATTTAAAGGTGATGTCTGATTGTGAATCTCCAGCAATAGAATCTGCTCATAGCAGATCAGGGTTTGAAAAGGTATTCTTAATCCCTTGCTTTGCAGTAAGACATGTTTCCAATACATTTATTGCTACACATGTCAAGGTTCCCATCAATTAAAATTTGAGAAGTCAATCACAAGCACCGTCTGACATACAAGGAATACAACTGCTAGTCCATGCTACCCACGTTACCTGGATAGCCCCCGTCTACCATTTCCCCAGCTTTCTGCATCCTCTCCCTGACGCGGAAGCCAGCCTTCACCGGTTTGACAGGTGCAATCGAAGTTGGCATCAACAACCTGTTCTGCTTGAGGAGTTTCCAGGCTCTGCTTCTCTCCCAAGGACAGATCATTCGTTTGAGAAGTTTGAGGAAATGCTCAAAACACGTTAAAACTGTTTGTGGCTTTGCATTCCAGTCTCCTTTAGATCGTATCATTTCTTTTTACTACACCACCTGCCTACTGAGAACCACCGTGCAGGGTTGGAACACGAGTAATGGCTCCCCTGGCAGCAGCTGTCTCTGCAGCACCCAGGGGACGAGCCCCTACTGCTTCCCAAGGTTTGTGGGTGGGGGAGAAGCCTTTGAGGCAGACGGAGAAGGGACAAATTCTTCCAGCATTTGCTAATTGGGACTTCTTTCTACCCTGTCCCCAGGCCTGTGAGCTAAACTGCCTGCAGTACGGCTGTGGGCGCTAGAGGTCGCTGTACGGCTTCTGCAGCAGTTTGAGATCTACAGTCCCAGGTGTGAGACCCAGAGCCCAGGAGAGCCTGCAAGGCGAATTCCCAGGCAGCCAAGGCCTCATCCCCTCGGCCACGGGGCACAAAGCAGGTAAGAAGGACCCCGCCACGGTAGGGAACCTCAGCTTTTTCCAAGAGCCTCCACCCTGCTGGGAAGAGACCAGGGAGTGGACATGGGGCTTGCATGAGGAGACCTGGGAGCCGCTTAGGGGAGTTAATGGCTGCAGGGTATGCATGGGAAGGGGCGCTAGACTGGGCAGAAGCTGCATGGTGAGCAGAGCTTCAGGGAGTGGGAGCTGCAGAGGGGGCCTGGTTGGGAGCCATGTCATGCCCGAGGTGCGTGATGCCTTGTTTGTCCCCTTTCAGGCTGACGTTTAACATCTCATTTGCTTTAGCCAGTGTTATGATTATTGTGGGTCTTTCTCGTGTTTTTGTCAACGCCTGTGGATGACCGAACTGAAGAGAATTCCATTCTCACTTCCGAATGCCTTATGCCAATGGAGCCACGGTCCCGGCGGTGTGTCTGGAGGCCAACCCTGATGCTTATTCCATTTGTCCCAAGTACTTGTGCTGAGCAGCCAAGAGTTTGGCTTCTACGGTCTCTCCCCCTCCTAAACCCCTCCCCCCCCATTGCACTCATTTGTACCAGACCGTCTCTCTTCTTTGTGCAGGTCACCAGACTGAGTTGCTCTTGCTGGCATTCTAGGGAAGCAGTTGAGAGGGAAGAAGGCAAACCTGAGGTTTAGCCAGGGCCGGTGCAAGGAAGTTTTGCACCCTAGGCAGCTACCCGCTGCCCCCCAAATCCTGGCGCCCTAGGCGACCGCCTAGGATCGCCTCGTGCTAGCGCCAGCCCTGGGTTTAGCCCACTAAGCCGGCCCCTTGTACAGGGTTAAGGGCCCGTCTTCTGCCTAAAGCTCTGTATTTCTAGCTACTGCTGTGATGGGCCATTACAAATGTGATGACTCAAGCAGAGAAATTGCAGATGGAAAAAAAGGTAGATCTGAGTGATACAGAGAGAAACTAGACATTACATTAGGTGAAAGGTGGCCTCGCAAATACAGTGTTGGCCTGGGATTTGGGAGACCTGTGTGTTACTGCAAGCTATGCACTGCTGGGTGACCTTGAGAAGGCCACTTCACTTCTCTGTGTCTCTTTTTTCTCATCTGTAAAAGGGGAGCAATGATACTTGCCTACTTTGTAAAACACTTGGTGATTTATGGGTGAAAAGGGGTATGTAAGAAGTAGGTACTTTTATTATTATTATTATTATTATTTTATTTATTATTCGATTGAGTTTCTGGATTCTGTTCCCACATTTGCCACTGACTTTCTGTAGGTCCCTGGTCAAATCACACCCCTTCTCTGTGTCTCACTTTATCTGTACAGTGAACATGATGCCCTAGTTAAAGAATAGACTCTCTCACGGGAGTGTTTTGTGTGTGTGTGTGTAAAGCACTTTGAGTGCTTCGTGTGGAAGGCACTCCAGAGGCACTCCAGAAATATTATTTTTGTACTTTTATTTTTTGTTTTGTTTTTTTTGTTTTAGTCATGAATTCAATAAAAGATGACACCACTGAGATCTATTTCTAGCTGTATTAAAAAGGAATTTACCTTTGTTCAGTAACATTTAGTGTTTTCTCTCCAAAGTGTAACAGTTTGGCTTGGAATGTATCCCCCCTTTGCATGCATAGCAGCAGAAAATATTGACATATTCTATCTTTGTACTCTTCTATGTAAAATCTGATAGTGATTAAAAATAATAATGTATTAAGCTTATGAGCAGCATGTGAGATATGTAAGTACTTTTGAGATCCATTTATGTAATGGGAAAAATTGAGGTACAGTTCACATTGGGACCACTGAAGAGTGTGTTATAAGCATCTGCATAGCAGAAAACCTGGTAGCTGTGGAGGGGTCTTGTGCTTTGTTTGTTAGGGAGTTGTTGTTTTTTTAATGACATGTCAGATTAATTCAATTGTTGTAATAGAGGTGTTTTCAGTACTAAGCTTCATGGACCGAGGCTTCTGTGATGGGTGCATTGTATACATGGGAATAGAGTGCTTGAGTCTTACATTTTTTTATGAAACAAGAATAACGTGCTGCAGCTGCATGCCAAGTACTGGTGACCAGACATCAAACTCGTTGCTTGGAAGGGAACAGAATATTCCTGACTAACGATACGCTGATGCAGTGCATTGCTCAACAGCTGATGCTGCATACTGATGAAAAATTATTCTTTAAATAAGTTGAACTGAAGACGCTTACGGAGAAATACACCCTTGTGCATAAAGAATGCACAAGTCTCTTAGCACCACTTAAGCCTCACTTTAAGGGCTTGAAGGTCAGCTTTACTCTGTACTGTGATTGCAAATGTTGCACCTACTCATCCAATAGGTCTTTGTGTATATGCGGAGTCATATCTGCTTACGCTGCTTACAGTACATTTTTATTACTTTTGTTTAATCCTCTTACCATTTCGGAGCCAACACAACCCTGCAAGAGGGATCTGGATTCTGTTCTGTCTTAAGCATCTTGAACAAAATTATTCATCAAATTCCAATTAGAAAATCACTACTGTTGATGTGTGAGCCTGAAAGAAGCCAGTATGAATTTCATCATATGATGGGCTGACAGTTAAATAAACAACTATCTTTTAAAATGTAAACTGAGTGCACGTGATCTGGCCTGATTAGGAGGAACCCCCATAATGTCCTATTCCCCCTGTCCTGCAAGGAACTCCTGAACCTACACTAAGTTCCTTGTAAGACTGGGGTTTTACTTCTAAGAGTATAACTGCAGTTTAGATAAGGAGATTGATGCAGGCCCTCTACATTGGGGTCAATCTCACCCTTATAGAATAAGAAAATATCCCTAGAGTAAGGCTTGAAGTCTTCCACATTAAAGCATATATAGAATATGAAAGACTATTTTGCATAGAGATGAAGCAATAGACTTTGCCAGCAGTGGTTGTTTTTTTTTTTTTGCTTCCCCCCTGACCAGCAGTTAAAATATTTCGGAGTGAATGAGCATTGTCTCCTTCACAGTAACTCACATTTTCCAACTGCTTGCTGCTATAGTGCAATTAATGTAGTTCATTAACAGCATTTTGTCCATTTATATGAGAAGCTCAGTGCTTTGCATACAACTCATTCATGTCACAAAACCTTTGAAGTGCTGAAGGAGTACATCCATTTTCCAGTTGGGTAAACTGAGGAACAGCAAGGTGCCCAAAGTCACTCATCAGTAAGGGGCAGAGCTGAAAATAGATGCCCCCCCCACCCAGGAGTCCTGGAGCCTGGCACTGTGGTCTAACCACTCTTCATGCAGTTTGAGATCCCACCCTTCTGTGGATGTGGAAAATGAGTGTGATTTCAATGAGCCTGATGATTTCAGTGAAGAAGGCTGTGACTGCACCGTAAGCATCTTCCAGTTGTTCTCAAAGGGACCATCCTGAGGCGTGATCACCTTGCCAAGGTCTTAAAAAATGAAGACGCATGACTCTTATACAAGATTGCATTGTTTCTGTTGTTACCTGGAAACCTGGATGGGGATGGGGCAACAAAACACGAGGCTGTCAAATAACTTTAGTTTACTACACGTTGTAAAACAGCTACAAAGCGACAAACAGCTTTGCTCCATAGCTTCTCAATAGTCTTCCTGGTTTTGGGAAATTGATGGAAATAGTGGAAGCAGGTAGAATCATAGAATATTAGGGTTGGAAGAGGTCATCTAGTCCAATCCCCTGCTCAAAGCAGGACCAACACCAACTAAATAATGCCAGCCAGGGCTTTGTCAAGCTGGGCCTTAAAAACCTCTAAGGATGGAGATTCCACCATCTGCCTAGGTAACCCATTCCAGTGCTGCTTCACACTCCTAGTGAAATAGTTTTTCCTAATATCCAACCTAGACCTCCCCCACTGCAACTTGAGACCATTGCTTCTTGTAC